>CM042161.1:22528397-22628744 GCA_023376005.1 Doryteuthis pealeii | reverse complement strand
GAGAGAGAGATAAATAACTGGGCAGTTTGACATCAGAATCACAAGGAGACTGAGTTTGAAGACAGCCCATGGAGAGTTTCAAAGTACCTCGGGTCCACCATCTCAAACGTGTAATGAAGGTGATACCATGGTAGTTTGGTGCCTTGGAACGGTCCCCAAGGTTTTGGGAAAAAAATACTTGAGGAATTGGGAAATCAAATGAAGAATCGAGAGATCCAGGACAACAGCATTGTTAAGATAGTGGGAAATACTCAGAAGAGTCCTGGAGACCTGGGGAGACTTGCTGTCACTCAGATTCTAGTGAAAGACCAGCTAGTTAAAAGTTTTGTAGATAAATGCACATTAAGATTAATAAATTTTCCCTCTCATCTTAATTTCGGTTGACTTTTATGCATTTCTCTCTGTAGGCAAAGAGGGGAGACTTAGGCTCAATGGAGAAAAGTGGGAACAAACCTGTCCTCACTTGCAGGATGAGTAACAACAAGAATATCTGGCCGCTTTGGCCTAAAAATTTGAATACGCGCGACTTCTAAGCAAAGTGTAAAGAAATCCGAGTATAACGGGTTAATCGTCCTTGTCTACGATCCTCTCTATGCAAAACCAACCAATCACGAGCCAGCATACTTTGGCGGCAAAGCCAAAAGAGACAAATTCTTTTCACACTCCTTTCTATTGACCAGCACCAAGGACTTCGATAACTAACCCTACCTCAGGATTTCAGCTAAGTGGACAAATTTGTAAACATTTGTGCAGACAAACCAAAAAGTCTGCACCCTATTGTTTTATGTCGTAATACATGTCTTCTATTCCAATTCTAGTTGTTTGGTTTATTCTTTAACTCTTAACCTGTCCGTCACAACACCGTGTAAATTCTATAGGGGAAGTAGCGATAGTAAACTTGCACGTATGCATAATTTCTCTCAGATGTCTGTCACATAGAATGAGAAAACCAACTGTGAAGGGAGTGCTTTTGAATGGTCTAAATTTTTAAAGATAATATTAATCTTTTGCAAGTTTTCTCTAGGGCAACGAATGTGTAATTTCCTTTCGCCATCAGCACAGTCTCTACGCAACTGAGTGCACGGTTACTCTCACTTCCTGACAACCCCAAAACACAGCAAAGTCGTCGAAATTTCCACGTCTTGTCTTAAACATGTTGCTTTTTCCTCTCATCGTAGTATTAAGCCACTGTCAGTTTTATTTATCCTCACTCGGCTACCCTTTATGGCAAACCGACTCGTCTCATCCGGGTCTCTGCCAAACAGCATTTCAGTGACGAGGAGGTAGCGAGTTTAAATATCCGTGCCACTCGCCACACTCCTCCCCTTGCACAGGCCAAACATGTCCGGACGCGCTTTTTGTAGGGCTCAATTTCGCTACAGAGTGAGATACTTCGAAGCGGTTGATGAGAATATAGTGAGATGGTATTCAAAGCACGTTGGGTAGTCACAATTCATAGTGGTGAGAGGCGGTTATTAATAAGTATTTCGGCAAAGTACTCATCACAATATATAAATATATTAGCAAATAGCAGAAAAGACAAAGAACTCATACAGTTAACAAACAAAATATGTATTGACACAAAAATTTACAATGGTAGTAGAGAATACTGGGTAAAGTCCTGTAAAAGTCCTTTTTTGGATGTTCAATGTAATAAGTAGAGTTGTAGAGTTGTCTTAACTGAGAAGAAAAGAGTAGTGTGTTTAAAGTTAAATCATCAGTCAGGGTATTTAGAGAGAGAGAAAGATATAGTTTGTTCGTACCTTCAGCATGTATTCGAAATGTTATTAAAAACGGGAGACATGGAGTCGTTTAGACAGGCTTGATCTTTTCTGAACTTATCCTCCGAAAACTTTCTCTTATATAGAGGTCTAGGTGGCTCCAGAAAGGGCTCTACTTGATAAGTTACTCTTAGGCGCGAACGTCTCTGATTGGTCAATAATTAGTAATAATTTAATAATTTCAATTTTGCTTTCTTTATGCTGCCGCAATTCAACCTGCACAGATCGTTATTTTTCATCATTTACTATTATCCTTTGTAGTGATAACTTCTGGTCCACCACAAAGTATGTAAACTACTAGAACTGCCCTGTCGGTTAGAATGCACGACTGCACCTCTGCAGAGGGGTAAGACTCCCCCAAATGGGGCCACCTGTTGGCCATGGTGGCGACCTGTTATGCTTAAGGATAGAGCCCAGGTGGATGAGCAATTCAAATGACATGCAATACTCCACTTTGGCCCTATCTGGGCTAGACGGGGTCGGAGAGGCCCCCTCCAATTCAATCAGGCTGGTCCACACTCAAGCCCTAGCACCTATATGATTTCCCACCCTTTGCCCTTATGGCAAGCCCCAACCCCTTTTTATCATATGGGTGCTAGAAGGCGGTGGCTGTTGGGCCTACATGTCCTGGAATGACGTTAAACTCTATCTGATGGTGAGGTTCAGTTTTGGAGGTTTGGGGAATGTGGGGCACCCCTTCATCATCATTGCTCCCTGGTACACTTCTGACCCAGAGTGGTAGTACCTGTTTAGGGTCCCATCTATGGGTTAAATAGAAAATATGTGTTTATAAAAAAATTGAATTATCCATTAAGAATTGATTTATTTCAAAACTTTATCGGCATTAAATGACCCAACTGAGGTTGATATGCTGTAAAACAAAACAAACAAACAAACAAATCTACAGTTTTATATTTTTTCTTTTCTTTCCGGAACAAGTCCTATTTTTTCAGCTAGCTACAATTCACCCATCAGCCATATTTCTTTAGTCAGATTCATTACCTGAAGTGATTTCTAAAAAGAGAATGTAGACAGAAGTAAGCTACTATGGTATTGAGATTGTTGTTTTCCATTTAGTAAAATGTTGGCATAGCGCTCAGACTCGTGCCACAAAATGTAATGTTATATACTGTTGCCTGGGTCGTATGTGTTAGTAGTGGAGTATAAGATTCACACGTAGACATATGTAGTAGAAGATTGAACTTCTTTATTTAATTCCTTTGTGGTGGGTGACGGGTGTTTGACAATGGGCACTACTACTTGCTGGTGTGGTGAAAGGTGGTGGGGCGCCCTTACTGCTTGTGGCAGCGATCGACGTGTCAACGGTCACTCCCGTTCCGCTCCTGTTCGCCGTCTCTCTGGGGGTCTGAGCTCTCTAAACTGCTACTGGCTGACCCCTTAAGTAAAGGCAGCCGCCCCACATCCTTTTTGTTCCTTTGACGGAAGTTCTTTCTTCTCTTCCAGTCTCTTTGTTCAAATTCCCGTTTGTACAGAGGAAGTCTTTTGTTACCCCTTCCTTTTGTTATCCCAGACTTTCTGTCTAAGCTATCTATTATTTTCTTTTGTTCAATTTCTTCTTTGTCCAGGTTTCGAATTTCCCGCACAAAATAAATGCAACGATCCTAAAACATAACAAAAACTCTTCATGGGTTATTTAAGGCCAAACTCTGATTCTTTCTTTCTTTGATTGTTTTACGGCATATCAACCTCAGTGGGTCATGTAATGCTGACAAAGTTTTGAAATAAATTCATTTTTGATAGGCGCTCAATTTTTTTATAAACACATTTTTTTTCTATTTAACCCATAGATGGGACCCTAGCAGGTACCACCCCTCCGAGTGGACCTGGGAGCAATGGTGATGAAGGGGTGCTCCACATTCTTCATACCTCCAGAACTGGAACCTCACCATCAGATAGAGTCATCCCCAGGACATGAAGACCCTCTAGCACATATATGATAAAAAGGGTAGGGTGTTGCCATAAAGGCAATAGGATTGGGACAATCATATAGGTGCTAGGGAAGCCCGTGGTGTAATGGTTAAAGTCATGGGCCTCTCCAACCGCCAGTCTAGCCCAAGAAAGTGCCAAAGTGGAGTTTTGCAAGTCAAGGACTGCTCATCCACCTGGGTTCTATCCTTAAGCATCACGGGGTCGCCATCATGGCCAACTGGTGGCCCCATTGGAGGAGTCTTACCTCTCTGCAGAGGTGCAGTCGGTGCATTCTAATGCCCCACCGGCAGGGCGGTGAATTCACATTATCCTGAAGGAACGATAAGTAACAAGGGAACAGGAAATTTTTAAGCAGTCTCCAAACCTCGCATGCATATCCTGGTCAGGGAAGGAGATGCCCTTATTTGCCGCAATTTTTCTACAGACACAGTGACAAGTACACCAAAAGCTGTTGATTTCTTGATGATGATAGAGATGCCCTTTGGATTTTCACCAGGGCCCCTTTAACCGGGTTGTGGCCCTAATACCACTGGGTGACTGACCAATCCGCCTTGCGAGACCGTACCAGGAACTTGAGTTCCAGACAGCATAGCTCTGACACTACCAAATTGTTACTACCCTGCCACGAGGTTGGACTATAGGCAGATGTGTGTAACAATGTATGGAACTGAGAGATGTACATGTAAAGAAGGAGAAATGACTCAATAGAAGGACTAGGATCCGAGGTAACTCAAATTATTTCAACATAAATTACTATTACATTATTCATAATTTGAAGTCTCCGGTTGTTTCTAATGATATGGTTGGTTGGATTTTAAGGCATTTCAACTCATGTTGGGTTATTTTATACCAAAGATGTTTTCTTCCATTCCTTCCTGATGAGTATTAAATTTTTTTTCAAACTCAATTTTTCTTTTAGAATGCACATAGTTCTATTTAACCCATAATGAGACCCTAACAGGTACTACCACTCCAGGTCAGAGTGGACTTAGGAGTAATGATGATGAAGGGGTACGATGCATTCCCCAGAGTTCCAGAATTGGAACAACTACCCTCGGCTCCCAACTTTACCGCACAGATCCAAGCTGTGCTACTCATGCACTGATTTAGTGAGGACTAAAATTGAACCCGGAACCTTGTGGCTCGTAGGCAGATACTCTACTGACTGACCAGAGTAGTAAAAGCATACACGTGTGAGTAGTTTGTCTATCTCTCCTTCAACCTTTACCGTGACACACCCCAAATTTCATAGAATAAGGTAGATAAGTATATGAGATATGTCATAAAAGTTCCAGGACTGGTGTCACAAAAAAATTATTTCTAATCCAAACTACAAACTATAAGTTATCCGCTTCAAAGTAATCCCCTTGGAGTCTAATGCACTTTCCCATCCTTCTCTGCCATGCTTGCATACACTCCCGGAAGGATGTTCCATAGCTCTGTCGTCACAGCCTTTTTGATGTTGTGCACATCCTCAAAACAGGTTTCCTTGATGACCCCCTTGAGCTTGGGGAAGAGGAAAAAATCATATGGAGCCAGATCAGGCGAGTAAGGGGGTTGTTCCAGCACAGTAATGTTCTTCTTGGACAGGAACTCTCGGATACTCAGGGCAGTGTGGGCAGGTGTGTTGTCATGGTGAAGCACCGATGAGTTGTCCTGCCACATCTCTCGCACTGAACGAAGCAAATGCTATGGTATCTCTTTGTAGATATGCTGGTTGATCGTCTGGCACTGTGGTAAGAACTCACAGTGGACAATGCCCTTCACATTGAAGAATGCGATCAGCCTGGAACTTTTCTGACATACCTCGTATAGTTACTATGGTATAAATGTATACCAATAAAAAATTTCAAAACCAAGACTGTCTATATTTTTTTTTAGTTTATTTGTTTTTATGTTCTTGTCTTTTTTATATTCTCAGGCTATGTTTTAGGTGTTTTTCATTTATTATTTTAATTACCTTAAAATAAGTCATCTTCAGACGATTACCCATGAATTCAAATGTAGTTTCAGAGCTTAATCATTACTGCTCACTCAAGAGGGAGCCCCAAGCAGCATAAATGCCACCAGACTTATTGACAAAATTGAGATTTGAACTTGGATTGACTAGTCCATTTCCTATGACTCTCACCATTAAACCACACGCCTCCAAAAAGAGAATATACAGGGTGTCCCAAAATAATGTATACACTCTTTAAATATTAATAGTTAATAATACATTTTTATAAGGATAGGAGTTGGATACATACCTTTCCCAAGGGTATTAACACAATGTGAAATGCAAACAGTGTCATCCAGGATTTGAATTCGGATCAACGAGTCCATTTCCTGCGACTCCAATCATTAAACCACACACCTCCAAAAAGAGAATATATTTCAACAATGTCTAATTTTTTCTGATTGGGCTCATATCAATCTTTATTGTGTATAAACACAACGTTCAGACCACTGTAACCTTGGGCTCAGTTTTAGATGTTTTTTTTTAAATTTATGATTTTAATTACCTCAGAACATTAACCTCCTAGAAACTGTACAGAGACGTGCAACCAAATGAATACCCTCCATCAGGCATCTGCCATATTCTGAACGTCTTGCTGCCCTGGGAATGGATTTGTTAAAACTCCGGCGTCTGGCAACTGACCTGGTAAACGCTCATAAGGTCATTAATCATCTTAACAACAGCAACCTTGAGCACCTTTTTGATCTTCATGTTTCTAACACACGTGGGCATGCCTATAAAGTCAGAAAACAGCATTGCTCACATGACTTTCAGAAACATTTTTTCACGCTCAGAATTGCTGAGGCATGGAATAAGCTGCCTGCATCCGTTGTAGGCTGCCAAAACACTGCATCTTTCAAAGCCTCCATGCTTCCTGTAGTCCGCCAACACTATACCCGATACCCCTCTCCACACACATGCACACAGATAGATGTATATTATTACTGTAAACTGTTCATGTTCCTGACACTAATACATTATTCTGTGTACTCGACATGAGACTTTGATGAGTTGTGGTGCACCTGAGCACTGTATACAATAAATTTCATTATTCATTAAAATAAGTAATCTTCAGATGATTACCCATGAATTCAAACGCAGTTTCAGAGCTTAATCATTACTGCTCACTCAAAGGGGATCTAAGCAGCATAAATGTCACCAGACTTATGTCTAATTTTTTCTGATTAGGTTCATATCAATCTTTATTGTGTATAAACACAACATTCAAACCACTGTAACCTTGGGCTCAGTTTTAGATGTTTTTTTTAATTTATTATTTTAACTAGCAAATATATGCACCCTTCGGGTGCAAGTATTTAAGTTTTAATATAATAAAATATCATATTAAATTAGAAAGCCTAATGAAAGATAAAAAAGATTTGGAACAGAGGGAGTATGATTGAAAAATAGAACAACTTTGAAAACTAACGTCTTCATCATTTTCCATTACTCCCGTCTTTCATTGGTAAATTTTCCTAATTTAACTATTTAGTTAAAATAGGAAGTAAAGAAATAATTATTACAGTTATTTCTTCTTGTTAATGGATTTCTTTTAAGATTTATTGAAGAGATTTTGCTCATATTCAATAAGATAACACCAAACAATTAGAATCAATAATACTAAGCATATGTTTTATTAAATCAAATTTTTTAAGATCAATATGCAAATTAGCCTTCCCATTCACACAGTAAACCGCTATTTGTTGTATATAAAAATACAACTGCATATTATTAGCATGTTGCTATGGTCAACAGTCTTAATGATGTAAAACGATTTTGTTAATAATTGAGGTTTAAATAAAAAAAAAATCACAGAGAATGTGATGTAAATAACAAAGGGAATTGTGACTTGTATAGTAATATAGTTTCGGTTACAGACAAACCCACAATCTCCATTATAATAAGATTACCTTAAAATAAGTCATCTTCAGAGCTTAATCATTACTGCTCACTCAAGAGGGAGCCCCAAGCAGCAAACCCTAAATATTTGTTCAATCAACAGTTCAATTTAAATTTTCAAACCTATCTACTTTGGAATTTGTGTTTATGGAATGGTCTTAGCAGGAAGTGTTAAGATGCAATAGCTGTATTTTGGGTCCTTCTAATTTGATGTTCTTTGTCAGATGAAGATGGTTAGGTAAGTGATAACATCTTTCTTTAGGACATTTTTAAATTTCAATTTTTAGAATAAGTAACTTCTTCCATTTTATTTTTCTATATCTAACCAGAATTTTGTCATAAGTCTGGTGGCATTTATGCTGCATGGTGCGCCTTTGAGTGAGCAGTAACGATTAACCTCCGAAACTGGGTAATCGTCTGAAGAAGACTTATTTTAAGGTAATTAAAATAATAAATAGTTAGTTGGCAGCCTTCCGTCTATGATAGACAATAGAGGAGTGTCAAAGTTTTTTTTCTCTTTCTTTCTTTGAATTACATAGCCTGGGCAGGTTCACAGGAGGTGTTCAGATGCAATTGCGGCATTTTAGGACCTTCTAATTTGATGTTCTTGGTCAGATTAAGATGGTTAGGTAAGTGATAACATTATTTAGGACATTATTAAATTTCAGTTTTTAGAATAAGTAACTTAGGCATGATATAACCCCAGACGGATTGATATGCCGTTAAAATCAATAAACCAACCAACCAGAACTGTCTAATTTATTTTTTCTTATTTTTGTTTTAGGTAAACAATACACGACACAGACAAAAATTAATCAATGAGTCTACACATAAAAATTATAAAAAATGGTTTTTATTTTTGACTGAAGAGAGAGCATTGAAATCGTGCATAAATTTTCTCGTATTTTTTCAATGATGTCTTTGTCAAGGAAGGAGTATATCTGGCGAGGACGTGTTGAAAATGCTGTGTGGTTACTGTCTGTGTCTGCAAACCCTCCAGAGTGAGGGCGTGTAATGCAGCCTGAAAATTAAAAAAGGGAAATGCAATACAATTAAAACTGAGAGACAAAATAAAGAAACAAAGAAAACTTATATATTTTTACAATGAAATCTTTATATAATGGAGATTCTGTGTCTGGGTAATTCCATGTTTAAATCATCCAGGCCATGTCACCCATCCCCTTCAAATAAAAGTGAACAATTTTAACTGAGCTTTGCTTCTGAGTAAAAACAAAACTAATATTTTAAGTACAAATAATGTTCAACACATGTAAAATAGTTTTTTTTAATTTGTAATATATGCAGTGTCACATTGGGATTTTCCCACTTATTGATCTTGCAATGAAAAAATGAGAAATCATTAATAACTTTAAAATGGTGAGTCTTGTGCCTATTTTGAAAGCATTTTTGGATTCCCCAGGTTAAAAAGCATCTATAAACCAAATTTTAGAAGTAGGGAAGCTCTAGAACTCATTTTACAGACAAAAATAAATTTTTCAGTTTAAAATTAACATAACTCGGCCAATTTTTGGAATTTAATTCTTTTAGCAGGCAGGGAAAGGACAGGATAATAAGGTGAATGTCAACGTGCAAACTTTTCCCCTTTTGTTCGATTAAGAAGTTGTATATTAGAGAAACTACATAGTCCTTTGTATGATAAAAAGGGGTTGGGGCTTGCCATAAGGGCAATAGGGTTGGGAAAACCATATAGGTGCTAGGGCTTGACATGACCAGCCGATTGATCGACCGCCCGTCTAGCCAAGATAGGGGCCAAAGTAGAGTATTGCAAGTCATGAACTGCTCATCCTTAAGCATCACGGGTCGCCACCAACGGCCAACAGGTGGCCCCATTGGGGAAGTCTTACTCCTCTGCAGAGGTGCAGTCGGTGCATTCTAATGCCCCAGCCAACAGTGCAGGCTGTAAATAGGATTTGTGGTTATTTCCTATAGGTCTAACATGATCAAAGGGGAACCACTCTTGACTGATAAATTATTTATTTATTGATCTACTAGGAAAAAAGAAGACGGGGTTAGGGTTAGGGTTAGTTTAATGGGAAAATAAATATTTTTATCAGTCAAGAGTTGTTCCCCTTTGATCATGTTAGACTTCTAGGAAATAACCAGATTTGTTTATGTTTGTTACAAAATTGCTGAGCACAGCAAACTTGATAATAAAACTGTATTTTAGTATTTCATATTTATTCAAGTTTAATCTATTGTTTGGGTTTGATATTTTTGGGTTAAATAAATTTCATTTCGAAAATTTGGACCAAGTAACCAATAAGCACCCCAGCTGGGAGCTGTTTTGAAAGGAACACTTTTTGCTTTTCACCGTAAACTCCCAGTTGTTTGTTTAGAAACAACAGACGAATTTTTTTTTGCATTAGAATTTCACTGTAAGATTTTTTAAAAGTTTGTTCATGTATATTTACAACGCAAAAGTGGGTTTTTATACTAAAATAGTTTTCAATTTTAATTTTTTTAAATTAGTTATTGGATATTGGATACTTGGTGCAAAAATTTTATTAAAATTTATAAACGAGAAGGGCCAGAAGAATTATTCCAAGACACACAGTTGATTAATCTAAAATTACTTTCATGTTTAATGTTAGGGGAGATAACTCTTCTCCTTCATGATTAATATGGATAGTACTATAATTAACTAATGTAATAAGTGCTCTTATGATTTAACTCCATAGAGTTTAGTTGTATCTAAAGAAATTGTTATAATAGATTAGGTAAATTTTCAAATTGGAAAGTCGTTGGTAATTAAATTTATATAATCAACGACAGACTACATATTTTTGCAGGTCGAATCATGTGTTGTTCTTGGTACTTAATTGAAATTCTATTTTTTTTTTTTAGTAATTCTTTCTATTCCCTCAACACAATGGATATTTCTTACACAAAAGAGAGATTGAATGTTCAAAAAAAAAAAAAATTAGAATGTTAACTCTTTGCCTACTTTAAGCCACTCACAGCAGCTCTCTTACCACTACAATCCTACCGTAAACCACTGGCAGCAGTTCATTATAATTCAGCAGAAGGACTCAGATTACAACAATAATAGGACTTTATTTGAATAGAAAGAGTTCTGAGGTGAATAGTAAACATTGAAACATCCCGTTATTCAGGTAAAAAATACTAAGAAAATTTGGTAGAGCCAAAGGGGAACTTTAGTAAGCAAAGAGTTAATCATTCTTGTCAAAGATAAAAAAAAAAAAACAATTCAAAATAAAAAGAAATCTTATCTGAACCTCTTGACAAACATTGTAGATATCAGCTCCACTGAAGAAAACCATTTGTTTGGCTAATGCAATTAAATCAACATCCATCACAGGCATTTTCTTTGTATAAACTTGTAAGATTGCCAGACGAGACTTTAAAAAGAAAAAGAGAAAGAATAAAAATAAAATTTTATATTCTGAGATCAGACAGGTATAAAAAGAATGTTTTTCTCTTTGTTTAATATACATAAAATAATAATAAAATAAAAATTAAGATATTAGTATTAATAAAAATAAAATTTTAAAAAAAACATCTAGAGATCTGACAGGTATAAAGAGAGTTTTTTTCTCTTCGTTTAATATACATAAAATAATAAGATAAAAATTAATATTTAATAATAAAATAAAAATTAAGATATTAATATTAATAAAAATAAAATTTTAAAAAACATCTAGAGATCTGACAGGTATAAAAAGATTTTTTTTCTCTTCATTTAGTATACATAAAATAATAACAAAATAAAAATTAATATCTAATAATAAAATGAAAATTAAGATATTAATATTAATAAAAATAAAATTTTACAAAAACATCTAGAGATCTGACAGGTATAAAAAGATTTTTTTCTCTTCGTTTAATATACATAAAATAATACAAAATAAAATTAATATTTAATAATAAAAATAATATATTAATATTAATAAAAAATAAAATTTTAAAAAGACATCTAGAGATCAGACAGGTATAAAAATATTTTTTTTCTCTCATTTAATATATATAAAATAATAATATAAAAAATTAATATTTAATAATAATAAAAATTAATATATTAATATGAATAAATAAATTTTTTAAAAAAAACAACATCTAAAGATATCAGACTGGTATAAAAGAATGTTTTTTTTCTCTTCATTTAATATACATAAAAATATAAAAAATTAATATTTGATAATAAAATAAAAATTAATATATTAAACAAAAATAAAATTTCAAATTGTGTAAAATAAAAAACAATATATTACAGATGGAGGTCAACCAAAACAGGGTGAATGCCGTCACAAAAACAGAAAAGAAACTGGATGAATATTGGCTTTAAAGAATAGTTATTAATAAAGATGACCATGTAATTGTGCTTGGCTGTTTCTTTTCCCTTGTGGACATGAACCGGTAATCTGGACATTAGTTACATAAATAAGATTAATCTCCCCTTGTTTGTTTCACTTAGAGGAAGCTGTATGTTTTGGTTGGCCATTTGTTCGAATCAATACAACTGCATGTTTTAACATGAAAATATCATAAAATGTGTTCTTAATTGTGCTTGAGCATTATATGAAATTAACTTAATTGTTATTAAGAACACATTTTATAAAATCTTTGTGTTAAAACATGCAGTTGTATTGATTCGAACAAATTCATATTTTCAGTGTAGATTTATGGTGAAATGAAAATGGCGGACCAAAACATACGTTTTCCTCAAAGTGAAACAAAAAAAGAGTGGTTACTCTCATTTATGTAACTAATGTTCAGATTACCCATGATCCACAGTGTCTGTAGTTTCAACCAGTATCTGTAGCCATCTTCCTTATGCATGAAAGAAAAATCAAAAATATTAAAAATTAAAAACTTGTCACTTACAGCTTCATCAGGTGGTGGAATATATATGAGTCTGTCAAAGCGTCCCGGTCTAAGTAAGGCTTCATCAAGAAGATCTGGTCGATTGGTTGCCGCCACAACAATCACCTGGTGATCACTGGGACTATAACATTCTCTTACGGCTGTTCCTCCTTGAGGCATCTAAAAATAAAGAATAAAGTTAATAGTAGATTAAAAGGTACAAGAAAATTTATTTTCTACACACATTTTTATAAAGGTCTCAATTAAAGATAATACTTTTTTCGGACCAAGTATCCAATAGGCACACCAAATCATCAACTTAATGAAAGGTTCACATTTTACCTTGTCACCGGTAACTTACACTTCCAAATTTTTGTAAACAAATGATTTTAATCAGAAGTTTATTGAGATGTTGAATTTATGATAAATCAAATAAATGTTTGGTTTGGTTTGTTTTTACGGCATATCAACCTCAGTGGGTCATTTAATTACACCGCTTCAGCTATGGACTTCAATCGTAGCTGGGTTTTTTTTTTCAGCAGCTACCGGCTAGCGGTTTTTGAGGCAGGAGGCCGGGACGGAACTCCGCGAATATACCCCACCAGTAATTCCTTTCCTGCAATGGTCGGTCTGCCACTGGGGATAATCAATTCCCTTCACTCAACAAATCCTAGCAGTCATCCAAATTTTTTCCTCCCATAGTTACTTCCTTGCTCGTGTCATATGTCACTGCGCGAGTCACAAGACTCCAAACACAACTGCCCCGTTTAAAACAGGCCTTAAATAGAGACACTAACATCCGATTTCCGGTTCCATCGCAGTCTAGTGATTTTACATGCGCGCTAATGAGGCAGTCCAATGTCAAGCCATGACTCACGATCAGGAGGACGTGAGTTCAATCTCCCCAATCGCCCGTTACACACACCGCTGATCTCATTCTACATGTTAAACACAGTCGTGCACGCTTTGAACCACGCTCATGTCATAAGTCACTGCGCTCGTCACAAGACTCCAAACGTAACTGCACCGTGCGTTTAAAACAGGCCTTAAATAGTGACACCTGACATCCAGGTCCATTGCACAGTCTAGTGATTTTACATGCATGCTAACGAGGCAGTCCGATATCAAGCCATGACTCATAATCAGGAGGATGCGAGTTCAATCTCCTCAATCGCCCGTTACACTCCCCGCTGATCTCATTCTACATGCCAAACACAGTCGTGCATGCTTTGAACCACTATGTGCGTGATTTCTCTCGACACACAGAAGTTATGGACAGACAAACAAAGAAACATACATGCTTCCCTCCCCGGCAATCCCCCCCCCCAAAAAAAAACCCCAACAAACCTCAGGGTGGGGACTGCAGGCATCTCCTTCTTGAAGTTTGTTCCGAGGGTCACTAGTTGATGCATCCATTTTATTGTCCAGTTTGACTCCAATTCCATCCATTTGATTCAGCAGGGTGGACAACAACCTATCCCTTACGGAACTGTGAGCGACGGAACTTTCGGACCTTTTGCCAATGCTGGCATCCACTTCGTCTAAAAACAAAATTGACGGCGAACAGGCACGTGCACGTGTAAATAACTGAAAAGAAGAAGAAAAGAAAAATTAATATATCTTAAAAAAATCAAATATATGTTATCTATATATAATGGTGATTCAGTGTCTGTCTATAACTGAAACTATGTCACTGCTTACATCACAATACCCTCAGAAATTGCATAAGTTTAACAATGAGTATTTGATTTATTACATATAATAAAGAACAACTCTATTATATATATTCAGAAATTAAGTACGCAACATTAAACAGGCACGTGCACAGGTAAATAACTAAAAGAAAGAAAGGAAACTAAGAAAAATTAATATGTGTCTGAGAAATCAAATATATTTTATCTATACTAGCAAAAGTATGCCCCCCCCCCGGACACAAGTATTTAAGTTTGAATGTAATAAAAGATATTAAATTTGAAAGACAAACCAAACTAAATAAGAATGAATATAAAAATATTACACTGATTTTAATGTTATTTTAATTGATTTCTATATAAAATTATATATAGGATTGTCTTTAATACGTTTGAGAATAACATGATAGTATAAGAAATCAGTAACAGCAAATAATTATTTATTAAACCCAGTTTTGTTAAAATCATTATGCAAATCATTCACACCATATACTATGTAAATCTTTATTTCTTAGAGATATATAACACATATTTCAGGATTTTAAATGCATTAATAATATGGGCAGTTTTGCGGCAGATCTAACTCAGCTAGACTTGAATAGACATCTTTAATAAATAGGATGGTAATTAAGATTAAATAATGACTTTTTTTCATAATTTAAATAACTAAAGAAATTGTGATATCAGTGGTTACATAGTTTTGGTTACAGACAGATACATAATCTCTATTATAATGAGATATAATGGTGATTCGGTTTCTTGCAAAACTCTATACATTAAATAACTTTGAATATACCGGCTGCGGCATAAGTAACGCCCTTTGTTTAAGTGGAATAAAATTAAAGCCTTTTTGATTATCTTTTATTTTTTCGAACATGAATGTATTGCCACAAGTTAATGGATTAATACAATATATTAACAAAATTGATATAAATGAAGATTTAGCAAATTAATTAAAGAAAATAATAAAGAAAATATACATTATATATATTTACCAACTCCTCCGCACGAGCAGGATACAACACAAGGTCAATTTCTTAAGCGGAGTTTAACAGGTTTGAATTCAGAGTTTTCCTTCTCCTAGACTGGTTACCTAGCCATGGTTAAAGAACCCAGTCTGCCCTGCTATTTACCCATAGCTGGAGGGAGAGTAGGATTCATACCTTTCCCAAGGGTATTAGCGCTAAGTGAAATGCAGTTACCACGTCCAGGATTTGAACTCGAGGCGACGAGTCCATTTCCCATGACTTTAACCATTACACCACGGGCTTTATAATATACATTATAAGAGATGAATTTTTAAAAGGGCGTTACTTATGCCGCACCCTGTATATTAAAATAAAACAAACTATATATATATAAATCAATAATACCAGGCATCTATTTATTAAAACTTGTTTTTAACAAAGTGGATCGTTTAATGTTGCATACTTAATTTCTGAGTATATATAATATAGGATTGTTGGTAGTTTCCTATAAGTCAAACCTAAAAAAATTGCAAGGAAATTGAACTTGCGCATTATTTGGAATGAAGTTAGCAGTTACTAAAAACAGTTTTTATTTTATGTTCGAGTCAAAACATGCGGTTGCATCGAAAATACCAAGATCAGAGAATTTTAGTGATTTTACGCTAGAGAAAATGGCAGAACACTATAAAATTCCGGTTTCTTCAAAAAAAAAAAAAAAAAGCAAGGGGAACCACTCTCATTGAAAATAATTATTGATGATCGATTGATAATGATAAAGATCCATTATTTATTTATTTTTACAAAATCATTGTAAAAATCTTAATGCTTAATTTGTATTTATTTTATTTATTTTTTTTAATTGACATTTTACTAGCAAATATATGCACCCTCCGGTTGCAAGTATTTAAGTTTTAATGTAATAAAATATTGTATTAAATTAGAAAGGCTAATGAAACTAAATAAGAATACAGATAAAAAGATTTGAAACAGAGGGAGTATAATAAAAGATTTGAAACAGAGGGAGTATAATAAAAAATGGAACAACTGAAACTTACTCTTCCATCACTCTCGTCTTTCATTGTTATTTTTTCTAATTTAAGTATTTAGTTATAAGAGGAAGTAAAGAATAAAATGACAGTTATTTTATCTTGTTAATGGATTTCATTTAAGATTCATTGAAGAGATTTTTGCTTATATTCATTAAAATAAAACCAAACAGAAATCAATAATACTAAGCACATATTTATTAAATTCGATTTTTTAATATCAATATGCAAATTAGCCTTCCCGTTCACATTGTAAAGCGCTATTTTGTTGTATATATAAATATAATTGCATGTTGTTAGTATGTAGACATAGTTAACAGTATTAATAATGTAAGACAATTTTATTAATAATTGAGGTTTAGATAAAAATAAAATCATAGAGAGTGTGATGTCAATAACTAAGAGAATTGTGACTGGAGTAGGAATATAGTTTCGGTTACAGACAGAAAAACACACAATCTCCATTATAATAAGATTATCAATGAATTTTATCTGTTAATTAATCTACCCATTATTTTCCCATTAAACTAACGCTAAATCCTAACTCAAACCTGTCTTCTTTTTTCCTAGTAGATCACATGCCATGAATACTAGATCAATACAAACAAAAACAAAATAGTGTTTTTTAATAAATATACGTTTACTATCATTGATTTCTGCATTCTTATTTAGTTTCATTAGCTTTCTAATTAAACTACAGAGGGTGCATATATGAGTTAGTATATATAACTATGTTGACTTGTACACTAATAAAATTAAAAGATAAATAAATAAATAATTTATCAGTCAATCATAGTGGTTTCCCCTTGCTTATTTTTTGGGACGAAATCAGAAGTTTATAACATTCCACCATTTTCTCTAGTGTAAAATCACTAAAATTCTCTGATCTTGGTATTTTCGATGCAAATGCATGTTTTGACTCGAACATAACATAAAAACTGTTTTTAGTAACAGCTAACTTCATTTCAAATAATGCGCAAGTACAATTTCATCGCAATTTTTAAAAATCCTGCAATGTGTCTTATATATCACTAAGAAATGAAGATTTACATAATATATGGCGTTGATAATTTGTACACTGGTTTTAACAAAACTGTGTTTAATAAATAATTACTTTGTGTTATTGATTTCTAAGCTTAGTTTTTTCTCAAATTTATCAAAATTAATATGTATAATTTTATATAGAAATCAATCAAAATAAAATTAAAATAAATGTAATCTTTTTATGTGAATTTTGTTAGTCTTTCTAATTTAAAATAATGTTTTATTCATTAAATCTTAAATAAATAAATCATAGCAAAATAAATAAACAAATAAAACAGAAAAATAATTAAAAATAAACATAACAAAAAAATAAAACAGCAAAAAAAATAAATAAATAAATCGGCAGATAGGTCTCACTTGGAAGATCGGTGCAACACAATCTTCCTTTTGCAACTTATTGGGCTTTTAAACAAATTCTGGTTACATCCTACTTAACGGACATAAATTCAACCATTGTATGTCACCCTGCCGAAAGAAAAAAAATACTAAAAATCAAGGAATTAACTGAATTTAATGAAATTTTCAGTGCTGATACATTAATGAATAAAAGATATAATGCACCAGTTATTTTATTTAAAAACTTTTACATTTTTTCAGGTCAGTTAACTTTGAACCACATATGTTTGTGAATCTGTGTTATGCCTCAAAGATACGTCGTTCAAAGTTAACTGACCTGAAAAAATGTAAAAGTTTTCAAATAAAATAACTGGTGCATTATATTGTTTATTCATTAATATATCAACACTGAAAATTTCATTAAATTCGGTTAATTCCTTGATTTTTAGTATTTTTTTCTTTCGGTGGGGTGACATATGATGGTGGAATTTAAGTCCGTTAAGTAGGATTTAACTACAAAGTCTTTTATAAATGTTCAAGAATTACCTCTGTGAGAAGATTTTCACTCTGTCCCAGGTAAGGAGAGTAAAGATGTGCGCCACTGACAGCAATGAAGACGGTGTTAGTAGCAGCGGCAGCAGCTTTGACAAGGGTTGTTTTACAGCAACCAGGCGGTCCATACAGCAGCACACCACGAGGACAAGGCACACCAAGTTTCTTGAACTGGGCACTTCGTTTAATTGGCCATTCAATAGCCTGAAAAGAGAAAATAGACTGTCTTCAGTACTACTTACAAAGGTTATCCATAAGATTTTCTCAATAATAATAATAATACTGGTGTTCCTAAAAAATACTACAGTTATCAGCTCACAACACTCATTGGTTAAAAATCAGACCGTCCAAGATGAAATACAAAAATGTAAATCCTGATTATCTGCTGTTGCCTATCTGCCAAATTCTTATTTCGGTTATTTCCTATAAGTCTAACATAAACAAAGGGAACCACTCTTGACTGATAAATTATTTATTTATTTATTGATCTACTAGGAAAAAAGAAGACGGGTTTAATGGGAAAATAAATAAATAATTTATCAGTCAAAAGTGGTTCCCCTTTGTTTATGTTAGATTTATAGGAAATAACCTTTATTTCTCATGAGTGTTGTCATTTCAGCTAAATAATGGACCATTCCTTTTTTATTATAAAGAAAGGAAAGAAAAAGGACATGTCATAAATTAGGTAAAAATTTGAAATAACCAAGTCTTACTCAACTAATTGTTTGGTTTGGTTTACAGCATATCAACCTCAGTGGGTCATTTAATGCCAACAAAGTTTTTAAATAAATTCATTCTTAATGGATACTCAATTTTTTTTATAAACACATTTTTCGATTTAACCCATACAGTGAACCCTAACAGGTACCACCATTCCAGGTCAGAGTGAACCAGGGAGCAATGGTGATGAAGACCCCCAGAACTGGAATCTCACCATCAGATAGAGTTTAACATCATTCCCAGGACATGAAAACCCTCAGCCACCGCCTTCTAGCACACATATGATAAAAAGGGTTGGGGCAATCATATAGGTGCTAAAGTTCAACATAACCAGCTGATTGATCGGAAGGGGCCTCTCTGACACCCGTCTAGCCTAAGTAAGGGTCTAAGTGAAGTGTTACATGTTATGGACAGCTCATCCACCAAGATTCTGTCCTTAAGCATCATGAGTCGCCACCCACAGCCAACAGGTGGCCCAATTGGTGGGGGGGGGTCTTATCCCTATGCAGAGGTGTATTCTAAAGTCCCAGATGACAGGGCTTATCAACTAATTGTCGAATACACAAACTGCTAAAATAAATAAGGTCCATCATACCTTTCCATATAAGAGTATTCGATCAAAGACACATTAACTCACATGATTAATTGGTAATCTGAACATTAGCTACATAAATAAGAGTAATCTCCCTTTGTTTGTTTCGCTTTGAGGAAGCCGTTATGTTTTAGTCGGCCATTTTCATTTCACCATAAATCTACACTGAAAATATGAATTTATTCAAATCAATAAAACTGCATGTTTTAACATGAAAATATCATAAAATGTGTTCTTAATAACAATTAAGTTTATTTCAAATAATGTGCAAGCACAATTAAGATTACCATTTAATTTACATATTTTACAACACCTAATAACATCCATTTTAATTGTATAATGTTCCTCTAGAAATGATAACATCCTGATATCTTTAGTTTAGAAGAAAATTAACTTTATACTGAAATATTGGTTGGGGTGTATTTATTTATGGGTGATATTGTAATACCTAATAATATCCATTTTGATTGTATTCCACTAGAAATAATAAAATCCTGGTTTAGAAAAATATTAACTTTTTATGAAAATATTGGTTGGGGTGATATTATAATACCTAATGATATCCGTTTTGTTTGAATAGTGTTCAATAAACTAACAAAAATCCTGAAATAACAAAATCTTCCAAAGGAAGATGGCAGCAACGAAGTAGGAATAAGTAGAATAGATAATAATCCATCTCCTCTTCTGTCTACTCTGTCCCCATCATATACCCGATGTAAAGAGCAGAGATGCTGATAATTACACACCCTAACATCCTAGTGTCTTTCTTTTTTTTTCCTTTACCATTTCAAGCTAACTGTAAATACATTTCAATAGTTTCTTAGAAACAAATTACACAGAAATAGTTATAAGGTAGAAGTTAGATGGCTTTAGTTGTTTTCCCAGATCATAAATAAAAACCCTACAATTAATTAAGAAATTTTAGTTGGGACCCATAAATTCTCTCAGGGACTCATTCAAAGTAAATATGTGCATCCCAGGATGCAATAAATCAAAAAGCTATATGCATCAGTGAAAGGAGTATATAACATAGACAAGAACACAATACCACTTCCTACCAAAAACAACCCTGCAGGTGAGGAACAGATACTACACTCTAATCCCAGATGGAATATGTGAATAATCGAAAATAAAAATTTACTGAACAAGTGATATTACACACACACCTCTGCCACACTAGAAGAAAGTTCTACAATGTTAACAGCATGGATAAACTATTTGGAAAAATAGATCCCAAGAGGATATTAAACTTTTTGAAAAGAACCGGCCTCCTATCAAGAATGTAAGTTCATAGACCTACAAAATCACCCACACACTCTCCTGATGTTCAAATCCTCAACAGAAAACTTGATTTCAAAAAATAACTGAACCCCCATCACTATACCTAAATACCAATAGAAGCAAGATCTGGAATCATAAGCATGTGGCAGCTGTACCTTACAAAGAAAAAAAACAAAAAAAAAAACATTCGGCATAAAATGACCCAATGGGTTGACGTGCCGTAAAAACCCAACCAACCAAACCAATGTTTAACTGACCTGTTGAATCATAGCTTTTGTTGCGGCTAATCCTCCAATGTCATCCCATGTGATGCCCCTCACCTCCATAAAACCATCCACTCCTCGGGTCAGGGACGGTGCAATCCTCCTCAGACAATTCAAGAAGTGCTCCCTCCGTACAGGAATTGGTTCTGACTTTGAGGAATAAAAAGAAAATAAGATCAGTCATCAAGACAACAAATTTATAAGTAAATCAGTAGCATTCCCAGTCGTTTAGCTGTTTTCAGTGGCTAAAAGTGGGACTGCTACATCTAGTGGCACTAGGTATGGCAGTCCCATTTTTAGCCACTGAAACTGTGTCATCACACCTTGTTAGCAGCTGATGAGGACAGGGTATCACACGTGGTATTTATTACAAGTATGATGAAAAAAAACATCTAAATCAGTAGCATTCTCAGTCATTTAGCCGATTTCAGTGGACATTGACAAACTCCCAACTTAAACAGTTCAATGTGCAATTTCTCACATATTTATCGTCTAATCTTAAAATATCTATATGGTTGAAAAGCATAGAGATACATAAAATTTCAGTGCAGAATCAGAAAGAACATATGATTTTATATAGGGTACCAAGTTTTATCAGAATTGCTCCAAAAATAAAGAAATGGTGAAGAAATTACTGAATTTCTTGTTTTGAATTGATCTGTGATTTGATATATTTTTGATGATTTTTAAAATATTTTTTGAATGATGATGATAATGATCCTTAGTAAACAAATTCCATGTCAAATAATCCAGGCCATGTCATCCATCCCATTCAATTTTCCTAAAATTTTATCCAGGTGTTGACTATGTTAAAGTTAGACAATTCCCAAAATTTGAGCTTCCAATTCTAAAAATCGGGCAAATTATGTTGATTTTTAACTCTCCAAATCTCCATCTCCTCTTCTGTCTACTCTGCCCCATTATATACCCGATGTAAAGAGCAGAGATGCTGATAATTACGCACCCTGCATCCCTGACATCCTAGTGTCTTTTTTTTTTTCCCCTTACCATTTCAAGCTAATGGTTGCGCCGATGGGGGCGCAAAAAATGGCAACTTTAAATAATCTATCTTTATCTATAAAATGAGTTCTAAAGCTTCCCTACTCTTAAAAATTGGTTTATAAAAGCTTTATGGCCAAAGGAATTCAAATAAGTCTTAAAATTAACCAATTTTAAGTTATTAATGATTTCTGATTTTTTCATAGCAAGATTAATAATTAGGAAAATCCCAATGTGATACTGCATCAATGAAAAAAAAATGTTTCTATTATTATTCTACATATATTGAATATTATTTGTACCAAAAAATAGTTTGGTTCTTGCTCAGAACTGAATATAATGTAGCTATAACATCAGTTAAAATTGTTGTTTTAAGTGGTTTTAAACAATATATTTCCCTTGCCTGCAAAATTCTGACAATATACAAAGCTCACCTTTCATTTCGGCACCACATTTCATTATGGAATTGAAAAATTAGAAATGATAATATACAAATAAAACATATTTATCTACTAAAAGTATTAACAGAGATTTAAAATACAGTATTGATAAAACATATATATATATTTACCAACCCCTCCACACGAGCAGGACATGACACAAAGTCAATTTCTTAAGCGGAGTTTTACAGGTTGGAATTCAGAGTTTTCCTTCTCCTAGACCGGTTACCTAGCCAGGGTTAAAGAGCCCAGTCTACCCTGCTATTTACCCATAGCTGGAGGGAGAATTGGATTCATACCTTTCCCAAGGGTATTAGCGCTATGTGAAATTCAAACAGCTTCGTCCAGGAATTGAACTCGGGTCGACGAGTCCATTTCCAAAGACTCTAACCATTTGACCACGCGCCTCCATTGATAAAACATATAAAAGCTTTATGGCCCAAGGAATTCAACAATACTATCAAATAGGTCTTAAAGTTAGGCAATTTTAAGTTATTAATGATTTCTGATATTTATTTATTTTTTTACAAAAAAGGAGTAGAGGTACCAACCGTGCCTTGTGATCTGTCACCAAATGCAGCATGTGCAGCCTGTTTGCAGAGAGCTTGCAGATCTGCACCTGAATATCCTGTGGTAACTTCTGCCAATTCCGAAAGATGTAAATCTTGTGAAACTGGCATCTGTTTGGTGTAAACAGATAGAATACTGAGTCGCTGTATATGTGTAGGCATACTTATATAGACCTGCAGAAAAGAAGAAAAACATTAAGAAATATAGAAAGTTATAAAAAAAATTTTTTAAATTTAAAAAAAAAAAAAAAAAATACTATGAATTATACATTCCATAAGCAGAGATGCTGATAGGTACGTGTCCTGAATCTTTGATGCATAAAAATCTAAAAGGATGCAGTAAAATCATATCCATGTATCCCAGTGTTTTTCTTTTTTCTCCCCTCACCATTTCAAGTTAACTGTAAATACATTCCAATAGAAGAAAGAAGAATTAGCCCAGGAGAGGGCAGCAATGAAGTAAGAACAAGTAGAGGACCATATGAACTTTAGGCACCCCTTTTTCATCTCAAATCAGAAGGGCATGTTTTTCATTTACACCATCAATATCCGACTGATTGTTAGGCGTTAGGGTTAGGGGTTAGTTTTATAATTTAAAACAAAAATTGTCTGTTAACAAACAACCAGATATTGACGGTGTAAATGAAAAACATATCCTTCTGAATTGAAATCAAAAAGGGGTGCCTAAAGTTCATATGGTCCCAAGTAGAACAAGTAACAATCAATGTCCTCTTCTATCTACTCTCTTCCCATTATATACCTGATGTAAAGGGCAGAGATGCTGATAGGTACGCGTCTTGCATCCCTGATGCACAAAAATCTAAAAGGACGCAGTAAAATCCTATCCATGCGTCCCAGTGTTTTTCGTTTTTCTTTCCTCACCATTTCAAGTTAACTGTAAATATATTTCAACAGTTACTTAGAAATGTGGGAGTTCAACGGCTTTAGTTGTTTCCCCAGATCATGAATAAAAATCCTACAATCTACTTTAGAAATTTTAGTTGGGACCCATAAATTTTCCCGGGACTCATTCAAAGCAAATACGTGCATCCCAGGACACACTAAATCAAAAAGCTATCAGCATCACTGCATTAAGTACTGCAATTAGTTATTACATATATTAGCAAAAAAAGAAAAAAAAAAAAAAAAAAAAAAGCTACACTCCAGGCAGTTTTAAAAATGAATTTTTGCCGCAATTTATCATTAAAAAAAAGTAAACACATCTTTCAAATCTTTTTTTTTTTTTTAATAATAGAAAAAAAATAAAATTTGCTGTCAAAATTTAAATAAATTTGTTTGCCTTCTAATAAAACAAAGTTTCTAACAGTTAAATTCAAATATTTAAGGTTTAACTTTTGATGGCGTTAAAACCGTTCTGTTCTGATTATCTTCTGTCGTAAAACAAAATTTTACGACAGATGATAATCAAAACAGAATTTTTTTTTCATCGTATAATAAAATATAAAATTTAATGTAAAAGAACATTATCTGATAATTTCTTGTTTGTAAATAATTTTCCTGTAAAACTCTCTAAGTTAGATAACTTTACATATATATTAAAATAAAACTATACATAAATCAATAATATCAGGCATGTATCTATTTAAACTTACTTGAACAAATAATGTGGACCGTTTAATGCTGCATATATAATTTCTGGCTATATATATATATATAATACAGAGTTGTTCTTAATTCTATGTATCAATGATTTTGACTATAAATTAAATATGGACCATATGACCTTTAGGCACTCCTTTTGCGATCTCGATTCATAAGGACATGTTTTTCATGTACACTGTCAAAATCCGGTTGTTTGTTAACAGACAATTTTTAGAGTTTTTTTTTTTTAAATTATAAAACTAACCCCTAACAAACAACTGGATTTTGACGGTGTAAATGAAAAACTTGTCCTTATGAATCAAGATCGCAAAAGGGGTGCCTTAAGGTCATATGGTCTTTAAATACTCATTGATAAACTTATGCAATTTCTGAGAGTATTGTGACATAAGCATTGACATAGTTTTGGTTACAGACACTGAATCTCCATTATATATAGAAATGTATTGTAAGGATCTAAATTTACAAGGAAGATAACTCTAGGTATATTAAATGCTAAGTATAGAATAGCTTTCCTTATTTATCTAAAAATAATCGTAATATACGAGGGAGAGTCAGAAATTATCCGCACTTTCGCCATAACATATCTTTATTATTGTCACACTGCATTCTGCACGTTTAAGCCTGATTGTGCCATTTTGCTTGCTGTCTTTAAAGTGTAAATATGGACGTTTCACTAACAGATTGCACCAAGGAAGTGACCCAGTTTCTCTGGTTGGAAGGAGTGTCAGGAGATGACATTCATCAGAGATTTTTAGCATAATACGGGAACAGTGCACTACCGCGTAGAGAAGTTTAAAAGTGGTCAGACAAGCGTGATGTATGAAGGGGAGCTGGACACCAGTCAACCTCCACCACTCATAAGAAGCAAGTTCAAGAGATGGTATTGGCAAACAGACGAATTATCATAAATGTGTTAGCTTGTTCTCTGCAGACTAGTCCTGGTTTGGTTTGGTTTATGGCATATCAACCTCAGTGGGTCATTTAATGCCAATAAAGTTTTGAAATAAATTAATTCCTAATGGATACACAATTTTTTTTAGAAATACATTTTTCTATTTAACCCATAGATGGGACCCTAACAGGTACTACCACTCCGGGTCAGAGTGGACCAAGGAGCAACGGTGATGAAGGGGTGCTCAACATTCCCCAAACTTCCAAAACTGGAACCTCACCATCAGATAGAGTTTAATGTCATTCCCAGGACATGTAGACCCGCAGCCACCGCCTTCTAGCACCCATATGATAAAAAGGGATTGGGGCTTGCCATAAGGGCAAATAAGGTTGGGAAAATCATATAGGTGCTAGGGCTTGACGTGACTAGCTGATTGATCGGAGGGGGCCTCTCCGACCGCCCGTCTAGCATAAGTAAGGCACAAAGTGGAGTGCTGCAGGTCATTGACTGTTCATCCACCAAGAATCCATCCTTAAGCATCACGGGTCACCACCCACAGCCAACAGGTGGCCCCATTTGGGGGAGTCTTACCCTTCTGCAGAGGAGCAGTCGGTGCATTCTAATACCCTAGCCGGCAGAGTGAGATTAGTCCTGGTTCTGCCTCTCAAATCATCAACAATGAGCTTGGCTTCCATAAAACAAGAATGCGGATATTTTTTTAATCTTCCTCGTATATTCTATAGCTACAAAATGAGTTAGCATTGAGCTAAATGACTGTGAATGGTGGCCTTTAAGTTAGCCTGTTTAAGGCCAAAATAGAAAAATAAAAAAGAAATAGAAAAATAAAGGAACTGCAAAGGGAGAGGAAAATGAAAAAGAGAAAACACAAAATTATAAAAAGAGAAAAAGCTGGAAAAAGAGAAAAATGAGGGGAGGAAAGACAGAAAAAGAATGGAAGAAAACAGTGATTTTCGGATGTTGTTGTCATCCTACCTGCTGAAAAAGTGACCCGTGCTAGTTATCTATATATATCTATATCTATACATATATATATTTACCAACCCCTCCACACAAGCAGGATGTGACATAAGGTCAATTTCTTAAGCGGAGTTCAACAGGTTTGAATTCAGAGTTTTCCTTCTCCTAGACCGGTTGCCTAACCAAGGTTAAAGAGCCTAGTCTGCCCTACTATTTATCCATAACTGGAGGGAGAGTAGGATTCATACCTTTCCCAAGGGTATTAGCGCTAAGTGAAATGCAATTACCACATCCAGGATTTGAACTCGGGGTGACGAGTCCATTTCCCATGACTTTAACCATTACACCACACACTTCCATATATCTATACATATATAAAGGGCAGTTGTTTGAATCTGTATGTCCAGATAAAACAATTGACAACAAAGTAAATATCTATATACACATTACATATCACCAGGGTTTGGTTTTTGTGCAAAAATAATGAAGATTTGATTTATATTTGGGAAGATATTTAAAAATTCAAATTTGAAAAGTAACACAAGGGAAAGTCATTTGCATGTTATTTTGTTTATCTTTTTTTGTATGTTTTTTTTTTCGCTTTGAAATATAATATTGATTGATTGAATTAATTGTATCATTTATATCTTATTTTTTTTTAATTTTAAATTATTGAATGGAAATTTCTTACTATATTGTTATATTTTTCCTTGGGGATTTTTATAGGGCAACCAGCAAGGATCTCACTCGCGATAAGTAATAATGGATCAGCAAGACTAACTTTTAAAAAATCCACCCTCTACTCAGGTGACACCGGGTAGCCACTTCTAACATAAAAACAATTTGAAGGTGTTTTTTATCGACAACTTAATGCGTTATGAAAACTATTTTACAGCCCCATCCAAGTTTTTTATCAAACATATGATTATTAACACCCACCTCTTTAAAATCTTTTTTTAGGCAGTTGAAGGTGTTTTTTATAGTGAAATAGATGAGATAAGAAAGCGGACTCACAAGGACAACTTTTCTCATTTACACCGTCAAATCCGTTGTTTGTTAGCGGGTTAGGTTAGGGCTAGTTTTTATAATTTTAAAAAAACTCTAAAATCGTCTGTTAACAATTAACGGGGATTTGACGGTCGTAAATGGAAAAAAAATGTCACGCACGAAATCGAGATCGCAAAAGGGGCTGCCTAAAGTCATATTGGTCACCAAAACAAACAACTTCAGGCGGCTCCGTAATCTAATACTATTTATAACGTAAATGCAATCAAATGATATTATCTCTGCGTGCTATTCTGCATTTATACGGCTATGCAATAAAAAACTATCCACTAAACGGTTAAAAACAGTAATCGTTGCTATAAAATATAAATTCACATAACAAAAAAAAGAGATTTTATTTTTAAAGTATCTTATCTGTTAACATTGAAAATTCGCTCTCTATTTCTCTTGCTAAACCGCAAAAATACGCATTGCTTATAATATATATATAATACCCAAAATCGTCAATACATAGAATGCAAAAATAACCTTGTATTATATACAGCTCAAAAATTGAGCAAAAAAATTAAATTATTTTTTACTCTCGTACCCTTCTTCAGTAATACAGAGATTAACTAAAAACAAATAAATACTTACGATTTGTAGTAAAATTTACTGTATAATATTCAAAACAAATTTTATTTAGAGTGGGGTGAGCAGAACGAAGTTTACAAATTAATTTTATTTTTTACTCCTTCACTAGTATATAAAAATGATATTTTACTTCTTATAATACAAATCCTTCTGACAATGAAATTTTACTTCCTCAAGACAATATTCTTATCTTTTAGCAAACGCGTAGATGTACTTCCTGAACCTTCCACACACAGCAGTTGTCGTACGTAATTGATTTGCTCTCCTAGCGTTATAGCACTATCCGAATAGATTTCTCTTCGCACTCGTTTCGACCGCCATAATGCTACTGAGGAGTTTGCCGATCTGGAGGGCAGCGTACCCTTACATACCCAATTGCTGTGTTTCATCCGGGGCTCCTTACTCTGAATGCACGTGCGGTATTTTCACGGCATTTCAGCAACAGAAGAAGGACGAGTTCAATTTCTCGTGGTCACTCGCCACAGCTCCCTCCCCTCGCAACAGGCCAAAACATATCGGACTCGTTATCATTCTGGCCCGGCTGGAGAATCGCTCGTCCACACTTTCAAAAATTACTTTTACTTATCCGCCCGAGGTTGTTTTTATATCTAGTGAAATTAATATTGTTTCTGGAAAAATTTAACGAATTTGAATGAGATTTTGTAAATAAAATGAATAAACACTTAAAAGATTCATTAAGCTTTTTGTTTTGCTTTTATTTTTGCTTTTTTCTCGCGGATCAAGGCAACCGGTAAATGTAAACGATTATCGATTCTGGCAGCAGATCGAAAAAATTCAAGTGATCGGGTAAGTCCAAGTAATGAACTAATAAAAAGGTTAATGAATAACGGCGATTTAAATTGACATCACAAAACTTCTACAGGTCATGGAGTAGCAGGGAGGTAATTCATCTAACCATTTTTTGAGTACTTCCCTTGAATAATTAAGTAATTTAAAATTTATTAGGACTGGTTTTTCTTTTTTTTGTAGATTGTGAGCTAAGTTAGATGGTTAAATGTTTTTTTTGTGGACTAAGTTAATGTTAAATCGAACTTAACGACCTAAATTCCACCATTGTGTGTCACCTGCGAAGAAAAAAGATACCAAAATATATAAAAGATATAATAACAACAGTTATTCTATTAAAAACTTTTACATTTTTTTCAAAGTCAGTTAACTTGAACCACGTATCTTTTGAGGAGTTACACAGATTCTTAAAGATACATGATTCCAAGGTAACGACCTGAAAAAAAGTAAAAGTTTTTTACTAAAATAACTGCTTGTTAGACCATGCAGAATCAAAGGAGACTGAGTTTTGAGACCCATGGAGAGTTTTCAAGTACTCGGGTTCCCACCATCTCAAACTGTAAATGAAGGTGATACCAATTGTAGTTGGTGCCCTTTGGACGCGTCCCCAGAAGGTTTTGGAAAAATACTTGAGGAATTGGAAATGCAAATGAGAAATGCGAGAGCCATGCCAGACAACAGCATTGTTAAGCCATTGGTGGCGAATACTCAGAAGAAGTCCTGGAGACCTGGGAGACTTGGCTGTCAACTCCAGATTCTAGTGAAAGACGGCACTAGTTAAAGTTTGTAGATAATGCACATTAAATTATAATTTTCCCTCATCATGACTTATTTCGGTTGACTTTTTATCACATTTCTCCCTGTAGCAAGAGCGGGAGACTTAGCCTCATGAGAAAAGTGGCGACCAAAAACCTGCTCTCACTTGCAGGATGAGTAGCAAACAAGAAATCTGAGCGCTTTGGCACTAAATTTGAAATACGCGCGAACTTCTAAGCAAAGTGCTAAGAAATCCGAGGTAATACGGGTTATGTCCTTGTCTACGCAGCCTCTCTATCAAAACCAACCCAATGAGAGCCAGCATAACTTTAGCGGCAAAGCCAAAGAGATCAAATTCTTTCCCCCTTTCTGATTAGACGCAGCACAAGGGACTTTCGATAACTAACCTTACCTGCAGGATTTCAGCTAAGTGCGACACAAATTGTAAACATTTGCTGCAAACAAACCAAAAAGTCTGTACCCTATTGTTTTATGTCTGTAATACATGTCTTCTATTCCAATTCTAGTTTTTGATTTATTCTGTAACTCTTAACCTGTCGGTCCACACACTCGTGTAAATTTCTTTATAAGAGTGACGTAGCGATAGTAAACTTGCACGTATGCAAATTTCTCTCACGATGTCTGTACAGATAGAACGAGAAACAACTGAGAAGGGAAGTTGTCCTTTTGAATGGTCTACAATTTTAAGAGTAATATTAATCTTTTGGCAAGTTTCTCTAGCAAACAAAGTGTTAAATTCTTTCGCCGTCAGCACAGTCTCTACCAAACTGAGCCACGTTAGCTCTGCACTTCCTGACACCCGAAACACAGCAGTCGTCGAATTTCAACGTCCTTTGTCCAAAACATGTGCCTTTCTCCTCTTTCGTTAGTATTTAGGCCACTTCGCGTTTTATATATCCTCACTGGCTACCCTTTATGCCAAATTCCGACTCGTCTCATCCGGTCTCTGCCCAACAGCATTTCAGCAACGAGGAGGTGCGAGTTTAAATATCCGTGGCGCCTACTCGCCACACTCCTCCCCCTTGCACAGCGCCAAAACATGTCCCGGACGCACTTTTGTTTTGTAAGGGGCAATTTCGCTACAGAGTGAGATACTTCGAAGCCGGTTTGATGAGAATATGAGTGACGATGGCTATTCAAAGCACCTTGCGGTAGTCAGCCAATTCATGTGGCGTGAGCAGGCGGTTATTAATAAGTATTTCGGCCAAAGTACTCATCACACATATAATAATAATGTAGCAAATAGCAGAAAAGAAAAGCACTGCATACAGTTAACAAACAAAATATGTATTGACACAAAAATACCAATGTAGTAGAGAATACTGGCGTAAAAGTCCTGTAAAAGTCCTTTTTGGCATGTTCAATGTAAAAGTAGAGTTGTAGAGTTGTCTTAACTGAGAAGAAAAGAGTAGTGTGTTTAAAAGTTAATCATGCAGTCCAGCGGTTATTTTAGAGAAGAGAGAAAGATATAAGTTTGTTCGTACCTTCAGGCATGTATGCGAAATGTATTAAAACGGAGAACTGGAGTCGTTTAGACAGGCTTGATCTTTTCTGACTTATCCTTCCGAAAACTTTCTTCATTATATAGAGTCTTAGGTGGCTCCAAGAAAGGGGTTCTACTTGATAAGTTATTCTTAGCGCGAACGTCTCTATTGTCAATAATTAATAATTTTAAGTATTTCAATTTTCTTTCTTTATGCTGTGCAATCCACCTGCACAGCATCGTTATTTTTCGTCATTTACTATTATCTTTGTAGTGATAACTTCTGGTCCACCAACAAGTATGTAAACTACTAGGAACGCCTGTTCGTTAGAATGCACCGACTGCCCTCTGCAGAGGGTAAGACTCCCCAATGGGGCCAACCTGTTGGCCTGGTGGGACCCGTATGCTTAAGGATAGAGCGAGGTGGATGAAGCAATTCATGACCTGCAAGCACTCCCACTTTGCCCTTACTTGGAGCTAGACGGGCGTCGGAGAGGCCCCTCCGATCAATCGGCTGGTCACGTCAAGCCCTAGCACCTATATGATTTTCCCACCTTATTTGCGCCTTATGGCAAGCCCCCAATCCCTTTTTATCATATGGGTGCTAGAAGGGGTGGCTGCGGGTCTACATGTCCTGGGAATACATTAAACTCTATCTGATGGCTGAGGTTCCAGTTTTGGAGTTTGAGGGAATGTTGAGCACCCCTTCTCACCGTTGCTCCCTGTTCCACTCTGACTCGGAGTGGTAGTACCTGTTAGGGTCCCATCTATGGGTTAATAGAAAATGTATTTTAAAAAAATTGTAGTATCCATTAGAATTATTTATTTCGCCAAAACTTTATCAGCATTAAATGTACCCACTGAGGTTGATTATGCCGTAAAACAAAAAACAAACAAACAAATCTACAGTTTATAATTTTTTTTTCTTTTCTTTCTGGGAACAAGCTCCCAAAAATTGTTTTCAACTAGCTACAATTCACACCATCAGCCATATTCTTTAGTCGCAGATTAATTACGCTGAGTTGCAATCTAAAAAGGTAAGGTTAGACGAGAACTAAGCTACTATGGTATTGGAGATTGGTTTTCATTTAGTTTAAAACTCTTTGAATGGGTTATTTAGGCCAAACTCTGATTTCTTTCTTTCTTTGATTGTTTTACGGCATATCAACACCTCAATGTGGGTCATTTAATGCTGACAAAGTTTTTAAATAATTCATTCTTGATAGGCGGCTCAATTTTTTTTATAAACACATTTTTTTTTCTATTAACCATAGATAGGTATCACCACTCCGAGTCAGGGTTTGACCTGAAGAGGCATGTATTGAAAGGGGTGCGCCACGTCCCCCAAACCTCCAGAACTGGAACCTCACGCATCAGTGAAGTTTAACGTCATTCCGCAGGACATTGAAGACGCCTCAGCCACAACTCTAGCCAAGCATATTATGATAAAAAAGGGTAGGGTGTTGCCATAAAAGGCAATAAGGGATTGGGACAATTTTCATATGGGTGCTAGGCTTGATTGTGTCCAGCCGCATTGATCTGAGGGCTGATTCATTGTAAATTGGTGGTTTGGCATCCTTCTGTCAGCGAAAAGAGTTGATGGACGATGATTATGTTTAGTTGGCGTGTGTTCAAAATTCTAATTATTCATTTTTTCCTTTTTTTTGTCTTGAAACTACGTAGTTCTGCGGTGGATTGATTATGGAGAATTTTTCTTTAGTCCTTTTTTTAAACTATATGTAGCCTGCGTCGGGTTTCATATGGAAGATTGTACTGTTGCTCAAGCAGCAGAATCCCCCCTCTCCACCTGCCGTCTAGCAAGCAAAGGTACGCGGATTCAATTACGGTTCTCAGCCTAACTCATNCACCGTGAACGTCATCACGAGTAGTAAACAGATTGGGTAATCTGATCTGGTGCAGTAAAGGGGGGAGCTGACAGTAGGTGTGGTGCTCCACCTCAACAAAAAACAATTTCCCTGTCTAGCGCTAGCAAAAAGGGGAGAGACTCCCTGTCTGGCTGATACTGACATCAGGCTACTCCACCAACTTTAGTTTTTTTTATAATAATGACCGATTTAGCTCAGTCAGTAGAGCAGTAGAGTTGGAACCCCAAGGCTCCAGGTTCAACACCAACTCAGCCCATGAGTAGCACAGCAGTAAAGTGGGGAGTTGATGGTAGGTGTGGCGCTCCACCTCAAATGCAAAATAATCTCCCTGGTCTAGTGCTAGTGAAAAGGGGATAGACTCCCTTAATGTCCGGCAGATACCTACAATAGGCCACTCCATCAACTTTACATACTTACCTCTTGTGAAACGCATCTGCTTGACATGTCAGGTTTTTGTTGAAAAAGAACAAGGTTGCCATTAACAGGCAGATTTATGGGGTGTGGTCTCATTTTGTCTTGTGGCAAGTTTTATAGTAGCGCCTATGCAAATTATGTTCACAAAGAAACTGGATATAAAGAAATTGTTTTGGTCATTTCGACTGTGGTGACTTTGGCACAAAAAAAAAAAATCTTCTAGTCTAGTGCTAGTGAAAAGGGGATAGACTTCCTTAATGTCCGGCAGATACCTACAATAGGCCACTCCGCCAACTTTACTTACTTACCTCTTACAGTTTGTTTTGGTCATTTCGATTATGGTGACTTTGGCGCAAATGTAAATCCTCGCTGTGAATTAGACGTGTGTTGTTGTTGTTGTGACGGTATTCATCCTGGATTAGTTGAGCCGACTCCATCCAACGAATACACATTAGTTTGGTTAGGGTTTTGCGGCATATCAACCTCAGTGGGTCATTTAATGCTGACAAAGTTTTGAAATAAATTAATTCTTAATGGATCATCAAGTTTTGTTTATAAACTCATATTTTTCTATTTAACCCATAGATGGGACCCTAACAGGACCAGGAAGCAATGGTGATGAAGGGGTGCTCCATATTCACCATATCTCCAGAACTGAAACCTCACCATCAGATAGAATTTAACGTCATTCCCAGAACAAGTAGACCCTCAGCCACCACCTTCTAGCACCCATATGATAAAAAAGGTTGGGGCTTGCCTTAAGGGCAATAGGGTTGGGGCAATCATATAGGTGCTAGGGCTTGATGTGACCAGCCAATTGATCTGAGGGGGCCTCTCTAACCGCCATTCTAGCCCAAGAAAGGGCCAAAGTGGAGTTTTGCAAGTCATGGACTGCTCATCCACCTGGGTTCTATCCTTAAGCATAACGGGTCCCCATCATGGCCAACTGGTGGCCCCATTGGAGGAGTCTTACCTCTCTGCAGAGGTGCAGTCGGTGCATTCTAATGCCCCACCGGCAGGGCGGTGAATTCACGTTATCCCGAATGAACGATAAGTAACAAGGAAACAGGAAATTTTGAAGCAGTCTCCAAACCTCGCATGCATATCCTGGTCAGGGGAAGGAGATGCCCTTATTTGCCGCAATTTTTTTACAGACACAGTGACAAGTACATCAAAAGCCGTTGATTTCTTGATGATGATAGAGATGCCCTTTGGATTTTCACCAGGGCCCCTTTAACCGGGTTGTGGCCCTAATACCACTGGGTGACTGACCAATCCGCCTTGAGAGACTGTACCAGGAACTTGAGTTCCAGACAGCATAGCTCTGACACTACCAAATTGTTACTACCCTGCCACGAGGTTGGACTATAGGTAGATGTGTGTAACAATGTATGGAACTGAGAGATGTACACGTAAAGAAGGAGAAATGACTCAATAGAAGGACTAGGATCCGAGGTAACTCAAATTATTTCAACATACTTTTGCATTATTCATAATTTGAAGTCTCAGGTTGTTTCTAATGATATGGTTGGTTGGTTGGATTTTAAGGCATGTCAACTCATGTTGGGTTATTCTATACCAAAGATGTTTTCTTCCATTAATTCCTGATGAGTATTAAATTTTTTTTCAAACTCAATTTTTCTTTTAGAATGCACATAGTTCTATTTAACCCATAATGAGACCCTAACAGGCACTACCACTCCAGGTCAGAGTGGACTTAGGAGTAATGATGATGGTGTACTCCACATTCCCCAGAGCTCCAGAATTGGAACAACTACCCTCAGCTCCCAACTTTACCGTACAGATCCAAGCTGTGCTACTCATGCACTGATTTAGTGAGGCCCAAAATTGAACCCGGAACCTTGTGGCTCGTAGGCAGATACTCTACTGACTGACCAGAGTAGTAAAAGCATACATGTGTGAGTAGTTTGTCTATCTCTCCCCCAACCTTCACCGTGACACCCCCCAAATTTCATAGAATAAGGTAGATAAGTATATGAGATATGTCAAAAAAGTTCCAGGAATGCTGTCACAAAAAAAATATTTCTAATCCAAACTACAAACTAAAAGTTATCCCCTTCAAAGTAATCCCCCTGGAGTCTAATGCACTTTCCCATCCTTCTCTGCCACGCTTGCATGCACTCCTAGAAGGATGTTCCGTAGCTCTGTCGTTACAGCCTTTTTAATGTTGTGCACATCCTCAAAACAGGTTTCCTTGATGACCCCCTTGAGCTTGGGGAAGAGGAAAAAATCCCATGGAGCCAGATCAGGCGAGTAAGGGAGTTGTTCCAGCACAGTAATGTTCTCCTTGGACAGGAACTCTCGGATACTCAGGGCAGTGTGGGCAGGTGTGTTGTCATGGTGAAGCACCGATGAGTTGTCCTGCCACATCTCTCGCACTGAACGAAGCAAATGCCATGGTATCTCTTTGTAGATATGCTGGTTGATCGTCTGGCACTATGACAAGAACTCCCAGTGGACGATGCCCCTCACATTGAAGAATGCGATCAGCCTGGAACTTTTCCGACATACCTCGTATAGTTACTATGGTATTAATGTATACCAATAAATTCGAAAACCAGGACTGTTTATATTTTTATGTGTATTTATGAGATGAGGCTTGATATGATTAGTTATGATATTTCAGACTGTTGTCCTCATCTTTATTGTATATAAACACAACATTTATGCCACAATAGCCTCGGGCTATGTTTTAGGTGTTTTTTATTTATTATTATAATTACCTTAAAATAAGTCATCTTCAGACGATTACCCATGAATTCAAATGCAGTTTCAGAGCTTAATCATTACTGCTCACTCAAGAGGGAGCCCCAAGCAGCATAAATGCCACCAGACTTATTGACAAAATTGTGATTTGAACTTGGATTGACTAGTCCATTTCCTATGACTCTCACTATTAAACCACACGCCTCCAAAAAGAGAATATACAGGGTGTCCCAAAATAATGTATACACTCTTTAAATATTAAGTTAATAATACATTTTTATAAGGATAGGAGTTGGATACATACCTTTCCCAAGGGTATTAACACAATGTGAAATGCAAACAGTGTCATCCAGGATTTAAATTCAGATTGACGAGTCCATTTCCTGAGACTCTAATCATTAAACTACACACCTCAAAAAAGAGAATATATTTCAACAATGTCTATTTTTTTCTAATTGGGCTCATATCAATCTTTATTGTGTATAAACACAACGCTCAGATCACTGTAACCTCAGTTTTACATGTTTTTTTAAATTTATGATTTTAATTACCTCAGAACATTAACACCCTAGAAACTGTACAGAGACATGCAACCAAATGAATACCCTCCATCAGGCATCTGCCATATTCTGAACGATTTGCTGCCCTGGGAATGGATTTGTTAAAACTCCGGTGTCTGGCAACTGACCTGGTAAACGCTCATAAGGTCATTAATCATCTTAACAACAGCAACCTTGAGCAGCTTTTTGATCTCTATGTTTCTAACACACGTGGGCATGCCTACAAAGTCAGAAAACAGCATTGCTCACATGACTTTCAGAAACATTTTTTCACGCTCAGAATTGCTGAGGCATGGAATAAGCTGCCTGCATCCGTTGTAGGCTGCCGAAACACTGCATCTTTCAAAGCCTCCATGCTTCCTGTAGTCCGCCAACACTATACCCGATACCCCTCTCCACACACATATGCACACAGATACATGTATATTATTACTGTAAACTGTTCATATTCCTAACACTAATACATTATTCTGTGTACTTAACATGGGACTTTGATGAGTTGTGGTGCACCTGAGCACTGTACACAATAAATTTCATTATTCATTTAAATAAGTAATCTTCAGACGATTACCCATGAATTAAAATGCAGTTTCAGAGCTTAATCATTACTGCTCACTCAAGAGGGAGCCCCAAACAGCAAACCCTAAATATTTGTTCAATCAACAGTTCAATTCAAATTTTCAAACCTATTTACTTTAAAATTTGTGTCTATGGAATGGTCTTAGCAGGAAGTGTTAAGATGCAATAGCTGTATTTTGGGACCTTCTAATTCTATGTTCTTGGTCAGATGAAGATGGTTAGGTAAGTGATAACATCTTTCTTTAGGACATTTTTAAATTTCAATTTTTAGAATAAGTAACTTCTTCCATTTTATTTTTCTATATCTAACCAGAATTTTGTCTGGTGGCATTTATGCTGCATGGTGCGCCTTTGAGTGAGCAGTAACGATTAAGCTCCGACAACCTCCAAAACTGGGTAATCGTCTGAAGAAGACTTATTTTAAGGTAATTAAAATAATAAATAGTTAGTTGACAGCCTTCGATAAAATAAAATTTTCTATCAGGTATAGGGTTAAAATAGTTGGATATTTGGATTCTACAGTCTTTATTTGCCTTACATACCAAATTTCTGAAATATTGAATGTATGAAAGTATTTTTTTTTTAAATTAAAAAAAAAAACACTGAGATTTTGCGACACTGCAGGGCCTTAATTTTGAGGCAAAATAGCAAAATTATATCCCTCCCTCTAAAATCGTAACGGTAAGGTTTAAGACAAAATAATTTGGCACACTTTCCTAACTCATGAAGGGGAACATTTGTGCCAAATTTCAAGTAACTCGGTGTCGGTGGGTGTAACGCCCTGGTGAATTGACATGGAATGACCCCCTTCTAATTTGATGTTCTTGGTCAGATTAAGATGGTTAGGTAAGTGATAACATTATTTAGGACATTATTAAATTTCAGTTTTTAGAATAAGTAACTTAGGCATGATATAACCCCAGACGGATTGATATGCCGTTAAAATCAATAAACCAACCAACCAGAACTGTCTAATTTATTTTTTCTTATTTTTGTTTTAGGTAAACAATACACATACACGACACAGACAAAAATTAATCAATGAGTCTACACATAAAAATTATAAAAAATGGTTTTTATTTTTGACTGAGAGAAGAGCATTGAAATCGTGCATAAATTTTCTCGTATTTTTCAATGATGTCTTTGGTCAAGGAAGGAGTATATCTGGCGAGGACGTGTTGAAAATGCTGTGTGGTTACTGTCTGTGTCTGCAAACCCTCCAGAGTGAGGGCATGTAATGCAGCCTGAAAAATTAAAAAAGGGAAATGCAATACAATTAAAACTGAGAGACAAAATAAAAGAACAAAAGAAAACTTATATATTTTTACAATGAAATCTTTATATAATGGAGATTCTGTGTCTGGGTAATTCCATGTTAAATCATCCAGGCCATGTCACCCATCCCCTTCAAATAAAAGTGAACAATTTTAACTGAGCTTTGCTTCTGAGTAAAAACCAAACTATATTTTAAGTACAAATAATGTTCAACACATGTAAAATAGTTTGTTTTTTTTTAAATTTGTAATATATGCAGTGTCACATTGGGATTTTCCCACTTATTGATCTTGCAATGAAAAAATGAGAAATCATTAATAACTTTAAAATGGTGAGTCTTGTGCCTATTTTGAAAGCATTTTTGGATTCCCCAGGTTAAAAAGCATCTATAAACCAAATTTTAGAAGTAGGGAAGCTCTAGAACTCATTTTACAGACAAAAATAGATTTTTCACGCCCCCCTTAAATTTTTCAGTTTAAAATTAACATAACTCGGACAATTTTTGGAATTTAATTCTTTTAGCAGGCAGGGAAAGGACAGGACAATAAGGTGAATGTCAACGTGCAAACTTTTCCCCTTTTGTTCGATTAAGAAGTTGTATATTAGAGAAACTACATAGTCCTTTGTATGATAAAAAGGGGTTGGGGCTTGCCATAAGGGCAATAGGGTTGGGAAAACCATATAGGTGCTAGGGCTTGACATGACCAGCCGATTGATCGACCGCCCGTCTAGCCCAAGATAGGGCCAAAGTGGAGTATTGCAAGTCATGAACTGCTCATCCTTAAGCATCACGGGTCGCCACCAACGGCCAACAGGTGGCCCCATTGGGGAAGTCTTACTCCTCTGCAGAGGTGCAGTCGGTGCATTCTAATGCCCCAGCCAACAGTGCAGGCTGTAAATAGGATTTGTGGTTATTTCCTATATGTCTAACATGATCAAAGGGAACCACTCTTGACTGATAAATTATTTATTTATTGATCTACTAGGAAAAAAGAAGACGGGGTTAGGGTTAGAGTTAGTTTAATGGGAAAATAAATATTTTATCAGTCAAGAGTTGTTCCCCTTTGATCATGTTAGACTTCTAGGAAATAACCGGATTTGTTTATGTTTGTTACAAAATTGATGAGCACAGCAAACTTGATAATAAAACTGTAATTTAGTATTTCATATTTATTCAAGTTTAATCTATTGTTTGGGTTTGATATTTTTGGGTTAAATAAATTTCATTTCGAAAATTTGGACCAAGTAACCAATAAGCACCCCAGCTGGAAGCTGTTTTGAAAGGAACACTTTTTGCTTTTCACCGTAAACTCCCAGTTGTTTGTTTAGAAACAACAGACGATTTTTTTTTTTGCATTAAAATTTCACTGTAAGATTTTTTAAAAGTTTGTTCATGTATATTTACAACGTAAAGGTGCGTTTTTATACTAAAATAGTTTTTAATTTTAATTTTTTTAAATTAGTTATTGGATATTGGATACTTGGTCTGAAAATTTTATTAAAATTCATAAACGAGAAGGGCCAGAAGAATTATTCCAAGACACACAGTTGATTAATCTAAAATTACTTTCATGTTTAATGTTAGGGGAGATAACTCTTCTCCTTCATGGTTAATATGGATAGTACTATAATTAACTAATGTAATAAGTGCTCTTATGATTTAACTCCATAGAGTTTAGTGGTATCTAAAGAAATTGTTATAATACATTGGGTAAATTTTCAAATTGGAAATTCGTTGGTAATTGAATTTATATAATCAACGACAGACCACATATTTTTGCAGTTCGAATCATGTGTTGTTCTTGGTACTTAATTGAAATTCTATTTTTTTTTTTAGTAATTCTTTCTATTCCCTCAACACAATGGATATTTCTTACACAAAAGAGAGATTGAATGTTCAAAAAAAAAAAATTAGAATGTTAACTCTTTGCCTACTTTAAGCCACTCACAGCAGCTCTCTTACCACTGCAATTCTACAGTAAGCCACTGGTAGCAGTTTATTATAATTCAGCAGAAGGACTCAGATTACAACAATAATAGGACTTTATTTGAATAGAAAGTGTTCTGAGGCGAATAGTAAACGTTGAAACATCCCATTATTCAGGTAAAAAATACTAAGAAATTTTGGTAGAGCCAAGGGGGAAATTTGGTAAGCAAAGAGTTAATAATTCTTGTCAAAGATAAAAAAAACAAAAAAAAACAATTCAAAATAAAAAAAATCTTATCTGAACCTCTTGACAAACATTGTAGATATCAGCTCCACTGAAGAAAACCATTTGTTTGGCTAATGCAATTAAATCAACATCCATCACAGGCATTTTCTTTGTATAAACTTGTAAGATTGCCAGACGAGACTTTAAAAAGAAAAAGAGAATAGAATAAAAATTACATTTTTTTAAATAAAACATTCGTATTCTGAGATCAGACAGGTATAAAAAGAATGTTTTTTCTCTTTGTTTAATATACATAAAATAATAAGATAAAAATTAATATTTAATAATAAAATAAAAATTAAGATATTAATATTAATAAAAATAAAATTTTAAAAAACATCTAGAGATCTGACAGGTATAAAAAGATTTTTTTTCTCTTCATTTAGTATACATAAAATAATAACAAAATGAAAATTAAGATATTAATATTAATAAAAATAAAATTTTACAAAAACGTCTAGAGATCTGACAGGTATAAAAAGATTTTTTTCTCTTCGTTTAATATACATAAAATAATAACAAAATAAAAATTAATATTTAATAATAAAATAATATATTAATATTAATAAAAATAAAATTTAAAAAAAACATCTAGAGATCAGACAGGTATAAAAATATTTTTTTTCTCTTCATTTAATATATATAAAATAATAATATAAAAATTAATATTTAATAATAAAATAAAAATTAATATATTAATATGAATAAAAATAAAATTTTAAAAAAAAAAACATCTAAAGATATCAGACTGGTATAAAAGAATGTTTTTTTTCTCTTCATTTAATATACATAAAAATATAAAAATTAATATTTGATAATAAAATAAAAATTAATATATTAACAAAAATAAAATTTCAAATTGTGTAAAATAAAAACAATATATTACAGATGGAGCCAGGTCAACCTAAACAGGGTGAATGCCGTCACAAAAACAGAAAAGAAACTGGACGAATATCGGCTTTAAAGAATAGTTATTAATAAAGATGACCATGTAACTGTTCTTGACTGTTTCTTTTCTCTTGTGGACATGAACCGGTAATCTGGACATTAGTTACATAAATGAGAATAATCTCCCCTTGTTTGTTTCACTTTGAGGAAGCTGTATGTTTTGGTTGGCCATTTTCATTTAACTATAAATCTACACTGAAAATACGAATTTGTTTTAATCAATACAACTGCATGTTTTAACATGAAAATATCATAAAATGTGTTCTTAATTGTGTTTGAGCATTATATGAAATGAACTTAATTGTTATTAAGAACACATTTTATAAAATTTTTGTGTTAAAACATGCAGTTGTATTGATTCGAACAAATTCATATTTTCAGTGTAGATTTATGGTGAAATGAAAATGGCCGACCAAAACATACGTTTTCCGCAAAGTGAAACAAAAAAAAGAGAGGTTACTCTCATTTATGTAACTAATGTTCAGATTACCCATGATCCACAGTTTCTGTAGTTTCAACCAGCATCTTTAGCCATCTTCCTTATGCATGAAAGAAAAATCAAAAATATTAAAAATTAGAAACTTGTCACTTACAGCTTCATCAGGTGGTGGAATATATATGAGTCTGTCAAAGCGTCCCGGTCTAAGTAAGGCTTCATCAAGAAGATCTGGTCGATTGGTTGCCGCCACAACAATCACCTGGTGATCACTGGGACTATAACATTCTCTTACAGCCGTTCCTCCTTGAGGCATCTAAAAATAAATAAATAAAGATGAAAATATAAGTTAATAGTAGATTAAAATGTACAAGAAAATTTATTTTCTACACACATTTTATAAAGGTCTCAATTAAAGATAATACTTTTTTCGGACCAAGTATCCAATAGGCACCCCAAATCATCAACTTAATGAAAGGTTCACATTTTAACTTGTCACCGGTAACTTCCGCTTCCAAATTTTTGTAAACAAATGATTTTAATCAGAAGTTTATGGAGATGTTGAATTTATGATAAATTAAATAAATGGATGGGTTGGTTTGGTTTGGTTTGTTTTTACGGCATATCAACCTCAGTGGGTCATTTAATGCCGACAAAGTTTTTAAATAAATTCATTCTTAATGGATACTCAATTTTTTTTTTTTATAAAAACATTTTTCTATTTAACCCATAGATGGGACTCTAACAGGTACTACCACTCCGGACCAGAGTGGACATGGGTGCAATGGTGATGAAGGGGTGCCCCACATTCCCCAAACCTCCAAAACAGGAACCTCACCATCAGATAAGAGTTTAATGTCATTTCCAGGACATGTACACCGTCAGCCACGACCTTCTAGCACCCATATGATAAAAAGGGTTGGGGATCATCATGAGGGTAATAGGGTTGGGGCAATCATATAGGAGCTAGGGATTGACGTGACCAGCTGATTGATCGGAGGGGGCCTCTCCGGCCGCCCGTCTAGCCCAAGAAAGGGCCAAAGTGGAGTATTGCAAGTCATGGACTGCTCAACCACATGGGTTCTATCCTTAAGCCTAACGGGTAGCCCCATTGAGGGAGTCTTACCCCCCTGCAGAGGTGCAGTCCGTGCATTCTAACACCGCAGCTGACAGGGCAGTCCGGGTCAGGGTGAATCTGAGAGCAATGGCAAACTCGGCAAGTCGATGACAAAAAGCTCAATTTAATCTCATCTGACCACAGCACCTTTTCACAACCCTCCTCAGAATCATCCAGGTGCTCAATTGCAAACGTCAGACGGGCATGTCTATGTGCCTTCTTGAGTAGGGGAACCTTGCAAGCACTACTTGATTTCCGTCCACTGCAAAATCATGTTCGGAGGCAAAAAAAGGTTGACTTCGATCCAAAGAACACTTAAGCATGGTGGTGGAAACATTACGCCTTGGGGTGGTTTTCTTACATAATGATTTTAACAAAACTGGGTTTAATAAAAAATTATTTGATGTTACTGATTTATAATACTATCATGTTATCCTCAAACGTATTAAAAGCAATCGTATATATAATTTTATATAGAAATCAATTGAAATAACCTTAAAATATGTGTAATATCTTTTATATACGTTCTTATTTAGTTTCATTATTCTTTCAAATTTAATATAATGTTTTATTACATTAAAAACTTAAATACATGCGCCCAGCAGGCATATACATATTTGAGTTAAAGAATGTCTTCACATACTGAGAATGTCTTCTCACAAAATCAAAGTTCACCATATTTGTTGAGTGTATATAATAGCTACGATTGAAGTCCGCAGCTGAAGCAGTGTCCCTTGAAAAAAAAAAAAAAAAAAAAAAAAAAAACAACCAACTTTTTTTCCCCCTAAACCCTAACCCTAAACCCCCCCTAGTTAAAATTAACAGTTTTATTACAAAATTTTGTGGGTTCTGTTCCCCAGAAAAACAGAGCCCAAATTATTTATTTATTTTCCCATTAAACTAACCCTAAACCCAATCCCAGTTTTTTTTTTCAAGCGACACTGCTTCAGCTACGTAGCTGGTGTTTTTTTTTCCAGCAGCCACCGGCTAGCAGTTTTTGAGGCAGGAGGCCAGGACGGAACTCCGCAAATATACCCCACCACTAATTCTTTTACTGCAATGGTCGGTCTGCCACTGGGGATAATCAGTTCCCTTCACTCAACAAATCCTAGCAGTCATCCAAATTTTTTCCTCTCTCGTAGTTACTTCCTCGCTCGTGTCATACGTCACTGCACTCGTCACAAGACTCCAAACACAACTGCCCCGTTTAACTCTTAACATCCTGTTGAGATTTTTCTAAGTCCAGAGCCCAATTCCTATAACCATTTATCAAAAATGGATAAAAATGGCCTTTTCATTAAAAGTTACCTGTTATTTCCCTTAAATTAAAGACTTCTAAATATGTTTAATATTACATTTAAACAAAGGCTATCATTTTGGGTAGATTATGAAAATGAATGTGACTTCTGGCCGGGTGGAATGAGGTGGTATAGGATGTTAAGAGTTAAAACAGGCCTCAAATAGTGACACTAACATCCGATTTCCGGTACCATCGCACAGTCTAGTGATTTTACATGCACGCTAACGAGGCCATGACTCACGTTCCGGAGGATGTGAGTTCAATCTCCCCAATCGCCTGTTACACTCCCCCCTGATCTCATTCTACATGCCAACCACTACATTCGGGATTTCTCTCGCCACACAGAAGTTATGGACAGACAAACAAAGAAACATACATGCCTTCCTCCCCGGCACCCCCCCCAAAAAAAAAACCCAACAAACCTCAGGATGGGGACTGCATGCATCTCCTTCTTGAAGTTTGTTCCGAGGGTCACTAGTTGATGCATCCATTTTATTGTCCAGTTTGACTCCAATTCCATCCATTTGATTCAGCAGGGTGGACAACAACCTATCCCTTACGGAACTGTGAGCGACGGAACTTTCGGACCTTTTGCCAATGCTGGCATCCACTTCGTCTAAAAACAAAATTGACGGCGAACAGGCACGTGCACGTGTAAATAACTGAAAAGAAGAAGAAAAGAAAAATTAATATATCTTTAAAAAAATCAAATATACGTTATCTATATATAATGGTGATTCAGTGTCAGTCTGTAACCGAAACTATGTCACTGCTTACATCACAATACCCTCAGAAATTGCATAAGTTTAACAATGAGAATTTGATTTATTACATATAATAAAGAACAACCCTATATTATATATACTCAGAAATTAAGTACGCAACATTAAACAGGCACGTCACACGTAAATAACTAAAAGAAGGAAACTAAGAAAATTAATATGTGTCTGAGTAAATCAATATTTTATCTATACTAGCAAAAGTATGGCCCCCCCCCGGACACAAGTATTGAAGTTTGAATGTAATAAAGATATTAAATTTGAAAGACTAACAAAACTAAATAAGAACTAATACGAAAAGATATTACACTTATTTTAATGTTATTTTAATTGATTTCTATATAAAAGTATATATAGGATTGTCTTTAATACGTTTGAGAATAACATGATAGTATTAGAAATCAGTAACAGCAAATAATTATTCATTAAACCCAGTTTTGTTAAAATCATTATGCAAATTATTCACACCATAGGGGCCGGGTTAGCTCAGTCGGTAGAGCGTTCGGCTAGAAACCACAAGGTTCCTAGTTTGATACTGGCCCTCACCAACTCAGCGTATGAGTAGCACAGGGATCTGTGCGGTAAAGGAGCTGATGGTAGGTGTGGCGCTCCACCTCAGATGCAAAAACAATCTCCTTGGTCTAGCACTAGTGAAAAGGGGATAGACTCCCTCGTTGACTGGCTGATACCGACTTTAGGCCGCCCCGACGACTTTACTTTACTTATTCACACCATATACTATGTAAATCTTTATTTCTTAGAGATATATAACACATATTTAAGGATTTTAAATGCATTAATAATATGGGCAGTTTTGCGGCAGATCTAACTCAGCTAGACTTGAATAGACATCTTTAATAAATAGGATGGTAATTAAGATTAAATAATGACTTCTTTTCATAACTTAAATAACTAAAGAAATCGTGATGTCAGTGGTGACATAGTTTTGGTTACAGACAGATACATAATCTCTATTATAATGAGATATAATGGTGATTCAGTTTCTTGCAAAACTCTATACATTAAATAACTTTGAATATACAGGGTGCGGCATAAGTAACGCCCCTTTGTTTAAGTGGAACAAAATTAAAGCCTTTTTGATTATCTTTTATTTTTTTGAACATGAATGTATTGCCACAGGTTAATGGATTAATATAATATATTAACAAAATTGATATAAATGAAGATTTAGCAAATTAATTAAAGAAAATAATAAAGAAAAAAATAAAGAAAATATACATTATATATATTTACCATCCTCCGCACGAGCAGGATACGACCAAGGTCAATTTCTTAAGCGGAGTTTAACAGGTTTGAATTCAGAGTTTTCCTTCTCCTAGACTGGTTACCTAGCCATGGTTAAAGAACCCAGTCTGCCCTGCTATTTACCCATAGCTGGAGGGAGAGTAGGATTCATACCTTTCCCAAGGGTATTAGCGCTAAGTGAAATGCAGTTACCACGTCCAGGATTTGAACTCGAGGCGACGAGTCCATTTCCCATGACTTTAACCATTACACCACGGGCTTTATAATATACTTTATAAGAGATGAATTTTAAAAAGGGCGTTACTTATGCTGCACCCTGTATATTAAAATAAAACATAACTATATATAAATCAATAACACTAGGCATCTATTTATTAAAACTTGTTTTTAACAATGTGGATCGTTTAATGTTGCAGACTTAATTTCTGAGTATATATAATATAAGATTGTTGGTAGTTTCCTATAAGTCCAACCTAATGAAATTGCAATGAAATTGAACTTGCGCATTATTTGGAATGAAGATAGCAGTTACTAAAAACAGTTTTTATGTTATGTTCAAGTCAAAACATATGGTTGCATCAAAAATACCAAGATCAGAGAATTTTAGTGATTTTATGCTAGAGAAAATGGTGGAACACTATAAAATTCCGGTTTCTTCAAAAAAATAAAATAAAATAAGCAAGGGGAACCACTCTGATTGAAAATAATTATTGATGATCGATTGATAATGATAAAGATCCATTATTTATTTTTACAAAATTATTGTAAAAATCTTAATGCCTAATTTGTATTTATTTAATTTATTTTTTTTTAATTCATTTTACTAGCAAATATATGCACCCTCCGGGTGCAAGTATTTAAGTTTTAATGTAATAAAATATTGTATTAAATTAGAAAGGCTAATGAAACTAAATAAGAATACAGATAAAAAGATTTGAAACAGAGGGAGTATAATAAAAAATGGAACAACTGAAACTTACTCTTCATCACTCTCGTCTTTCATTGTTATTTTTTCTAATTTAAGTATTTAGTTATAAGAGGAAGTAAAGAATAAAATGACAGTTATTTTATCTTGTTAATGGATTTCATTTAAGATTCATTGAAGAGATTTTTGCTTATATTTCATTAAATAAAACCAAACAGAAATCAATAATACTAAGCAATATTTATTAAATTCGATTATTTAATATTAATATGCAAATTAGTCCTTCCCATTCACATTGTAAAGCGCTATTTTGTTGTATATATAAATATAATTGCATGTTGTTAGTATGTAGACATAGTTAACAGTATTAATAATGTAAGACAATTTTATTAATAATTGAGGTTTAGATAAAAATAAAATCATGGAGAATGTGATGTCAATAACTAAGAGAATTGTGACTTGAGTAGGAATATAGTTTCGGTTACAGACAGAAAAACACACAATCTCCATTATAATAAGATTATCAATGAATTTTATCTGTTAATTAATCTACCCATTATTTTCCCATTAAACTAATGCTAAATCCTAACTCAAACCCGTCTTCTTTTTTCCTAGTAGATCACATGCCATGATCAATACAAACAAAAACAAAATAGCGTTTTTTAATAAATATATGTTTACTATCATTGATTTCTGCATTCTTATTTAGTTTCATTAGCTTTCTAATTAAACTACAGAGGTTTGGTTTGTTTTGTTTTACGGCATATCAACCTCAGTGGGTCATTTAATGCCGATAAAGTTTTGAAATAAATCAATTCTTAATGGATAATACAATTTTTTTAGAAATACATTTTTTATTTAACCCATAGATGGGACCCTAACAGGTACTACCATCCGGGTCAGAGTGGACAGGGAGCAATGGTGATGAAGGGGTGCTCCACATGCCCCAAACCTCAAAACTGGAACTCACCATCAGATAGAGTTTACGTCATTCCCAGGACATGTAGACGCAGCACCGCCTTTCTTCTAGCACTCATATGATAAAACTACAGAGGGTGCATATATGAGCTAGTATATATAACTATGTTGACTTGTACACTAATAAAATTAAAAGATAAATAAATAAATAATTTATCAGTCAATCATAGTGGTTTCCCCTTGCTTATTTTTTGGGACGAAATCAGAAGTTTATAACGTTCTACCATTTTCTCTAGCGTAAAATCACTAAAATTCTCTGATCTTGGTATTTTCGATGTAACCGCATGTTTTGACTCGAACATAACATAAAAACTGTTTTTAGTAACAGCTAACTTCATTTCAAATAATGCGTAAGTACAATTTCATTGCAATTTTTAAAAATCCTGCAATGTATCTTATATATCACTAAGAAATGAAGATTTACATAATATATGGCGTTGATAATTTGTACACTGGTTTAAAAAAAACTGTGTTTAATAAATAATTACTTTGTGTTATTGATTTCTAAGCTTAGTTTTTTCTCAAATTTATCAAAATTAATGATATGTATAATTTTATATAGAAATCAATCAAAATAAAATTAAAATAAATGTAATCTTTTTATGTAAATTTTGTTAGTCTTTCTAATTTAAAATAATGTTTTATTCATTAAATCTTAAATATTTAAATAAATAAATCATAGCAAAATAAATAAACAAATAAAACAGAAAAATAATTAAAAATAAACATAACAAAAAAATAAACATAACAAAAAAATAAAACAGCAAAAAAAAAAAATAAATAAATCGGCAGATAGGTCTCACTTGGAAGATCGGTGCAACACAATCTTCCTTTTGCAACTTATCGGGCTTTTAAACAAGTTCTTGTTAAATCCTACTTAATGGACATAAATTCCACCATTTTATATCACCCTGCCGAAAGAAAAAAAATACTAAAAATCAAGGAATTAACCAAATTTAATGAAATTTTCAGTGTTGATACATTAATGAATAAAAGATATAATGCACTAGTTATTTATTTAAAAGCTTTTACATTCTTTCAGGTCAGTTAACTTTGAACCGCGTATGTTTGTGAATCTCTATTATGCCTCAAAGATACATCATTCAAAGTTAACTGACCTGAAAAAATTTAAGAGTTTTCAAATAAAATGACTAATGCATTATATTGTTTATTCATTATTATATCGACACTGTAAATTTCATTAAATTCGGTTAATTCTTGACTTTTGTTTTTTTTCTTCTTTCGGATGTGTGACATACGATGGTGAAATTTAGGTCCATTAAGTTCGATTTACCCATTAACTTAGTCACGCACAACACATCTACAAACAAAAAAAAAAAAAAAAAAAGGCCTAAATGTTAGAATTACTTCAAGGGAGGTTAATTCCTTGATTCTTACTATTGTTTTTTCTATCGACAGTGTGACATACGATGGTGGAATTTATGTCTGTCAAGTAGGAATTAACCACAAAGTCTTTTACAAATGTTCAAGAATTACCTCTGTGAGAAGATTTTCACTCTGTCCAAGATAAGGAGAGTAAAGATGTGCGCCACTGACAGCGATGAAGACGGTGTTAGTAGCAGCGGCAGCAGCTTTGACAAGGGTTGTTTTACAGCAACCAGGCGGTCCATACAGCAGCACACCACGAGGACAAGGCACACCAAGTTTCTTGAACTGGGCACTTCGTTTAATTGGCCATTCAATAGCCTGAAAAGAGAAAATAGATAGACATTGTCTTCAGTACTACTTACGAAGGTTATCCATAAGATTTTCTCAATAATAATAATAATAATAATACTGGTGTTCCTAAAAAATACAACAGTTATCAGCTCACAACACTCATTGGTTAAAAATCAGACCGTCCAAGATGAAATACAAAAATGTAAATCCTGATTATCTGTTGTTGCCTATCTGTCAAATTCTTATAAGTCTAACATGATCAAAGGGGAACGACCTCTTGACTGATAAATTATTTATTAATTTATTGATCTACTAGGAAAAAGATGGGTTAGGTTTTTAGGGTTAGTTTAATGGGAAAATAAATAATTTATCAGTCACGAGTGGTTCCCCTTTGTTTATGTTAGACTTATAGGAAATAACCTTTATTTCTTATGAGTGTTGTCACTTCAGCTAAATAATGGACCATTCCTTTTTATTATAAAGAAAGGGAAGAATAAGGACATGTCATAAATTAGGTAAAAATGAAATATTTTGAATAAATTCAAGTCTCATTCAACTAATTGTTTGGTTTGGTTTGGTTTGGTTTACGGCATATCAACTTCAGTGGGTCATTTAATGCCAACAAAGTTTTTAAATAAATTCATCCTTAATGGATACTCAATTTTTTTTTATAAACACATTTTTCGATTTAACCCATACAGTGAACCCTAACAGGTACCATCATTCCGGGTCAGAGTGAACCAGGGAGCAATGGTGATGAAGACCCCTAGAACTGGAACCTCACCATCAGATAGAGTTTAACATCATTCCCAGGACATGAAAACCCTCAGCCACCGCCTTCTAGCACACATATGATAAAAAGGGTTGGAGCAATCATATAGGTGCTAAGGTTCAACATAACCAGCCGATTTATCGGAAGGGGCCTCTCTGACACCCGTCTAGCCTAAGTAAGGGTCTAAGTGAAGTGTTACATGTTATGGACAGCTCATCCACCAAGATTCTGTCCTTAAGCATCACGGGTCGCCACCACAGCCAACAGGTGGCCAGGGGGGGGGTCTTATCCCTATGCAGAGGTGTATTCTAAAGTCCCTGCCAACAGGGCTTATCAACTAATTGTCAAGTACACAAAGTGCTAAAATAAAAGAGGTCCATCATACCTTTCCATATAAGAATATTCGATAAAATAATTGCTGCAACTATTTATAATACAGACACATTAACTCACATGATTAATTGGTAATCTGAACATTAGCTACATAAATGAGAGTAATCTCCCCTTGTTTGTTTCACTTTGAGGAAGCCGTTATGTTTTGCTCGGCCATTTTCATTTCACCATAAATCTACACTGAAAATATGAATTTATTCAAATCAATAAAACTGCATGTTTTAACATAAAAATATCATAAAATGTGTTCTTAATAACAATTAAGTTTGTTTCAAATAATGTGCAAGCACAATTAAGATTACCATTTAATTTACATGTTTTACAACACCTAATAATATCCATTTTAATTGTATAATGTTCCACTAGAAATTATAAAATCCTGATATCTTTAGTTTAGAAGAAAATTAACTTTATACTGAAATATTGGTTGGGGTGTATTTATTTATGGGTGATATTGTAATACCTAATAATATCCATTTTGATTGTATTCCACTAGAAATAATAAAATCCTGGTTTAGAAAAATATTAACTTTTTATGAAAATATTGGTTGGGTGATATTATAATACCTAATGATATCCGTTTTATAGTGTTCAATAAACTAACAAAAATCCTGAAATAACAAAATCTTCCAAAGGAAGATGGCAGCAACAAAGTAAGAACAAGTAGAATAGATAATAATCCATCTCCTCTTCTGTCTACTCTCTCCCCATTATATACATGATGTAAAGAGCAGAGATGCTGATAATTACGCACCCTGCATCCCTGACATCCTAGTGTCTTTCTTTTTTCCCCTTACCATTTCAAGCTAATTGTAATTACATTTCAATAGTTTCTTAGAAACAAATTACACAGAAATAGTTATAAGGTAGAAGTTAGACGGCTTTAGTTGTTTCCCCAGATCATAAATAAAAACCCTACAATCAATTAAGAAATTTTAGTTGGGACCCATAAATTTTCTCAGGGACTCATTCAAAGCAAATATGTGCATCACAGGATGCAATAAATCAAAAGGCTATCTGCATCAGTGAAAGGAGTATATAACACAGACAAGAACACAATACCACTTCCTACCAAAAACAACCCTGCAGAAGAGGAACAGATACTACACTCTAATCCCAGATGGAATATGTGAATAATCCAAAATAAAAATTTACTGGACAAGTGATATTACACACACACCTCTCCCACACTCAGAAGAAAGTTCTACAATGTTAACAGCATGGATAAACTATTTGGAAAAATAGATCCCAAGAGGATATTAAACTTTTTGAAAAGAACCAACCTCCTCTCAAGGATGAAAGTTCATAGACCTACAAAAATCACCCACACACTCTCCTGATGTTCAAATCCTCAACAGAAAAACTTGATTTCAAAAAAATAACTAAACCCTGTCACTATACCTAAATACCAATGGAAGCAAGATCTGCACATGTGGCAGCTGTACCTTACAAAGAAAAAAACCAAAAAAAAAAAAACCTTCGGCATAAAATGACCCAATGGGTTGACGTGCCGTAAAAAACCCAACCAACCAAACCAACGTTTAACTGACCTGTTGAATCATAGCTTTTGTTGCGGCTAATCCTCCAATGTCATCCCATGTGATGCCCCTCACCTCCATAAAACCATCCACTCCTCGGGTCAGGGACGGTGCAATCCTCCTCAGACAATTCAAGAAGTGCTCCCTCCGTACAGGAATTGGTTCTGACTTTGAGGAATAAAAAGAAAATAAGATCAGTCATCAAGACAACAAATGAATAAGTAAATCAGTAGCATTCACAGTCGTTTAGCTGTTTTCAGTGGCTAAAAGTGGGACTGCTACATCTAGTGGCACTAGGTATGGCAGTCCCATTTTTAGCCACTGAAACCGTGTCATCACACCTTGTTAGCAGCTGATGAGGACAGGGTATCACACATGGTATTTATTACACATGATGAAAAAAAACATCTAAATCATTAGCATTCTCAGTCATCTAGCCGATTTCAGTGGACATTGACAAACTCCCAACTTAAAACAGTCCAATGTGCAATTTCTCACATATTTATCGGCCAATCTTAAAATATCTATATAGTTGAAAAGCATAGAGATACATAAAATTTCAGTGCAGAATCAGAAAGAACATATGATTTTATATAGGGTACCAAGTTCTATCAAAATTGCTCCAAAAATAAAGAAATGATGAAGAAATTACTGAATTTCTTGTTTTGAATTGATCTGTGATTTGATATATTTTTGATGATTTTTTAAATATTTTTTGAATGATGATGATAATGATCCTTAGTAAACAAATTCCATGTCAAATAATCCAGGCCATGTCATCCACCCCATTCAATTTTCCTAAAATTTTATCCATGTGTGGACTATGTTAAAGTTAGACAATTCCCAAAATTTGAGCTTCCAATTCTAAAAATTGGGCAAATTATGTTGATTTTTAACTCTCCAAATTGGGGGGATGGCAACTTTAAGTAATCTATTTTTATCTATAAAATGAGTTCTAAAGCTTCCCTACTCTTAAAAATTGGTTTATAAAAGCTTTATGGCCCAAGGAATTCAAAAATATTATCAAATAATAAACTTCTTAAAGTTAACCAATTTTAAGTTATTAATGATTTCTGATTTTTTCATAGCAAGATTAATAAGTAGGAAAATCCCAATGTGATACTGGATCAATGAAAAAAAAATTTTTCTATTATTATTCTACATATATTGAATATTATTTGTACCAAAAAAATAGTTTGGTTCTTGCTCAGAACTGAATATAATGTAGCTATAACATCAGTTAAAATTGTTGTTTTAAGTGGTTTTAAACAATATATTTCCCTTGCCTGCAAAATCCTGACAATATACAAAGCTCACCTTTCATTTCGGCACCACATTTCATTATAGAATTAAAAATTGGAAATGATAATATACAAATATAACATATATTTATCTACTAAAAGTATTTACAGAGATTTAAAATACAGTATTGATAAAACATATATATATATTTACCAACCCCTCCACACGAGCAGGACATGACACGAGGTCAATTTCTTAAGTGGAGTTTTACAGGTTTGAATTCAGAGTTTTCCTTCTCCTAGACCGGTTACCTAGCCAGAGTTAAAGAGCCCAGTCTACCTGCTATTTACCCATAGCTGGAGGGAATTGGATTCATACCTTTCCCAAGGGTATTAGCGCTATGTGAAATTCAAACAGCTTCCTCAGGAATTGAACTCGGGTCGAGGAGTCCATTTCCAAAGACTCTAACATTTGCCCACGCGCCTCCATTGATAAAAACATATAAAGCTTTATGGCCCAAGGAATTCAAAATACTACAAATAAGTCTTAAAGTAAAGCAATTTTAAGTTATTAATGATTTCTGATATTATTTTTTTTACAAAAAAGGAGTAGAGGTACCAACCGTGCCTTGTGATCTGTCACCAAATGCAGCATGTGCAGCCTGTTTGCAGAGAGCTTGCAGATCTGCACCTGAATATCCTGTGGTAACTTCTGCCAATTCCGAAAGATGTAAATCTTGTGAAACTGGCATCTGTTTGGTGTAAACAGATAGAATACTGAGTCGCTGTATATGTGTAGGCATACTTATATAGACCTGCAGAAAAGAAGAAAAACAAAGAAATATAGAAAGTTATTAAAAAAATTCAAAAAAATAAAAATAAAAAAAAAAGACTATGAATTATACATTCCATAAGCAGAGATGCTGATAGGTACGTGCAGTGAAATCATATCCATGTATCCTAGTGTTTTTCTTTTTTCTTCCCTCACCATTTCAAGTTAACTGTAAATACATTCCAATAGAAGAAAGAAGAATTAGCCCAGGAGAGGGCAGCAATGAAGTAAGAACAAGTAGAGGACCATATGACCTTGTTCTACTTGGGACCATATGAACTTTAGGCACCCCTTTTTTCTCTCAATTCAGAAGGACATGTTTTTCATTTACAACATCAATATCCGGTTGTTTATTAGAGGTTAGTTTTATAATTTAAAGCAAATAATCGTCTGTTAACAAACAACCAGATATTGACGGTGTAAATGAAAAACGTCCTTCTGAATCGAGATCAAAAAGGGGTGCCTAAAGTTCATATGGTCCCAAGTAGAACAAGTAACAATCAATCTCCTCTTCTGTCTACTCTCTCTCCATTATATACCCGATGTAAAGGGCAGAGATGCTGATAGGTACGTGTCTTGCATCCCTGATGCACAAAAATCTAAAAGGACGCAGTAAAATCCTATCCATGCGTCCGAGTGTTTTTCGTTTTTCTTCCCGCACCATTTCAAGTTAACTGTAAATACATTTCAATAGTTACTTAGAAACGAATTACACAGGATAGGTTACAAGATGGGAGTTCAACAGCTTTAGTTGTTTCCCCAGATCATGAATAAAAATCCTACAATCTACTTTAGAAATTTTAGTTGGGACCCATAAATTTTCCCAGGACTCATTCAAAGCAAATATGTGCATCCCAGGACACACTAAATCAAAAAGCTATCAGCATCACTGCATTAAGTACTGCAATTAGTTATTACATATATTAGCAAAAAAAAAAAAAAAAAAAAAAAAAAAAAGCTACTCTCCAGGCAGTTTTAAAAAATGAATTTTTGCTGCAATTTATCATTAAAAAAAGTAAACACATCTTTCAAATCTTATATTTTTTTAATAATAGAAAAAAAAAAAATTTGCTGTCAAAATTTAAATAAATTTGTTTTCCTTCTAATAAAACAAAGTTTCTAACATTTAAATTCAAATATTTATGGTTTAACTTTTGATGGCGTCAAAACCATTATGTTCTGATTATCCTCTGTTGTAAAACAAAATTTTACGACATGATAATCAAAACAGAATTTTTTTTTTTAATTGTATAATAAAATATAAAATTTAATGTAAAAGAACATTATGTGATAATTTCTTGTTTGTAAAAAATTTTCCTTTAAAACTCTATATGTTAGATAACATTACATATATATTAAAATAAAACTATACATAAATCAATAATACGGGGCATGTATGTATTAAAACTTACTTGAACAAATAATGTGGACCGTTTAATGCTGCATATATAATTTCTGGCTATATATAATACTGAGTTGTTCTTAATTCTATGTATTAATGATTTTGACTATAAATTAAATATGGACCATATGACCTTTAGGCACTCCTTTTGCGATCTCAATTCATAAGGACATGTACACTGTCAAAATCCGGTTGTTTGTTAACAGACAATTTTTAGATTTTTTTTTTTAAATTATAAAACTAACCCCTAAGAAACAACCGAATTTTAATCATGTAAATGAAAAAACATGTCCTTATGAATCGAGATCGCAAAAGGGGTGCCTAAAGGTCATATGGTCTTTAAATACTCATTGATAAACTTATGCAATTTCTGAGAGTATTGTGACATAAGCATTGACATAGTTTCGGTTACAGACACTGAATCTCCATCATATATAGAAGGTATTGTAAGATCTGAATTTACAAGGAAGATAACTCTAGGTATATTAAATGCTAAGTATAGCTTTCCTTATTTATCTGAAAATAATCGTAATATACGAGGGAGAGTCAGAAAATATCCGCACTTTCACCATAACATATCTTTATTATAGTCACACTGCATTCTGCACATTTGAGCCTGATCTAGCCATTTTGCTTGCTGTCTTTAAAGTGTAAATATGGACGTTTCACTAACAGATTGCACCAAGGAAGTGACACAGTTTCTCTGGTCGGAAGGAGTGTCAGGAGATGACATTCATCAGAGATTTTTAGCACAATACGGGAACAGTGCACTACCGCGTAGAGAAGTTTAAAAGTGGCCAGACAAGCATGATGTATGAAGCAAGTTCAAGAGATGGTATTGCCAAACAGACGAATTATAAATGTGTTAGCTTGTTCTCTGCAGATTAGTCCTGGTTTGGTTTGGTTTGGTTTATGGCATATCAACCTCAGTGGGTCATTTAATGCCAAGAAAGTTTTGAAATAAATTAATTCTTAATGTATACACAATTTTTTTTTAGAAATACATTTTTCTATTTAACCCATAGATGGGACCCTAACAGGTACTACCACTTGGGTCAGAGTGAACCAGGGAGCAATGGTGATGAAGGGGTGCTCCATATTCCCCAAACCTCCAGAACCAGAACCTCACCATCAGATAGAGTTTAACGTCATTCCCAGGACATGTAGACCCTCAGCTACCGCCTACTAGCACCCATATGATAAAAACGGTTGGGACTTGCCATAAGGGCAATAGGGTTGGGAAAATCATATAGGTGCTAGGGCTTGACTGGACTGTTCATCCACCAAGACTCCATCCTTAAGCATCACGGGTCACCACGCACAGCCAACAGGTGGCCCCATTGCAGAGGTGCAGTCGGTGCATTCTAACACCCTAGCCGGCAGAGCGAGATTAGTCCTGGTTCTGCCTCTCAAATCATCAACGATGAGCTTGGCTTCCATAAAACAAGAGTGCGGATATTTTTTTAATCTTCCTCGTATATTCTATAGCTACAAAATGAGTTAGCATTGAGCTAAATGACTGTGAATGGCGGCCTTTAAGGGAGCCTGTTTAAGGCAAAAATGAGAAAAAATAGAAAAATAAAGGAACTGAAAAGAGAGAGAAAAATGAAAAAGAGAAAACAGGAAATTATAAAAAGAGAAAAACCTGGAAAAAGAGAAAAAATGAGGGGAGGAAAGGCGGAAAAAGAAGGGAAGAAAACAGGGTGACTTTCGGATGCTGTCATCCTGGCCTCCTGCCCTAAAATACGCTAGGCGGCGCCTGCTGAAAAAGTGACCTATACATATTTATTGCAATATCAGCACAAGTGATAACCTACTCGAGTTTCACCATAAGGATCTTCAGGGTTAAATCCGCTGAATTAATCAAGATATTGATTAATTGCAGTCGATTACACGTGTGTGTCTTTCACGATAAATGGTTCGTCATGAATAAAATAATAAATTTGCTCTACTAACGTACTGAGCACTTTTTATTTGTTATATCGCTGTCTTACCTGTCTGAATTTTGCATCAAATAACCATTGTGAGCATATTCACCGGTAAGTCATCTTTTCCATTTACATATATATCTATACATATATATTTACCAACCCCTCCACACAAGTGGGATGTGACATAAGGTCAATTTCTTAAGCGGAGTTCAACAGGTTTGAATTCAGAGTTTTCCTCCTCCTAGACCGGTTGTCTAACCAAGGTTAAAGAGCCTAGTCTGCCCTACTATTTATCCATAACTGGAGGGAGAGTAGGATTCATACCTTTCCCAAGGGTATTAGCGCTAAGTGAAATGCAATTACCACATCCAGGATTTGAACTCAGGGCGACAAGTCCATTTCCCATGACTTTAACCATTACACCACACACTTCCATATATCTATACATATATAAAGGGCAGTTGTTTGAATCTGTATGTCCAGAGGAAACTTCGAAAATAAAACAATTGACAACAAAGTAAATATATATACACATTACATATCACCAGTGCTTGGTTTTTGTGCAAAAATAATGAAGATTTGATTTATATTTGGGAAGATATTTAAAAATTCAAATTTGAAAAGTAACAGAAGGGAAAGTCATTTGCATGTTATTTTGTTTATCTTTTTTTGTATGTTTTTTTTTTTCGCTTTGAAATATAATATTGATTGATTGAATTAATTGCATCATTTATATCTTTTTTTTTTTAAATTGTAAATCATTGAATGGAAATTTCTTACTATATTGTTATATATTTCCCTGGGGATTTTTATGGGGCAACCAGCGAGGATCTCACTCGCGATAAGTAATAATGGATCTGCAAGACTAACTTTTTTTAAATCCGCCCTCTACCCAGGCGACACCAGGTAGCCACTTCTAACATAAAAAAAATTGAAGGTGTTTTTATCGACAACTTAATGCGTTATGAAAACAATATTTTACAGCCCCACCCCACCAATTTTTTTATCAACATATGATTATTTAACACCCACCTCTTTAAAATCTTTTTGTTAGCAGTTTGAAGGTGTTTTTATCAACAAGTGAATGTGAAATAAGAAAGCGATATTTTACAGCCCCTCTCCCCAGGTTTTTTATCGACAAGTAAATGTAAATATAAAACAATCAATAATTAAACAAATACAAATACAAAATCAAAATATTTAGATATTCTTTTTTATTCTAATTCAAAATAAATGGCATTTACTTGTTCAATACCAACTCAGCATATGAGTAGCACAGGGATATGTGCGGTAAAGTGAGGAGCTGATGGTAGGTGTGGCACCCCACCTCGGACGCTAAAACAATCTCCTTGGCCTAGTGCTAGTGAAAAGGGCCACCCCATCGACTATACTTTACTTACTTGTTAATAAAAAAACCAGGGGGGGGGCTGTAAAATATTGCTTTCATATCGCATTAAGTTGTTGATAAAAATGCCTACAAACCACTTTATGGTTCATACCTAGTATGGTTCACTTTTTCAGCAGGCACCGCCTAGATTATTTTAGGGCAGGAAGCCAGGACAACAGAATCCAAAAATCACCAAAAACAGAAAACATGGGGAGAGCACAAAAAGAGGGGAGGGCACAAAAAGAGAGGAGAGCAAAAAAAAGAGAGGAATGGGGCTCTGGACTTGGAAAAAATGGCTAAAATTGGCCTTTTTTATTTAAAGAGTTATTTCCTATAACTCCAACATAGACAAAGGGGAACCACTCTTGACTAATAAATTATTTATTTATTTATTGATCTACTAGGAAAAAAGAAGACAGGGTTAGGGTTATAGTTTAATGGGAAAATAAATAATTTATCAGTCAAGAGTGGTTCCCCTTTGTTTATGTTGGAGTATTATAGAGAAATAACCATTTAAAGTTACCAGAGTTATTTCCCTTGAGTTAAAGACTGCTAAATATGTTTAATATTACATTTAAACAAAGGCTATTGTTTGGAGTGACTTCTGGCCGGGTGAAATGAGGTGGTATAGGATTAGAGGTTAAATTTAATACCTTCAAAGAGGGGAGTGAAAGAGGAAAGAGAAAAAAAGAATTTTAAAAAAGAAGAGTAAGAAAATAAACAGAATTAGGTTATTTCCTATAACTCCAAGCATAAACAAAGGGGAACCACTCTTGACTGATAAATTATTTATTTTCCCATTAAACTAACCCTAACTCTGTCTTCTTTTTTCTTAGTAGATCAATAAATAAATACATAAATTATTTATCAGTCAAGAGTGGTTCCCCTTTATTTATGTTGGAGTTATAGGAAATAACCCAGAATTAGCCCACAACCAGTAATATTGAGTAATTGTTAAAAAAAACTAGTTTATCATTATCATCATCATACGGTGCTAGTAGCACTGACATCCATGACAATCTCTCGCCAACCATCCCTATCATTCGTTGCCCTCAGGAGACCCTCTGAGTAGCATCAGGTATCCGCACAGAGCTGGTAAATGTAGGTCTTTGCTGGACGGCCCACACTGGTATTCCCGTGAGCTAGCTTTCATAGGAGAATGTCACTTATGAGTTCGTCCCCGACTCTCCAGCAGGTCTTACTTAAATGATTTGTGTGATATGGGGGCAAGTCACCGTGCAGCTGTTTTCTCATGGCATGTTGTTTCTACGATTGTTTAAGATTGCACGTTGCATTCTTGTGCAGATTCCCTCAGGTTTATTCTCTAGGCGCTTTGTTAGGATCCAAGCGGTGCAGCCATACAGTAGCACTGATACAATTAGGGCTTGGTAGGTCTTTACTGGATAGCTCGCAGTGGCTCATGTCCATGTGCTGGTTTCCACAGTAGAACATTCGCTATGAGTTCTTCTTGCTTCTCCAGCAAATCTTGTTCTTGCTCAACTCGAGTGTTGTATGATAGGGGGCAGGTGGACGACAGCCAGATTCTTGAGGGGTGTTGTTTTCCACAATTTTTTTAGTTAGATGACAGCCGAGACATTCTTGTGCAGCTCCAATGCTAGGACTTATTCTCTAGGCGTTTTGTTAGGGCGAAAGTTGGTAGCAGCCTACAGTAGCACGGATTATCAACTGGGCTTGGAAAGAATATCGCTCTCACTTTGTACAAGTAAAGCTAGATACTATATGAAGACCATATTACTGATTACTAGGAAAATATAGTGCATCCTCCGGGTGCAAGTATTTAAGTATTTAATGTAAGTAGAAATATCTTCGTCATTTAAAGATTCGCAGAAAGTCTAATAAGAATGCAGATAAAAAGATTTGAAACAGAGTGGGGGTTATATATAAGAAAAAATAGAGAAATGAAACGTTACTCTTCCCCACTAGCCCGAGTCTTCTCATTGCTAGAAATTTTACTTTTGGTTTAATCTATTTTTAGCGTTTAAATTAGGGAAATAAAAGATTAACAATTTACACTTATTTTTTCTTGTTGAATGGATTTCATTTAGATTCATTGAGAGATGTATTGCTTATATTCATTGAAAATAAAACGCAAACAGTTAGAAATCAGATAATTACTAAGACATATTTACTAAAATCACGCATTTTTAAGTATCAATACTGCAAATTAGCCTTCTCAAGATCACACCTGCATAACTGCGCTATTTTTGTATATATAAAATACAATAGCATGTTATCAGTTATGTAGAATATAGACCAACCGATAATAAAACAGTGAGGCAATTTTATTAATAATTGAAGGTTTAAAATATGAATAAATCATGAAGAGATGCTGAATGTTTAGTAACTATGTGAATATGGTGACTATGATTAGTAATATAGTCTTGCGGTTACGAGACAGAAGAAACACAACAATTGCTCATTAATAGATAAGATATAGAATATAAGTGATAGTAGTGATGTTCAAAACTATTAGACACTACTAGCCGATGTTTATCCCGAAAATAAGACAGGGCTTATATATTTTCACTCAGAAATATACACAAGGTCTATATTCTCAAGGACATTGAGGGTTGCCGTTGCATTAATGTGTAGTGGAATGCCTGCATGGTGAAACTCAACAGCGATTTCGTTTTGTAGTTAAAACAAAGACCAAAAGTGGCGTGCAGCCATATGTAGGGGGGGAGTCTAGGTCCGTCGCAATCCACTCGAGCAACGTTACGCGAAACTCTAATGCCTTTGACTACGAACGACAGCAGTCCCACAGGAGCAAGTCCTTTATTATTGTAATCGGCATTTGATTGGGTGAGATTATTATTCGTATAAGAAAAGGTGGGACCATGTTGACGTCTTTAGACACTCTGGACGCCGCTTTTGACGCTTCGGTCGTTTCATCAGGAACTTTTTTTCATTTATAACCGTCAAAATCTGTTCTTTGTTTAAGAGACGATTTTTCAGATTCTATTTTTTTTAAATAATAGAAGACTAAACCTAGATCATAACAGCCGAATGTTGACCGGTGTAAATCGAAAAAAATGTCTTATGAAACAGAGATGCGCAAAAGGGGTGCCTAAAGGTATATTTTGTTCAGCAAGGTGATTAACCTCTTTGGTGATTGTCTTTTAATAGTGGTGAGAATAGTTTGGAAACTTATGTCTTTTCGAGTCGACTGCAAGCGAGGAGTTACTCTCTATTATTAAGGGAAGAGATTCTCGGCTGAAAGCCCAACTGAGTTTGTGTCTGAATAATGAAAGATAATGAGCTTTAGTTCTTTCATCTGTATGGTCCACTCTATAACTATGGCTTATTTTATGGGGAGGGCTTATATCAAAATAGGATGGGAGTGTGGTGTATGGTTAGAGTTGTGGAAATGGACTCGTCGACCTGGAGTTCAAATCCGGGACGAGACTGTTTGAATTCACATAGCGTAATACCCTTGGAAAGGTTGCATCAATTATCTCACCTCCAACTTATGGGTAATAGCAGGGTTAGACTGGGCTCTTTAACGCATGGGCTATAGTAACCCAGTCCTAGGAGAAAGGAAAACAATGAATTTAAACGTGTTAAACTGCCACTAAGAAATTGAACCTTCAGTGTCGCATCCCTGTTCGTGTAGAGGGGTTGGTAATATTATATATATATATATATATATATATATATATAGTATATACTATATATATATAGTACTTGGGATACAAAACACTTTGTGATCATCCACGAATTTACTCCAAATATAAAAAAGTTGGGTCCAGAAAGCTTAGAAAAGAGATTGTTAATAAAATTGTTTTAAAACAGGAGACCTGCATCTCTTTGTTTCTAATTTCTACATTTATAATAAAGATGTTCTGCCAAATATACACACCATAATATATATATATATATATTAATGAATCATGACCTGAAAAATCACGCTGGGTCTTATTGTTGGACGAGGTAAGGTTCTTTATTGTCGGGGGAAAAACATGGTACTATGAATTGATCTTGCTTGGTGCCAAGACTAAGCACTATAATAAAGTATGTAAATAATGAAAGATCGTCATTTCTTTTTAAAAGAACCCAATAAATGAGGAACAAAGAAAGAGACATAACACAGAGTGGGTGCTGTATAAGATTTTCTTATATCAATCCTAAAGGAAGAGAAAGGACCTCAGCCATGAAACATAATTTATTTCAGATACGATGCTGAAGGTCAGGACTACTACTTGGCGAAGTCATTTTTCCACAGGTTGCAATTTATCCTAAAAATAATAAATAATAATAAATAAAAATCTGAAAAAAAAAGTTATCTCTTCTCGGTTTTGGCCAAACATATTGTGCAGCCATCAACTTGTAAGAAAATAAGCAAATAATTAAAATGAATTTGCCTGAATTTCTAGAATGAGTATTTCTACTGAATTTTGAATGAGGGCTTGAGTGATATATACTAGGAAAAATATGCACCCATACGCGTTATTTATGTTTTAAAATGTAAAAGTAAAGTACGTCGGGGCGGCCTAAAGTAGGGTGATCTAGCCATTCAGGCGAGGGGTGTCTATCGCCTTTCATCTAGCGCTAGACAAGGGAGATTGTTTTTTTGGCATTAGAGGTGGAGTGCCACAACCTACATAGCTCCTTACTTTAACCGCACATATTCCCTGTGCTCTCATATGCTGGAGTTGGCGAGGACCAGAATGAACTAGGAAGCCTGTTGGTTTCTAGCGAACGCTCTACCGACTGAGCTATCCGGACCCTGTATTTTAATTGTAATAAAATAGATTATATCAATTAGAATAGACTAAGTAAACTAAGAATAAGAATGCAGATAAAAGATTTGAACGAGGGGTGTATATTGAATAAATAGGAAGTAAAAGAATAAAATACAGTTATTGTTCTGTTAATGGGATTCTTTTAAGAGTTTAATCCAAGAATTTTTGCTCTATAAGTTCATTAAGATAAACTCCGAACAATTAGAAATCAATAATACAAGCACATATATTAAAAACAAATTTTTTATTATTATATTGCAAATTAGCTCCGCAGTCCGTTCACACTGTAAACTTATTTTTTGTATATATAATACAAAATTTGCATGTTATCTAGTATGTAGAATGATCAACAGTATTAATAATGTAAAAACAATTCTGTAATTTTGAGGTTTAAAAGAAAAATCACAATCATTTCAGGAGAATTAATTAACTAAGGCGAATTATGACTTGAAGTAGTAATATAGTTTTGCGGTTTCGACAAAAGACACACAATCTCCTTATAATTCAAGGATTATCTGTATTATTTGGACATATTCTCTGTCACTCATTGTTGATCTGTACAATATTTCGGCCAAATAGGCTTCAATTAGGTATTTACTTGTCAGCGACTCGAAGAAACTTCTTTTCGTAATCGGGTTAGGTTCAAATGGCACTGATTAAGAATGTTTCCGAGTCGAAAAGAACAAAGTACCTGAGAAGGCCAGAGGGCACATCACCGGTCAAAACATTGTAATAGATAACAAGAAGATTTAAGAGAAATATAGTCCAAATAACGCGATAATAAATATCTTAGAATGAGAGTTTGATAATTTCTATTATTTTAAATTCTTCAGACGTTGACTCATCTTTATTGTATAAGTACTACAATGTTTCGACTAAGTGTGCCCTGGTCTTCTTTTCAGGTGTTTCTTGTCTGAGCTGAATGGCAATTACATTACTATTTATCCTGATTGTTTTGGAGATGAGGGCTTAATAATTTGCATTATTAGATTTTTCAGATCTGTGACTTCATCTTTATTGTTATATACGTGTTGCAGACAATATGCCCTCGCAGCTTCTTAGGTACCTTCTCAAGAAGGACCTGGAGAGGCACAAAAAGAGCAAAAAACGTTGTGTATAATATCTTTTTATAAATAGAGATTGTTTATGTTTTTCTGTTGTAACCGAAACTATATTACTATTCAGTACATTTCTCTTTGTTATTTACATCTCATTTCTCCATGATTTGTTATTATGTTATTTACTCAATTATTAATAAATTGTTTTACATACATTAAGACATTGACGCATATCTACATAAATAAATCAGTTGTATTTATATAGTACAACAAAACAGCGGTTTACAGTGTGAAGGGAAGGCTAATCTTTGCATATTGATCTTAAAAAAATTTGATTTATAAATATATGGCTTAGTATTCAATTGATTTCTATTGTGTTGGTGTTTATCTAATGAATATGAAGAAAAATCTCGGGGATAAAGTTTATAAAGAAATCCGATTAACAAGAAAGAATAATCGTAAATTTTATTCCTTACTTCCTATTTTTAACTAATAAGTTAGAGATTAGGAAAATTTACCATGAAAGACGGGTAATGAAAATGATGGAAGAGTTAAGTTTCAAGTTTGTTCTAGTTTATCAATCCTACCCTCATGTTTCAAATCTTAGTATCTTGGCAATGCTTTATCAGTTTCATTAGCTTTTAATTTAATATATTTTATTAGATTAAAAACTAAAAGTACTTGCACCCAAGGGTGCAATTTTGCTAGTTATTATATAATGGAGGTTGGTGTCGGTCCTGTCTGAACGCAAAACTATGTAACTCGATACGATCACATACCCTTTTTTTTTTCATGAAGTATTTTAACTTATAATCAAATCATTAGGTTAATACATATAAGGGTATGGTAAAAAATAATGCATTTTGTTTAGGAATGGTTATATAAAGACAGGACATGTTACTACATAAAATGAAACTGGTCCTTGTGGTCGGTATCGTTATTCTCCACATAGGTCACGCGTTTTCTCTCAATAGGGCAAGTACTCACTTTCGAATGAGAGCTATGTATAACATGCCCCATAAAATTCTGTTGATTCTGCGGCTTTGGCTTCTTCACATTACAGATTTCACTCACGTCACTGGAGATAAGCAGTTTGCTCTCAGCCTTTTCATGGTATTGTTTTTTTTTACTCGACGCTTCTTAGATAATCTTGATTTGTTAACGATGTCTCAAGAAAATTAGTTCAGATTTGCTTTAAAACAGCCAGTTATTAAGTGGATTTTGAATTCTGGCAATGTTTATATTCATGAAAATAAAGGTTTGCATAATATAGCAATGGTGTGGTTAATTTGCATATACTGTTTTAACAAACGGGTTATGACTCTAATATTGTTTATATCTCATGTATTAAATTATGTGAATGAATGATTTCGGCCCCTTGTGTATTCTTGTTAATGGATTTCATTTAAGATTCATGGAGAGATGTTTGCTTATATTCATTAAAATAAACCAAACAGTTAGAAATCAATAATACTAAGCACATATTTAATAAAATCACATTTTTAATATCAATATGCAAATTAGCCTTCCCGTGTGCAAACTGCTATTTTGTATATATAAATACAATAGCATGTTATTAGTATGTAGATATAGACAACAATAATAAAACAGTGAAGCAATTTTATTAATAATTGAGGTTTAAATATAAATAAAATCATGAAGAATGTGATGTAAATAACTATGTGAATTGTGACTTGATTAGTAATATAGTTTCGGTTACAGACAGAAAAACACACAATCTCCATTATAATAAGATATAGAATATAAGTTGATAGTAAGTTGATGTCTCAAACTATTAAGACTACTACTACCATGCTTTCCCGAAAATAAGACCGGGCTTATATTAATTTTCACTCAGAAATATAAGGGCTTATTCTCAGGACATGTTGAGGGTTTGCGTTGCATTATGTGTAATGGAAATGACCTGCATGGTGAACAACCAGCGATCTTCGTTTTTGTAGTTCAAAAAGACAACAAGTGGCGTGCAGCATATGTAGTCCAGCGCAAACTCTAATCCATTTGACTACGAAGACAGGCAGTCACAGAGCAACGTCCTTATTATAGTAGATCGCATTTGATTGGGTGAGATTATTATTCGTATAAGAAAAGTGGGACCATATTACCTTTAGACACCCCTTTTGCGATCTCGTTTCATCAGGACACTTTTTTCATTTATACCGTCAAAATCCGGTTCTTTGTTAAGAGACGATTTTTAGATTTATTTTTTTTAAATAATAAAACTAACCCCTAACAAACAGCCGAATGTTGACCGTGTAAATGAAAAAAATGTCCTTATGAAACGAGACCGCAAAAGGGGTGCCTAAAGGTCATATGGTCAGCAAAGTGATTAAGCCCCTTTAGTGATTGTCTTTTATAGTGGTGAGAAATAGTTGGACTTATGTTTTCGAGTCGACTGACAAGCGAGTGTTACTTTATTAGGGAAAAGATTCGGCTGAAAGACCCAACTGAGTTTTGTGCCTGATATGAAAGAATGCTTATTTCTTTCATCTGTATGCCACTCTAAACTAAGGCTTATTTTATGGGGAGGGCTTATATCAAAATATGGAGGAGTGTGGTGTAATGGTTAGAGTTGTGGGAAATGGACTCGTCGACCTGGAGTTCAAATCCCAGACGAGACTGTTTGAATTTCACATAGCGCTAATACCCTTGGGAAAGGTATGCATCCAATTACTCTCCCTCCAACTATGGGTAATAGCAGGGTAGACTGGGCTCTTTAACCATGGCTATGTAACCAGTCTAGGAGATTGAAAACTCTGAAATCAAACCTGTTAAACTCCACTTAAGAAATTGACCTTGTGTCGCATCCTGTTCGTGTAGAGGGGTTGGTAAATATATATATATATATATATATATATATATATATAGTACTTGGGATAAACACTTTGGTGGACTCATCCACGGATTCTATCCAAATATAAAAAAGTTGGCCAGAAAGCTTGAAAAGATTGTTAATAAAATTGTTAAACAGGAGACGTGCCTTTTGTTTAATTCTACATTTATAAATGAAAGAATGCTGCCCAAATATACACACATATATATATATATTATATATATATATATATATATATATTAAAATCATCCTGAAAAATCATGCTAGGTCTTATTTTGCAGGTAGGTCTTATTTTCGGGAAAACATGGTACTATGAATTTGATCTTGACCTTGTGCCAGACTAAGCTATATAAATATGTAAATAACGAAAGATCTCATTTTTTAAAAGAACCAAAAAATGAGGAAACAAAGAAAAAGACAATAAACACAAGTGGGTGCTGTAAAGTTCTTAATCCAACCAAGAAAGAAAAGGACCTCAAGCCATGAAACATTTATTTCAGATACCATCTTGAAGTTCAGCACACTTGGCACATCATTTTTCCAAGTTTCAAGTTATCCTTAAAAATAAATAAATAAATAAATAAAAAATCTGAAGGAAAAAAAAACAAAGTTATTCTCTTCTCGGTTTGGCCAAACATATTTCAGCATCAACTTGTAAGAAAAAAAATAATTAAAATAATTTGCCTGAATTTCTTAGATGAGTATTTCTCTGAATGTTTGAGATGAGGCTTGATGATTAGTACTAGCAAAAATATGCACCCTCCGTTATTTATGTTTTAATGTAAAAGTAAAGTCGTCGGGGCGGCCTAAAGTCGGTATCAGCCAATCAGCGAGGGAGTCTATCCCCTTTTCTCTAGCGCTAGACCAAGGAGATTGTTTTTTTGGCATCTGAGGTGGAGCGCCACACCTACCATCAGCTCCTTACTTTACCGCACATATCCCTGTGCTACTCATATGCTGAGTTGGCGAGGACCGGAATCGAACTAGGAACCTTGTGGTTTCTAGCCGAACGCTCTACCGACTGAGCTATCCCGGCCCCTGTTTTAATGTAATAAAATATTATATCAAATTAGAAAGACTAATGAAACTAAATAAGAATGCAGATAAAAAGATTTGAAACAGAGGGGTGTATAATTGAAAAATAGGAAGTAAAGAATAAAATTACAGTTATTTCTTCTCGTTAATGGATTTCTTTTAAGATTTATCCCCAAGATTTTTGCTCATATTCATTAAGATAAAACCGAACAATTAGAAATCAATAATACCAAGCACATATTTATTAAAAACAAATTTTTAAGATCAATATGCAAATTAGCCTTCCCGTTCACACTGTAAACCTCTATTTTGTTGTATGTATAAATACAATTGCATGTTATTAGTATGTAGAAATGATCAACAGAATTAATAATGTAAAACAATTCTGTTAATATTTGAGGTTTAAATAAAAATACAATCATTGAGAATGTGGCGTAAATAACTAAGGGAATTATGACTTGAGTAGTAATATAGTTGCGGTTTCGGACAAAAGACACACAATCTCCATTATAATAAGATTATCTGCATTATTTGGACTATTCCTCATCTTCATTGTTATCTGTACAATATTTCGGCCAATCGGCTTTCATTAGGTATTTCTTGTTGGACTCGGGAACCTTCTTTTCGTAATCGGGTTAGGTTCAAATGGCTTCTGATTACAAAAAGAATGTTCCCGAGTCCGAAAAGAAATACCTGAAGAAGGCCAGAGGGCACACCGGCCAAAACATTGTATAGATAAGAATGAAGATGAGGACAATAGTCTAAATAATGCAGATAATACTATTCTTAGATGAGGTTTGATAATTTCTATTATTTAAATTCTTCAGACTGTTGACCTCATCTTTATTGATATATATACAATGTTTCAACTAATGTGCCCCTGGTCTTCTTCAGGTGTTTCTTGTCGAACTGATGCAATACATTACCATTCATCTCAATTTTTGAGATGAGGCTTAATAATTTGCATTATTTAGATTTTTCAGACTGTTGACTTCATCTTTATTGTTATATACGTTGCAGACAATATGCCCTCCAGCCTTCTTTAGGTACCTCTGAAGAAGCCTGGAGAGCACAAAAGAGCAAAAACGTTGTGTATATATCTTATTATAATGGAGATAGTGTGTCTCTCTGTCTGTAACCGAAACTATATTACTACTCAAGTCACAATTCCCTTTGTTATTTACATCACATTCTCCATGATTTTATTTTTATTTAAACCTCAATTATTAATAAAATTGTTTTACATCATTAAGACAGTTGACCATATCTACATACAAATAACATGCAGTTGTATTTATATATACAACAAAATAGCGGATTACAGTGTGAATGGGAAGGCTAATTTGCATATTGATATTAAAAATCTGATTTTAATAAATATATGCTTAGTATTATTGATTTCTAATTGTTTGTTTTTATCTTAATGAATATAAGCAAAAATCTCGGGGATAAATCTTAAAAGAAATCCATTAACAAGAAGAAATAACTGTAATTTTATTCCTTACTTCCTATTTTAACTAATAAGTTAAATTAGGAAAATTTACCAATGAAAGACGGGAGTAATGAAAAATGATGGAAGAGTTAGTTTCAAAGTTGTTCTATTTTTCAATCATACCCCCTCTGTTCCAAATCTTTTTATCTGCATTCTTATTCAGTTTCATTAGCCTTTCTAATTTAATGATATTTTATTAGATTAAAACTTAAATACTTGCACCCAGAGGGTGCATATATTTGCTAGTTATTATAATGGAGGTTTGGTGTCGGTCTGTCTGTAACCAAAACTATGTAACTGCATACATCACAATACCCTTTTTTTTTCAATGAGTATTTAACTTATAATCAAAATCATTAGTTAATACATACAAGGGTAAGTAAAAAAAATAATGCCATTTTGTTTAGGACAGGTATAATTACTAACACAGGAACATGTATCATACATCCAAATGAAGCTGGTCCTCTGTGGATCGCATCCTTACTTCTCCACATAGTCACCGTTTCTCTCAATAGCAATGTTCCCCTTCGAATGAGAGCATGTATACCTGCCCCATAAAATTCTGTTGATTCTCCTTTGAGCCACTTCTTCACTACAGATTTCACTTCCACGTCACTGGAATAACGTTTGCCTCTCAGCCCCTCTTTCATGGTATTTTTTTTTTTACTCACGCTTATAGAATAAATCTTATTTGTTAACGATGTCTCAATGAAAATCTGAGTTAGATTTGCCTCAAAACAGCCCATGTTATTAGTGCATTTGAAATTCTGCAATGTGTCTTATATATCACTAAGAAATAAAGGTTTACATAATATATATGGTGTGGTTAATTTGCATACTAGTTTTAACAAAACGGGTTATTGATCTCTAATATTGTTTTATTCTCCAATGTATTAAAATCAATCTGAATGAATGATTTTATATAGAAATCAATTAAAATATAATTAAAGTAAGTGTAATATTTTTATATGCATTCTTATTTAATTTCATTAGTCTTTCTAATTTATAATATTTCATTACATTAAAATTTAAATACTTATGTCTGAAGGGCACATATTCTTGCTAATAACAGTAAAGATGAGGACAACACTCCGAAAAATATAGATAATTTAAAAATAAATATTTAAAATATTTTAAAAAAAAAAAAAAAGGACCAAGTCACTCTTAAGCACCCCAGGGGCGACCTGGATTCAGAGGGACATGTTTCACTTTGCACCGTCAATATCCGGTTGCTTCTTAGGGTTAGGGGTTAGGGTTAGCAGTTTTATAATTAACTCTTAACATCCTGTTGAGAATTTTCCAAGTCCAGAGTCCCGTTCCTATAAGGATTTCTAAAAAAAAATGGCTAAAAATGGTCTTTTCATTTAAAGTTACCTGTTATTTCCTTTAAATCCAAGACTTTAAACAAAGGCTATCATTTGGGGCAGATTTGGAAAACGAATGTGACTTCTGGCTGGGCAGAATGAGGTGGTATAGGACATTAAGAGTTTTTTAAAAAAATGCATCTAAAAATTGTCTGGTAACAAACAACCGGATGTTGATGGTGCAAAGCAAAACATGTCCTTCTGAATCCAGGTCTCCCCTGTGGTGCTTAAAGGTGACTTGGTCAAAAAAAAAAAAAAAAAAAAAAGGAAAGGGAGATGGTCTTTACTTACCTCACGGTCAACATCCAGTTGCTTCTTAGGGTTAGGGTTAGTAGTTTTATCATTTTTTTTAAAAATGCGTCTAAAAATCGTCTGGTAACAAACAACTGGATGTTGATGGTGCAAAGCGAAACATGTCCTTCTGAATCCAGGTCTCCCCAGTGGTGCTTAAAGGTGACTTGGTCAAAAAAAAAAAAAAAAAAAAAAAAAAAAAAAAAGGAAAGGTAGATGGTGTTTACTTACCTCACGGTCAAGTCGGCCACTCTGTCGAAGGCAAGGGTCAACAGCTGATGGCCTGTTTGTGGCAGCTACAATGACTAAATGATTTTCCACGGGGACCTCTTCCATTAGCTGCAAGAGCTGGATGGTCATCGTGTTTGACGGATTAAAATTTGACTTTGGACAAATAGCATCGATCTCATCCAGGAAGAGGATACAACTCTCCTGCATTCCGATCTTGATGGCCTGATTAAATATACTTTTTAATTTATTTTCACTTTCCCCCACATCCGACGACATTAGTTCGGGTCCTCGTATCCTGATTAGCTCGACGTCACATTCTCCAGCCACGTATTCGACTAGAGATGTCTTGCCGCAGCCAGGGGTCCCCGCAAAAGTATACCCCGAGGCACAGCGAAATTCTGAAAAGATGTTTCCGATCTCAAAGACGACAATCCCACAAAATCTTTTAATGTCTGAACAGTATCTTCTAGCCCTCCAAGACATTTCTTTGGATGCCGTAAGCGCTGCCAGTACCGATTCTCTGTGATAACATCGCGGACTTTGATTTTCGTGCCACTGTTCACAATGACAACGTCGTATGTGTCGGGTTTCGTAGAATGGATGATCGTTGAGGACAATTTTAAAAGTTCCGATCGCTTGATCTGTTTCATGTTAACCTTTGTGTTAGTGCCGACTCCGATGAATTGCAAACAGTTCCGGCAGGACGCTTCGAGTTTATCCCCGCTCGAAAGGAGACCTTTCAGATGCTGGCGGAGGTCAACATCTGGTGTGACGACACTAAGCTCAACGGATTTGGCGTTGAACGATGAGAGTAGTTCGATTCGAAGTCGACCATTATCCATGTGGTCGTTGTTGTACATGTCTTGAGTGACGAGATTGCTGAATTGTAAAACACTTTCATCCAAGTCCGAACATGGCCAGACAGTGCAGATAGCACATATGTTAGGTGTTGTGATTCGAACATACATGCCAAGGTTAGCACCTATTGCCCGACAGGTATTATCCGGAATGCGACATCTTTGGATTGAAGAATCATTACAAGACGAAGGTTCCAAAGTGAAAATTCTAGCTAGGGGCACCGCCATCCTGAAACAAAAACGATACAAAAAAATGTTAATCATAAGTGATACTTGTCAAATCATAGAATATAAAAATATCTAAAAAAAAAAAATATATTATATATATATATATATAATATATATATATGCATGTTGAATTAAACAAAAGACACATCTGTTTAACAATTTTATTTGTGATTTTTTCAAGTTTTCTGGCCAACTTTTTAATATTTGGGTGGAATTCGTCCACCAAAGTTCATGTCCCGAGTACTTTCGGCACTTCGAAGTGCCATCATCAGGGGTGATGAGTTCCAGTTTTTCAAATTATATTAATGGATGTGGAGGCTGGAAGGAAGAGAATGAGACGGCTTAATGAAACCAATGTAGTATACAGATTTAAATGTCCCTTAGGAGATTGCAGTCTCCCAGAAAATGAAAATACCTACATCGGTTTTACCTTAACGACATTGTCACGTCGTCTAACACTCCATTTAACAGATAGTAGCTCCATTTCACAACACCTAAAATTACATTCATGCCCCCACTCTAATTACCAAAATATCTTAACGGAAAATACACACACTCTGCACAAAGAAAAAAATAAACAAAAACTCCAAATACTAGAAGCTTTATACATAAAACAATATAAACCATCCTTAAACAAAATTAATTTCCAATGCAGTACTCACATTTTAAAATGCCTATAACACTTTTCCTATCAATTCTCTTCATTTTTTAATTCAACATGCATAAATGAAAAAATGCTGCCCAAATATACACACACACACACACATATATATATATATATATATATATATATATATATATATATATATGTGTGTGTGTGTGTGTATGAAGAAAAAATGGAAGTGAATCCTACAGTATGTAATGTTACGAAGAATTGAAAAAACACAAGTTTATAAACGAGTAATGTTTATTTCACCAAAAAATTACTCATTTATAAACTTGTGTTTTTTCAATTCTTCATAACATTACACACACACACACATATATATATATATATTGTTGGCATCCTTCCGTCTGCTAAAGACAATGGCGTAGTGTCCAATTTTCTTTTTTTTCCTTAACTGCATCTGTGCGAGTGGCTGAACAGGCCAATTTCAGAATGGCAATCTCTGGTGTAGTGACTGCATACAAACAGTTAAGCTTTTTAATTTAATGCATCCTGGGACGTATGTATTTGATTTGAATGAGTCCCCAGGAAATCTGATGGGTCTCGACTGAAGTTTCTTAATAAATTATAGAGTTTTTATTTATGAACAACTAAAACCATCTAACCCCTACCTTGTACTCCATACAGTGTAATTCGTTTCCAAGAAAATATTGAAATGTATTTACAGTTAGCTGGAAATTATGAGGAAAGAAAAAAAGAAAAACATTGGGATGCATGGATATGATTCTTCTCCATCTTTATTAGATTTTTATGAGTCAGTGACGCAGGACGCGTACCTATCAGCATCTCTGCATATGAATAGCACAGATTGGTAATCTGATCTGTGCGGTAAAGTGGAGAGCTGACGGTAGGTGTGGTGCTCCACCTCAGCAAAAACAAACTCCCTAGTCTAGCACTAGCGAAAAGGGGATAAACTCCCTTGTCGTCCAGCTAATACCGACAATAGACCACTCCAACTTTATCAACTTTATTTATTAATATGTTTCAGCTTTACGACTTATTGCTATTTCTCAGAATTTTTCAATTGGATACATAGCCTAGTGGATAAAGGAGTTAGGTTAAGACAGTTCTAAGTGACAGTTATCTCTAGACTGCAGGTCCAATGCAGGTCAGGGGAAGCAGTAACATAGAATAATAATTAACACAGCTTAACACCTGTACCCCAGCTATGGTTTGCGGAATGAGAACAAGATACCCCCATGAACTGAATAAAAGGTTCAAAGTTCTGTGATGGCTCCCGATTACGACAAGAAGGTTTCAAAGTCCGACAAGAAATACCTGAAGAAGCCGGAGGGCACATCGGCAAAATGTTGTACAGATAACAATGAAGATGAGGACAATAGTCCGAAAATATAAATAATACTAATTATATTTATTACTACATATGTTGATTGTAATCTATATTTTGGTTTGGTTTGGTTTGTTTTACGGCATATCAACCTCAGTGGGTCATTTAATGCCTATTAAGTTTTTAAATAAATTCATTCTTAATGTATACACAATTTTTTTTTATAAATACATTTTTCAATTTAACCCATAGATGGGACCCTAACAGGTACTACTTGGCTCAGAGTGGACCAGGGAGCAATGGTGATGAAGGGGTGCTCCACATTCCCCAAACCTTCAAAACCGGAACCTCACCATCAGATAGAGTTTAACGTCATTCTCTATATTTTGATATCTTTATTTATGCATATAGGTGCTTAAAACTTAATGTTGTATAAGGTATTAAAGTTGGAAGAATTCTCATCAAACCAAGGAGGCTTCATGGAACTTCAAACCGAACCCTTTATTCAATCCACTGGAGTAAACTGTTCTCATCCTGCTAACCATGACAGGGTACAAATGTTAAGTTGGACAAATGGTGTGTGGGGATTAAAAAATACGAAAATAAAAATAGAATAAAAAACAACAGACTCCCATGGAGCCTTGACTGGAAGAAACCCTTTGCACATCTCCGACAAAAGCGACTGACTCCTTACCCCCAAAATAATACCTCTGCCATTCAAACTTAGGCCGCAACTGAGTGTAGGTTGTTTCAAGGCTTGGGGTTATCCCCTCACCACAGCCAAATATGCCCCGTTCAATAAAGCCTAAGTCGTAAAACTACCTCTTTCCTCTTTCGTGCCTTTTCGTTCCTAAGTTGCATTTCAGCGTACCAGCCCACAAGAATTAAGAACCAGTTTTATGGGGACAAGATACCAGTAACAACGAACTTAACCCCATAGGTGCAACAGATATAAGGGTTGAGTTAATACAATTCTGAGTGACAATCATCTATAGGCTGCAGGTTCAATCCTAGCCACAGGCAATAACATTGATTTTAATTGCATGCCAACCTGTCGGGGTTATTTTATGCTCAGAGATTAAGGAATCATGTACATAGTACATTTATATTTACATTTTTGTGTAGTTTCTTAAGAGTTTTTTTTTTTTTTTCATAATTTCCCTAAGTTTAGCGAAAAAGGGATAGACTCCCTCTCTGACAACTTTATTTATTTTACTGATATACATAATAAACAGGACCCCCAACTTGATAAAAATCAATATTTGTTTTTATTGATAAGTCGCAGGGGGATAGAGGGATGTCTTCTCAATAATAAAAATGTTTCCCCCCCAAAAAAAAAAAAAATTAATTAATAGATAGATAGATAGATAATAAATGTTCCCTATTTCTTTTGTGACGATCATCTATATCAATTAATACTCAAATTTTAATGTAAAATTATTTTCTTTTTTTTTTTTTTTTAATGAATTAAATTGAAATAGATCACTAAGTAGGCCTGAGCCTACTCTACTAGAGACCAGGTTTGAATTCAGAGTTTTCCTTCTCCAAGACTGGTTGCCTAGCCAAGGTTAAAGAGCCCACTTGGCCTACTATTTACCTATAGCTGAAGGGAGAATGGTTGGATTCATACCTTTCCCAAGGGTATTAGTGCTATGTGAGCTGTGGCTTCGTCCAGGAATTGAACTCGGATCGACGAGTCCATTCCCTAACGATTCTAACCAGTAGACCACCGCGTTTCCCTAATGTGATCGACAGGGAACGTACTTTGTTTTTTGTTTGTTTTTTTCAACAACGTATAATATAAGAATCACTTAAAACAGTTTATCCGAATACAACAGCCATGGTTTAATTTTTAACAATGATCAAAGAATGGACGAAAACACTTGGACCCGGAGGAAAATACTTGGGAGATTTTCCAACTCTCTCCTAAAAATCCTTGAGTCCCGTTTGTAGGGAAACGAGAAAGGTTGCATGAAAATAAAATAAAAATACGACGTTCCTCGACCGTCCCATCCAATAATATTTAACTTATTTACCTAAAAAGAATTCTAGTAAATTACCTCAGATCAAAGCTTTTAAAAGAGTGGAAAATGATTACTAACAAAATGGGTGACTATTCTTAGAAATACCAATAATTAAGCATCACTAATGTGGTGAATCGTTGGTGAATTGCGTGAATAGTCAACCCGTAAATTAAAAATAATATACGAAATCGGTTCAACTAACATTCGGTATTTAAAAGCCGGTATTTTAAAATAAAATAATTCAAATATTTTTATTCTTCTTTATTAAAATTAAAATGGTTAATCCCAAAAAAGATGGTTGGCCTATGGAAGCGCCAAAAATTTCTTTTAAATCAAAACATCTTAAAACAATGTCCAATGCAGTGTACTACGAAAAGTCCAACAAAAAGGTCGTCTAACTTTTTGTTTTTCTCTTTGTTTTCCGTCGCGTGTTTACAAAAAAATCAAATATCGGTGTTTTGCTTTAAATAAATAAACAAGCAAAAAACTTGTTTAACTTATCATAGAATTGTCAAAATAAAAATAAAAATACATTAAACTTATTTTTCTAAACAACAAAAATAGCTGAGTCTGTCAAAACGTAAGAAAAAAAAACGACACCTTTCAAAAACCTAACTTAAAAAGCTTTGTTAAACGCAGGAAAAAAATCAATAGTGTTGGAGAAAGGTATATTTAAATTGGGACTGATTAAGGTGTCGGAAAGAAAATAAAAAAGATAAAAATAAAGGTAAAAAACACGTAGATATTGATAGAAGACGAGTACCGACCTGCTTGAATCTTCACGTGTTTATACTGGAATAGAGGAAGTTACAACCGGCGGTGTAAACCAAATAAAATTAACTTCCTTTCTCTATTCAACGATTTTGATTTATATAGATATATTTAATATTCTTTCTTACTGAGCTTTTTCGCCCCACAATTACAGCATTGTGCTTCTTTTAAGGGAGAGATCGATCTTTCTGTGCATAATATTTGAGCCCCCCAAGAAAAATTAGGACACCTCGCTGTGGAGCCATTAGTATCCGGTGTCAATTTCCCCAGAGGTAGTGTGCTGGGGTAGGGAGGATCGGTCTGGTTAAAAATATATTCGGAATTACTGGTACTACGTGATGTAGTATTCTTCCCTTCTTCTCCCTTGGATAAGGTGATATTTATTCATCTTGCTGCGAAGGCAAATTAAAAGACATGGATGCGTCTATAATGAGTTTTTTTTTTTTTATCTATATACGGGACACCCAGTGAGAATCAAACTCTCTACTCTAGTAACAACTTTCGATTTCCTTATTTTTAGTCTTGTCTGGTTTTAAATAGAATTTTCAGTCTGGGCGGAGTGTTTTTGGTGTGGCTCGTCGTCTTAAGCTGTCACTGTCTATCGTGTTGTAGAGGAATTGACACGGTAAAAGTTTGCGGATATATTTTGTAGATGTTTAGTTCGAAAAATGTTGCTTCCTTTCAAGAATTATTTGAAGAACAATAGGAATGTCCAATCTGACGTGTAAAATGTACCCTCCCCCCGCCCCATATTTAACAATGAAACTTGAAAAAAGGTTAATAATATTATTTTCAAAATTTTGGGACCATTTAAAAGAAGAAACATTAAAAAAAAAAAAACTCCTGATGATTTTTGTTTAAATTTTTCAGCTTATGAAAATAATGAAAATTATGAACGAAAACAATGTTTACATTTTCGCACCATTAAATCAATTGAAATTTAACGTAGCCAAAAACAACTTAGGGCTACCGTCTTTTTTTTTTTTTAAATCTCTGAAAAATCAATTAAGTGTAAAATTTTCACGAAAATTTCGATACTTATTCACCTGTTGATGAAATTATGTTTAAAATAGGTTTTTCCTAAAATATATAAGGGGAAATATTTTTTACGAGCCCCGCAGGCTGACTTCTGATTTAGGTCGGAAAATTAAAACGAAAAGTTTTTTGGTGGTACCCAATGACAGTTTAACTACAGTCTATGAATTAATATTTTGCGAATTGGGTTACGGTTTAAGGGGATTAAGGTTGTTTTTAATTACGTATTGCTCAAAAAAAAAAAAAAAAAAATCCCAAATTACTATACATTTAATGAACCATTGAAATTAATTATTGAATCTATTATTGAGACAGTTGTTTGTGTTAGTATTGCAATGTATAATTTCAATTAAACTTAGTCCGCCCTGTCCGTGGGGCGTTAGGATGCACCTCTGCAGAGGGGTAAGACTCCCCCAATGGGGCCACCTGTTGGCCGTGGGTGGCGACCCGTGATGCTTAAGGATAGAACCCGGGTGGCTGAGCAGTCCATGACTTGCAATATTCCACTTTAGCCTTTGGTCCTTTCTTGGCTAGACGGGCGGTCGGAGAGGCCCCCTCCAATCAATCGGCAGGCCATGTCAAGCCCTAGCACCTATATGATTGCCCCAAGCCTATTGCCCTTATGGCAAGCCCCAGCCCTTTTTATCATATGGGTGCTAGAACGTAGTGGCTAAGGGTCTACATGTCCTGGGAATGATGTTAAACTCTATCTGATGGTGAGGTTCCAGTTTTGGAGGTTTGGGAAATGTGGAGCACCCCTTCATCACCATTGCTCCCTGGTCCACTCTGACCCGGAGTGGTAGTACCTGTTAGGGTCCCATCTATGGAATGAATATAAAAACATGAGTTTATAAACAAAATTGTATTATGCATTAAGAATGAATTTATTTCACAACTTTGTCGGCATTAAATGACCCACCGAGGTTGAGATGCCGTAAAACAAAACAAACAAAACATTGATTACAGCAAATAAACCCCTATACATTTTTGAATACCTAATTACCAATAGAAGTATTCGGCATAAAATAACCCAGGGGGTTGACATGCCGTAAAACCCAACCAACCAAACCTTAAACTTAGTTTAAAAAATATTTTTTCAACATTAAATGTATAGTAATTTGGGTTTTTTGTTGTTTATTTTTTTTAAGCAATACGTAATTAAAAACAACCTTAATCCCCTAAAACCGTAACCCAATTCGCAAAAGTTAATTCATAGACTGTAGTTAAACTGTCATTGGGTACCACCAAAAACTTTCGTTTTAATTTTCCGACCTAAATCAGAAGTCAGCCGATAAGAGTCTGAATAATTATATCAGAAGATTTCTGTGAAAAGAAAAAAAAATTCTTGGCAATTCAGTTAAAAAAAGCAAGTAAAACTTTGAAAAAGAATAACATTATGATATGGTGGTTGTAATGAGTAAATATGTCTATTATTATACTAAAGCTGAGTTAATCAACTTTTGCTTCATAAAGGCTTTTTTACTGTTTAGTTTAATGACACAAAATTATACTAAATTATTCCTTACTTTTAGGATTGAATTATGTTTGAAAAAAAAACCTGTTTTAATTGGTTCTAATTAGTCGTAATTTGCAATTAAGTCAAAACTGACAAATCTCTTACTTTACTCTGTGTCTATCTCTTTCTTCCCCTCTATGTATCTCTTGTCTACCTCCTCGTTATATAATGTAAGTTTCTCTGGAGGAGATAGAGGGGGGGAGGGAGAGAATTTGAAATGTATTTCTATGTTCAATTTCACAACCAGCAACCTGTAGCTTAAATGAGGTCAAACATTTCCTTTCTTAGAAAGCTAAGAAAATGATTTTAATGTTTCATCTGGTTGTATTTATTTTTTAAAGAATTTTATTCACTTTGCTAACTCCCTTTTCTCTAATCTCAATTATCTACCCACAGCTGAATGGTGACCCAATGGTTCACGTTTTGTCTAGCATATATATATATTGGTAATTACAACAAACACACCATAAGGTCACATATATCAAGACAGAAAAACAAATAACTCATAAATTCAACAAGTGATATCTGTATTAAAACAAATAGATTACAGTAGTCAAAAATACTGATCAAAGTCCTGCAGAATGTGCTTTTTTAAAAGTTCATGTAATTAGAAAAAGAAAGTGTTGAATAAAAGGTAATGTTCTATACATCAGCAGTGAAGTAACTTGTTGCGAGAGAAAGATATAACTTGTAATACCTTCAGCGGTAGGCAAATATTTCTGAGTTGAGTGACAAGGAATATCCAGGCATAAGTTTGTCTTCTCAACTGTTTGTAGTGAGCCAGAATTTAATGCTCTGAATGTAAAAATAAAATGACGAAAATAAACGCATAGGGGTCGGCGCAGCTAGAGAGAAAAATAGAAATATTAAAAATGATAATTTTCAACCAATCAGTTCGTGCCTAAAAAGAAGTGTATTAAACAGACCCTTTTTTGAGCCTATCTAAACCCTATATGAATGAAGGTTTTTCGAGGAACAGCAGAGAAAGAACCAGCTTGCCTGAATACTCCACGCTTTTCGTCATAAGAAATATTTCCTTACTGCAGAAGGTATTATATACGCTATATCTTTCTCTCTCTCTCTAAGTAACTTGACTGCTGATTTGATTTTGAACAAAAACCCTTTCTTTCTCAGTTGGAGTCAACTCAACAACTTCTTATTATCTTACATGAACATTTAAAAAAGCATTTTCTGCTGGAAATTCCAGAAATGATATATTTATTATACATTTTCAGCATTAAATTTGTTTCTGACTTATAGTAAGGAGGCGTGTAGTGTAATGGTTAGAGTCATAGGAAATGGACTCTTCGACCGAGTTCAATTCCTGGACGAAGCTGTTTGAATTTCACATAGCGCTAATACCTTTGGGAAAGGTATGAATCCAATACTCCCTCCAGCTATGGGGAAATAGCAGGGTAGACTGGGCTCTTTAACCGTAGCTTCTGCTCGTGTGGAGGGGTTAGTAAATATATATAGTAAGGAAAAATTATTAAATTACAAAAAGACCAAATTTAGTTGATTCTTTTGGTATGATCTGGTTTAGTTTATTGGCACATCACCTCTTTATGGGTTATTTAACTCTTTACCTACTTTAAACCACCCACAGCAGCTCTCCCACAAATTAACTGTTTCTACACATGCCACACCAAGCAAAGTACAAAAACTGATGGTTAGTTCATTATAATTGGACAGAAGAACTCAGATTACAATAATAATTAGACTTTATTTGAATAGAATGAGTTCTGAGCTGAATAAATTGTGAACTTTGAAATATCACATCATACAGGTAAAAAATACAGAGAAAGTTTGGTACGGCCATGGGGGAAATTTGGTTGGCAAAGATATATTGTTTTGAAAATTAGTTTAATTTGGTTTATTTAACAGAATATCAACTCCTTATGGGTTATTTAATGCCAAAATTTGATTAATTTCTAATTGTTTAATTACAATCCTAACTATATTTCTAATGTTCCATTTAAATTTTTGGACCATATGACCTTTAGGCACCCCTTTTGCGATCTCGATTCATAAGGAAATTTTAAACAGGAAGTTACTTGAAACCATATAACTGAGTGCAAATTATTTTTATTAAGGGATCAACTGCAGGTAAACTCTTAAAAACCATTTGCCAACATTAAAACCTTTGGCCTTAAATCTATCACAGGATCCTGCATCAACGATTGGAATACACTAACAAAAAAATTTCCAAACATTGGTTTCACCAAAATGTTTGCTCACCAACTCAAATTATTTATCAAAATAGAAATTTTTAATATACTTATAATCAACTTTCAAACTATGTAAAAAAAAAAACTGAGTGGTCACTACTAGAATAGGCTCAGTCCTAATTAGTGATCATCCTCCACACATTAATCAACATCCAACATTATGTTTTTTATTTTTTGTTTTGTTTTGTGTGACATTGTTTATATTGTGTAATGTGTGAAAATAAACCAATGTCTTCTTTTTTATTAAGAATAATGGTTATTTTCTAGTTGAGTAACATATTACAGGGTGACACAGAAAAAACAGAACCCAAATTATTTATTTATTTTCCCATTAAACTAACCCTAAACCCCAACCCTAACCTTAACCTCCCTAGTTGAGTAACATAATATTACAGGGTGACCCAGAAAAAACAGAACCCACAAATTTTGTAATAAAACTGTTAATTTTAATTTTTTTCAAAGTTTAAGTCCAACAAGGGTTAGGGTTTAGGGTTAGGGTTGGTGTTTAGGGTTAGTTTAATGGGAAAATAAATAAATAATTTGGGTTCTGTTTTTTCTGGGACACTCATGTTATTCAACTAAGGAAATAACCGGATTACCTTTCCCGTAGAGCCATGTATAGTCTTGTATTCTCTTATTTATGTGTTTATTTTTGCCTTGACAATTATCACAATCTCCAGATTTTTTTCTCTTTCAGTTTTGTCTGTTTGGTGCCAATATTTCATTGGTAGTTTTTTTTCCCCAATTGAGTAACATGATATTACAGGGTGACCCAGAAAAAAACAGAATCCACAAATTTTGTAATAAAACTGTTAATTTTAACTAGGGAGGGTAGGGTTAGGTTTGGGGTTTAGGGTTAGTTTAATGGGAAAATAAATAAATAATTTGGGTTCTGTTTTTTCTGGGTCATGTTACTCAACTAGGAAATAATCAGAATAATTATTTAATAATTGTTTAAAAAGTATTATTAAATGCAAATAGTTACTTGAAACTATTTAATTGCTTGAAAAAAAAAAGATTGACGTTGACATTAAATAATCCAAAAAATGTTACATGATATAAAACAACCACTAACCACTAAACCACTCTATCAGCTGGGGCTGTAGAACCCTCCGACTGCACCTCTGCAGCAGTGTAAAATCCTCCCAATCTGTTGGCCACAGGTGGTGACCTGTGATGTTTAAGGACGGAATCCTGGTGGCTAAGCAGCCCATGACATGCAAAACCCCACTTTGGTCCTTACTTAGGCTAGACAGGTGATCAGAGAAGCCACCTACGATCAATCGGCTGGTCATGTCAAGCCCTAGCACCTATATGATTGTTCCAACCCTATTGCCCTCATGGCACACCTCCAATCCTTTTTATAATATATGTGCTAGAAGGAGGTGACTGAGGTTTTTATTGTCCTGTGTATGACATTAAACTGCATCTAGTAATGAAGTTCCAATTCTGGAGCTTTGTAGAGTGTGGAGTACCCTTCATCGTCATTGCTTCCAGATCCACTCTGACCCAGAGTGGTAATACATGTTAGGGTCCCATCTCTGGGTTAAATAGAAAAAAATGAGTTTAAAATAATATATCTAACAAAAGATCTTGTATTTCAAGAAAGAGTAAAAAAAACATTTCAGCATAAAATAATCCAACAAGTGTTGACATGCCGACTAAACAACGTTTTCTATTGTAATGACAATTTAGGACCATATGACCTTTAGGCACCCTCTTTGCGATCTCGATTCATAAGGACATTTTTTTCAAGGATCTTCCCAACAAGTTTGACATGCCGTAATCACTATTTGACTGAACAACGTTTTCTATTGTAATGACAATTTAGGACCATATGACCTTTAGGCACCCTTTTTGCGATCTCGATTCATAAGGACATTTTTTTTCATTTACACCGTCAAAATCCGGTTGTTTGTTAACAGACGATTTTTAGAGGTTTTTTTTTAAATTATAAAACTAACCTAACCCTAAGCCTAACAAACAACTGGATTTTGACGGTGTGAATGAAAAAATGTCCTTATGAATCGAGATCGCAAAAGGGGTGCCTAAAGGTCTTATGGTCCACAATTTAAAATCCTCAATTGTTCTCACTTATTTGGTCCCTATACAAATAAGTAAATAACAGTATTTAGTACAGTGTACACACAGAGATTCATATAGTTGATTAAAAATTTATACAGATGTTTATGTCCACTAAATAACTAGTTACTTTGAAGTTAATGTTGTTTTCAAAAGATTATTATTTGCATCCCACTTTTTGTTTGGTGATGCTCTGCGAAATAAAGAGGAGAAAAGAAAGCATTCGAGATGCCTGGAAATAATTTCACCAGGGAAAAGTTTCTGAGCACCGGTTCTCTTTCAAGATGGCGGCTTCTATATGTAGATCAACGCTGACCTCTACAGTCTTTCCATGTTTTCGAATTCTTTTAAAAGGAGAAACGGCAAGTTATGCCAGCGTAAGATATGCTAAGAAATTGGCAGGTGAGATATCATAGTAACATTTAATATTTCGCTGTTTAAAATTCTAATTTGAAAGAAAAGCTTCACCGACTTTTTGTGTAATTCAACTTAGCATAGTATACAATACATACCCAATTTGTCGAAAAATTCGTGTTTTTACAAAACAAATTTAACCCCTCCGTTTGAAAAGAATTTACCAAAAATCAGGGAATTATCCGATTTTAATGAAATTTTCAGTGTTGATTTATCAATGAATGAATTTTATAATACATCAGTTATTTTATTTCAAAACTTTTTGATTTTTTAGGTCACTTAACTTTGACCCCCCCCCCTTATTTTGGGGGCGCAATATATCGGTGGGTTTATGTGATTGATACTTTTTTTCTGCATAAATAAAAAGACAAAAGATCGAAGGTGTGAATAGAAGAAAAAACATTTTTTTTAATGAATCTGCTCGGGTAGTAAATAAGTACCGAAAATCGGAAAATAAAATGAAAATGAAAAAATAATTTTTGGAGATTTTTTTACTCATTTCGATAATTATTTAATTGGCTATTATCTTATAAAAAGAAAATAATATACATCAATATTTGTTCCGTTTAGGGGGGGGGGGCTAAATTTCCAATAAAGTTTTCAACCAAAAAAATATGGGTGATTGATACTAAAGTAAGGTTGTTATTAAAAAATATTTCTTTTAGAATCTAATAATATGATTTTTTTAGATTTAACTCCTATTTTAAATGAATTTTATATATTAATTTATTATAGCAGAAATATGCATTATAAAATTCATTCATTGATAAATCAATACTGAAAATTTAATTAAAATTGAATAATTCCCTGATTTTTTTGTAAAATTTTTCAATGTTAAATTTATTTTGTAAACACAGATTTTACGCCATCTTTAAACAGCGTTTTGTCATATGTGATCGAAATTGACTGAAAAAATTGTTTTAAATGTATTAAAATAAATTAGATGTGTAATATTATTTTGCTTTTTTAACTGATGCTCATTATGTTACTACTTTTTGACTTAGACATAAATTTCACCTTAAATAATCGATTTAATTAATTTTAATTCGTTTTTAAAATTTTTTTGGGTAAACCTAACTTAGTAGGTTTTAATGTGTTGTCACACACAAACAAAACTTTTTTATTTCATTTAAATGTCATTTTGGTTAAATAATTTAGATATTTCGGACTGTTGTCCTCATCTTTTTTGTTTATAAACACAATGTTCATGCCACTGTAATCTCGATCAATCAGGTGTTTGTTTGTTGTTGTTTTTTTTATTTACATTAAAATAAGTCATCTTCAGATGATTATCCTGAATTGAAACTGTTACATAATCTATACGGTTGCATAAGATTATTGTCAATCCCCTGTAATTCTGAGGGGATGACCTTTTTCATATCATAGCCGAGTCCTTCCATGGAAAATTACAGAAGCCCGCCAAATATGTGAAGTCACGTGGGACCTTTTGAGTCCCCAGTTTGCAGTTGGACGTCAGGCAGAGCAGTCAGCTATTTTATGTTCTGTCTGAACTGGAACTCGCACGCGCTATGTTAGTTAGATGTCTGGGTTGGGGATTTACCGAATAAAGTAACATCAAAAGTAAATCGAAGTCTTGTGTTTATTATCTAAAAACTAACAATGACACAGGGCTTCTGATAAGGAGAAATCCCTAACAGAAAACCAGACCAAAATCCCCAAGTCAACACCAGACGCAAGATCTTAGAAGATGCCAGACCAAGTCAAGTCAAGATGATAGATGAAATACCAAAGACAATCAGAATACTAAAGACAGCCAAGAAATAGAATTAAAGAAAAAGGTATGCAACATTATAATTATTTAGTGCCAGTGAAGAAGGCACTATGCAACAAAACGTGGTTTCAGAATTGAAATCGTTACCACTAATTGAAGCGGGCTTCAAGTAGTCATTTTAGTTGTTTCAAACTATGTTCTTCTTCCGCCCTGTCGGCTGGGGCATTAGAATGCACCGACTGCAGAGGGGTAAGGCTCCCCCAATGGGACCACTTGTTGGCTGTGGATGGCGACCCGTGATGCTTGAGGAGGGAATTCTGGTGGATGAGCAGTCCATGACTTGCAACACTTCACTTCGGCCATTACTTAGGCTAGACAGGCAGTCAGAGAGGCCCCCTTCGATCAATCGGCTAGTCATGTCAAACCCTACTATCTATATGACTGTTCCAACCCGATTTCCCTTATGGCAAACCCCAGCCCTTTTTATCATATGGGTGCTAGAAAGCAGTGACTGAGGGTCTTCATGTCTTGGAAATTACATTAAACTCTATCTGATGGTAAGGTTCCAGTACTGGAGGTTTGGGGAATGTGGAGCACCCCTTCATCACCATTGCTCCCTGGTCCACTCTGACCTGGAGTGGTCATATTTGTTAGTGTTCCATCTATGGGATAAATAGAAAAAAGTATCCATTAAGAATGAATTCATTTCAAAACTTTATCAGCATTAAATGACCCACTGAGGTTGATATGCCATTAAACAAAACAAACCAAACCAAACAAAACCACACACAATTTTAAAAAATAGACCAAACCTGGAATGATACTAAGACATTGTTGGACACACACACACAAACATAAACATATAAACACACACACACACACACACAGACTTACACAGACTTACACATACACACATGCAGAGAATTTGGAAGACACCACCAGGCATACAACAGAATGGACAGATCCTAGCAGCAAGCTGACAGCTCCAGATTTAGCTTTCAGAAATCTTCTGACAAAGGGATCTTTGCCCCTAAATATTAAGAATGAATCAAAGGTAAACAAACATCAGAGTTGCCTCATTTTTCTTTACACTTGAATTGTGATAACCTTCAAAACCAACCACCAAACCAATATAAACACAATGCTTCTAGCAAATTAAAAAAATTTTTACCAAACTATCGCTACAAATCTTTCAAAACTTTATTGGCATTAAATGACCCACTGAGGTTGATATGCCGTAAAACAAAACAAAACAACCCAAGTTCTTCTTACATCTTGTCAGCGAAAAACCAATATAAAATTTAATGATTGTCTTCTAAAAATATGTATAGTTTGATTTGTTTTTAATTTTAAGCAATCACATATCTACATTCGAAGCTCTCTAGGTATCACCAAAATACATCACATGATCAGTTTAGGCAATATTGAAGGAAGAAATGTAAATATTTTTGAATTTTGTTTTTTAAATCTTGCAAAAAAAAAATAACAAACAAAAAGTTGTTACAAAAATAACAGTTGTTTAAATAAAATGGGGGGGGGGGCTCGTAAAAAAAAAGATTTCCTCGGATATATTTTCGGAAAAACTTATTTTAAACATAATTTTATCAACAGGTAAATAATTACCAAAATTTTCATAAAAAGATCAAATTTTCCAATTGGGGAAAAATTACTCACCGTTATCTTGAAAAATAAGTAAAACTGTCCTTTTTTTTTTTTTTTTATTGATATTTTTTAGCAGAATTCTGTATTCATGGTTCTTTTACTAAAAAAAAACTCCCATATAGAAACTTCTGATATAATCATTCAGACTCTTAGCTTTATATAAAAAAAGTAAAAATCGTTTTTGTGGTTCATTTTTTCATATTTCATCAAATAAAATGGGGGGGGGGCGTAAAAAAAATATTTCCTCTAATATATTTTCGGAAAACTTATTTTAAACATAATTTTATCAACAAGTAAATAATTACCAAAATTTTCATAAAAATTTGACTGTTAGTTGATTTTCATAGAATTTTTAAATAAATTGTTTTTGGCTACATTAAATTTCAATTGATTTAATAATGTGAAAATGTAAACATTGTTTTCATTCATAATTTTCATTATTTCCATAAGCTGAAAAATTTTTTTTTTAAATCATCAGGAGTTTTTTTTAATGTTTCTTCTTTTGAATGGTACAAAAATTTTCAAGATATTAACTTTTATGCAAAAATTTGATAAGTCAAATTGGAGGTTCCTCATACCCAGAATACTAAGACCTTCAGCCACCAACTTCTAGCACATACATGATAAAAATGGTTGGGGGTATGCTATAATAGCAAAGGGGTTTAGATAATGATATAGGTGCTAAGGCTTGACCTGACCAGCTGATTGATCAGAGAGGACCTCTCTGACCACTTGTCTAGCCTAAGTAAGGGCCAAAGTGGAGTGTTACATGTCATGGACTGCTCAGCCACCAGGATTCCATCCTTAAACATCAGGGGTGACCACCCATTGCCAATAGATGGCCCCATTAGAATTTTACGCCTTGGCAGTGGTGCAGTAGATGTATTCTACAGCCCCAGCCAACAGGGTGGTCCATGAACCTGGATTAACTTGTTAAGTACTTCTGTTGCATTATTCTGAAGGTCACCATCCATGGCCAACAGATGGCCCCATTAGGAGGATTTTACCCCTTGGCTGGGGTGCAATCCGTGCATTCTTCTGCCCCAGCTGTCAGAGCGGAGCACACATTTGTGAATTCAAGATGTAAGTTATTGTACTCATAATACAGCTATCACTGCCCACTGCAATGCACTTGTAATTTGACTAAAGTTACATGCAGCAGTGAAAGATGGAAATTTAGTGTTTGTCTTTAACCAGAACTATGTCACTGCTTACATCACAATACACTCAGGAATTGCGTAAGTTTATTAATGAGTATTTAATTCATAGTCAAAATCATTAATACATAGAATAAATCAATGATGTCTATAAAAATCGAAGTTAGATTTGCCTCAAAACAGCCCATGTTATTAGTACATTTAAAATCCTGTAATGTGTCTTATATATCACTAAGTCATAAAGGTTTACATAATATATGGTGTGATTAATGTGCATACTGGTTTTAACAAAACCGACTTTACTAAATAATTACTTGATGTCGAACCGGCCTCCTATCAAGGATGTAAGTTCATAGACCCACAAAAATCACCCACACACTCTCTTGATAGAAATCAATAACAAAGTAATTATTTATCAAACACAGTTTTGTTAAAACCATTGTGCAAATTATCAACACCATATATTATGTAAATCTTTATTTCTTAGTGATATATAAGACACATTGCAGGATTTAAACTTATTAAACTATTTTGAAAAATAGATCCCAAGAATATATTAAACTTTTTGAAAAGAACCGGCCTCCTATCAAGAATGTAAGTTCATAGACCTACAAAAATCACCCAAACACTCTCTTGATGTTCAAATCCTCAACAGAAAACTTGATTTAAAAAAAAAACAAACTAAACCCCTATCACTATATCTAATTACAATAGAAGCAAGATCTGGAATGATATGCAGGTGGCTGCACACGTGGCAGCTGTACCTTAAAAAAAAAAAAACGTATTCGGCATAAAATGACCTAATGGGTTGACATGCCGTAAAAACCCAACCAACCAAACCAAACTAAACCAATATAGGATTGGAACAAAAGTCTTGTCCGATACAAAATTGTATTTATTTAATCAATAAAGCCAACATTTAAATTGAGAAATATATTATGGTATATGTGGCTGATGGGATGTGTATATATATATATCTATATATAAGTAAAGTCGTCGGGGCGGCCTAATGTCGGTACACCTACCATCAGCTCCTTACTTTACCACACAGATCCCTGTGCTACTCATACACTGAGTTGGCGAGGGGTATTGAATTAAGAACCTTGCGGTTTCTAGCCGAACGCTCTACCGACTGAGCTAACCCGGCCCTTATATATATATATATATATATATATATATATATATAATTCTGCACTTGACATGATACCAGACAAAAAATACATACAGTGATCTTAAACCAAAAATCAAGCAAATAATGGTAGCAATTATGGAATGAAAATCCCCACAACAAACTCTACAAACTACAGCCCAGCTTAAAAGAAAGGACACCTGATCCTAGTAATACCAGAAGAGAAGAAACCACTATCACCCGGCTACGCATTGGCCACACTAGATTAACCCACTCCTTCATTTTAAAAGAAGACCCTCCACCTAAATGTTTATGTGGAAACCGATACACAATAAAACATATTCTGATTGAATGCACACACCTCTCCCACACTCGAAGAAAGTTCTACAATGTTAACAGCATGGACAAACTATTTGAAAAAATAGATCCCAAGAGGATATTAAACTTTTTGAAAAGAACAGGCCTTTTATCAAGCAGAATATGCTTTTTTAAAATGTTTATGTAATAAGAGGATAAAAAGTGGGGTTCTATGTATCAGCAGTGAAATAACTTGTAGATAGGGTAATACACCCAGCGGTAGGCCAATTTTTTTTAAAGCAAGAGACGTGGACTATCCAGGTATATTTGATCTTTCTGAACTGTTCTTCAAAAAGCCTGTTCTTTATAGCAATTACCTAGGCTTGAAATCGTTCTTTTTGAGAAGTTTCTTTTTAGGCATGAACGCATCAGATTGGCTGAAAATTATCATTTTTTATATTTCTATTTTTCTTTCTTTCTATACCTGCGCCGATGCCATGCGCAAACCTCTTATTTTCGTCATTCCATTTCTGCTTTCAAAGTGTTAGCTTCCGGCTCACCACAATATAAACAAGACATTATTCGTCAGTGTCTCTAAAATGTTGAAAATAGTCTCCCTTATGGTCCACACATCTTTTGTCAATGTTCTGGAAGTTGTTTTAGGCCATTTACATAGAATTCTACAGGTTTTGAAGTGAACCAGTTTTCCAAATCACTGTTAATTTCTTCAACAGACTGATACGTTTTTCCACAAAGTGAGTTTTTCATAGGAGAAAACAAGTAATAGTCTGAAGGGGAAAGGTCTGGTGAGTATTGCGGCTGCGGTAATACTATAAAAACAATCCCAGCAAGCTTATTTTGAGTTAACCCTGTTGTACGTGGTCGAGCGTTATCCTGAAGGAAATGGACATTTTTAAAGCAGCCAATGTCTCTTTTGTCGACTCGCATCTACGAATTTGTCCAGCTGGATACAGTAAATTCCTGCATTTCTTTATTGGTTAAATAGATGTTACTTTGTGCTGAACGAGACTTTCGTTACAATCTTATATTATTGTTTTAATCTCCAATGTATTAAAATCAATCCTATGAATGATTTAATGTAGAAACTAATTAAAATATAATTAAAATAAGTGTAGTCTTTTTATATACATTCTTATTTAGTTTTTTTAGTCTTTCTGATTTAATTTATTACATTAAAACTTAAATATTTTCACCTGGATGGCACCACATATTCTTGCTAGTTTTATAACATTTTATTAATAATAATATATATATATATATATATATATATATATATATATAAAACATTTTTTCATGCTCAGAATTGTCAAGGCATGGAATAAGCTGCCCGCGTCCGTTGTAGGCTGCCGAAACACTGCATCTTTCAGGGCCTCCATGCTTCCTGTGGTCCGCCAACACTATACCTGATGCCCCTCTCCACACTCATAAGCGCACACGCACATGCATATTATTGCTGTAAACTGTTCATGTTCCTGACACTAATACATTGTTCTGTGTGCTAGACATGAGACTTTGATGAGTTGTGGTGCACCTGAGCACTGTACACAATAAATTTAATTATTATTATATGGAAGTAAGATGAGGAAATTAATCCAACAGTATGTGGTGAAATTTTTTAAAGAAAACAAACACAGGATGTCATGAACGGTGGAAACTCTTTACGTCCTGAAGGTTTTATTTTAAAAAACGGAAATACTTAAGTATCGACATAAAGAGTTTCCATCGTTCATGACATCCTGTGTTTGTTTTCTTTAAAAAAATTTCTCCATATATATATATATATATATATATATAGTATTATAGTGTGTACAGAAATAACCTACACCATAAGGATCTTCACGGTTAAATCCACTGAATTAATCAAGATATTGATTAACTACAGTTAATTGCGGGAGTTCATGTTGTAATTATGACCGTTGAAAACAGTTTCACTGTTAATAAACGCTGTTGCGTCATCTTGAAAAGTTGAATGACAAATGCGATGTTGATATGTTGTAAATGTAGTTGTTAATATGGAATACTTAAAAACATGTTTTCTGTTTTAAATCTAACTTAAACATTTTCAAAAATCCCCTTGTCAGCTGAGGCATTAGAATGCACCGACTGCACTTCTGCAGAGGGGTAAGACTCCCCCAATGGGGCCACCCGATGGCTGTGGGTGGCAACCCGTGATGCTTAAGGATAGAACCCAGGTGTATGAGCAGTCCATAACTTGCAAAACTCCACTTTGGCCTTTATTTAGGCTAGACAGGCGGTCGGAGAGGCCCCCTCTGATCAGTCGGTTGGTCACATCAAGCCCTAGCACCTATTTGATTACCCAACCCTATTGCCCTTATGGCAAGCCCCAACCCTTTTTTCATATATGTGCTAAAAGGCAGTGACTGAGGGTCTACATGTCCTGGGAATGATGTTAAACTCGATCTGATGATTAAGAATGGATTTATTTCAAAACTTTATTGGCATTAAATGACCCAATGAGGTTGATATGTCGTAAACCAAACCAAACCTCTTTAAAAATTCTTTTTTTTTTTTTTTTTCTTTTAGCTGGCATTGTCATAGTTGCCAATTCCATTTATGCATGATTTTAGCAAAAATTTCTGATCTTTGATTCAAAAGTTCTCTGGTGTTGGTATAGCACGCTATTATTATTTTTTCCTCGGAACATACGTGGCAGAATATATCACCTGGGTTATAAGTTTGGGATTTTTTAATAATTTCCCATTTTATGATGGGGTCTGTACTGTGTATGTATATATATATATATATATATTTGGGAGAATATGTGCTTAATTGAAGTCGAACCTAATTTTTTGAAAGTTAATTCATTAATAATTAATTATGCGGGATTTAACTATTTAAATGTAAGGCTAAACAAATCGAGAAAAATCAATCTCTGTATGTTATGTACATTTCGGCCTATTTGGCCACATTAGCAGAATAGCCTAATAGGCCGAAATGTACATACAGAGATTGATTTTTCTCGATTTGTTTAGCCTTACTTTTGAATAGTTAAATCCCGCCTAATTAATTATTAATGAATTAACTTTCAAAAAATTAGGTTCGATTTCAATTAAGCACATATTCTCCCAAATATTGTCGGCTGAAAATAGCCATATGTTTATATATATATATATATATATATTTGGGAGAATATGTGCTTAATATATATATATATATAAGATTTTTGGATGTTTGTTTTTTTTTTTAGAAGCATTGGTGAATAAATTATTATTTATCTTTTGCTTGAAGGCAATTATAATGCATGTATCGCATAAAATAATCTTGAGAAGTGAATCCCGGCAAAGGATGGCTCGCTATGCAGAACACCGTACAGACTGTTTCGACTTTATCCCGGTTTCGATTTCTGTCGGAGGGAAGTCGTTAGTATACATCGCTGATGAGACTTAATAAAGTCGAAACAGTCTGTACGGTGTTCTGCATAGCAAGCCATCCTTTGCCGGGATTCACTTGTCAAGATTATTTTCTATAATTATCGAATTTTATGCGATACATGCATTATAATTGCCTACAAGCAAAATATAATAATAATATATATATATATATATATATATATATATACTTACACACATGGTCACACAGACACCCAACGAAAACGATTAATCTACTCACATTTCTATACACACTTTCTCTCGCCCTCTTTCTCACACACACACAACATAAGAGAATGTTCGATGTTAACTTTTAAAACCGTTTATCCCAGCGTTCATAAATTTCAAACAATTCTAAGAGCGCTAATTTTCCATTCAAAACATTTTTAAACCAGCTGATCAACAAAAAACTATCACAGTCTCCTTATTATTCTGTGATAGATTTTACTTTTCCTTATATCAACAAAAGCCCCGAAGAAGATCTACTAAACAGATTGAAACACTGCAGCATTGGCTGAATAAATATCACTCATTTTTATTTGAACCTGTGTTTTTTCAAATTTTTTACTATATTACATACTGTCGGATTCACTTCCATTTTTATCTTCACATATATATATATATATATATATATATTTTTTGTCATTTTCTAGGTGGTGCTAAAATGTCTGCCCAACCAGTAAAGAAGGAACCTCTTCCAGTTGAAACAGATGTCAATATACTGGTGAATTATGTTTGTGGGGGTAATATATTAAATGAGAGTGAGTTGATCCCGTTGAAAGCTGATAATGAGTACCCCGATTGGCTGTGGAATCTGAACTGTGGCTCCCCTCCAGACCTGTCTGACTTGGACCCCTCGGATATCACCTACTGGAAAAGACTAAGAAAACTTGCTCTCCGAAGAAATAATGAATTGGCGAAAGTGAAAAAGTTCTAACAGATCATTTTTTTAACAAAGTTATTTATTCAACAGAAGATTTTTTTTTTTTACATACTCCATCTTGTTTTTTTTTAATAAAAATTAGTTCCAATTTTTAAAATTTTCGTTGTTTTTGTTATTCTTTAATCTTCATTCTTACAAATTATTATCAACTAGCAACCCCCCGCCCAATAAAACGTCATCCGAACGGCATAAAACTGAAATTGAAAGATATCCAAGCGAGAGAAATCACACATGTAGTGGTTCAAAGCGTACATGACTATGTCTAGGGTGTAAAATAAGATCAGGGGGGAGTGTAACAGGCGATTGGGAAGATTGAACTAACATCTACCACGTTGGCACGCATGTAAATCACTGTGACGGCACTAAATATCTATATGTTATATACTTTCTTACGTCTTCTTACTCTGGTCGTCTATTCTTCTGGCCGTCTATCTTCTATCTTGGTCTGGTATATCTTCTAAGGTCTTGTCTGGTCTTCTATTGAGGATTCCGGGTCTGGTCTCTGTCGGGGATCACTGCTTATCAGAAGCCCTGTGCTATTGTTAGCTTTTAGTAATAACAACAAGACTTCGATTTACGATGATGTTACTTTATTCCATAAACCCCCAGACCAGACAATGCGTGTGGATCCTTACATCTTGCTAGCTTCGCTTCTAAGTTCTAACTCTCTAACTGACTGCGTTGCTTACACCTTAAACCAGAAGGGGCTTCTATCGGGTTCCATTTCTCACGGTTCTCCCCAGAACGCAAGGTGAGAGTGAGGTCAAACGCTGTCACTCACTCTCAAGGCCATCAGCTGTACTGATCGTCATGATTTCTACACTATTGTCATAATCATTAGGTATCCAATGATTATGTAACAACTAGACTGTGTGATTGACCCAGATGTTAGATGTTAGTGTCATTATTTAAGGCCTGTCTTAACAGATGGCAGAGTTGCGTTTGAGTCTTGCTGACTGAAAAAAATGGGCTTTTGTAGTTCTGGCATGGCAATTGGTGTATTTCTCAACAGCACCACATCCATAATAATCTATGGGGTTAAGATCTGGGGAGTTCGGAGGCCAAACATTGGGACTGGTGTAGTCGTAAAAATTTGACGACAACCATTTTGATGCGTAGTGTGCATCAATACCTCCAACCTACGGAGAAAAATAACCCAATATAAGTATGCTGAATTTATCCCAAACACGCTGTATATATATATATATATTATATATATATATATAAAGTAAAGTCGACGGTGCAGCCTAAAGTCGGTATCAGCCATGCAGCGAGGGAGTCTATCCCTTTTTTAATAGCGCTAGACCAAGGAGATTGTTTTAGCATCTGAGGTGGAGCGCCGCACCTACCATCAGCTCCTTACTTTACCGCACAGATCCCTGTGCTACTCATACACTGAGTTGGCGAGGACCGGTATCGAACTAGGAACCTTGTGGTTTCTAGCCGAACGCTCTACCGACTGAGGTAAAAGGTGACTTACTGGTGAAACAGGTCACAATGGTTAGTTGATGCAAGTTTCACAATGAAAAGACATCAATATAAATATAAAGTGCTCAATACGTTGGTAGAGCAAATTTATTATGATAATGGTACACGTGTTGCATGGCCAATGGTATTACATAGCTGAATCTTGGAGCAAGAAACATGGCTTAGATCTTGTCAAAAATGGTATTTTATCTAAAGCAACAAGGAACCCCTTAAAGGGTTCTCCTGCAACAAAATTAGGAATGAGGGGTTATTACTGTGTACCATTATCATAATTTATATATATGTATATATATTTATATATATATATATATATATATATATATATATATATATATATATATAAGTAAAGAATTAACTTAAAGAAGACTTAGAGATTTAGCATTATAGTCTATTTCAGGGAGCTTATAGACTATAATGCTAAATCTCTAAGTCTTTTGTTATTTCTTTACTTATATATTTGCTCTGTGACTCTAACATTAAGAGCACACATTGAGCTCTCAAACTGCGACAGGTTTTTTTAATTAAAACTCTTGTGTCGTAAGGAAGATTTCTTCTCTGGACTTTTGGATTATATATATATATATATATATAATAATCTGTATGTCTCTACTAAGATAAGACTGATCAATTGAAAGCATAGCGTGTTAAACAGACTTTTAATGATCTCAGATTAGTCTGAATGTGAATTCTGAGAGGCGATCATAATTGAAAATTCACACAGGTAAAAATTTGATCTGCTGATTTTTAATCAGGGTTGTTAACCTGAAAAATAAAAATAAAAAATGTACATGAAACCAAATCAAAACCAAGCAATGAAGGATCACAAAAGTTTGTCAAATGATTATGTAATTGAGGATTGCCACAGCTTGTTTCAAATAAATATATGGTTAATTCCTATAAGTCTAACATAAACAAAGGGGAACCCCTTGACTGATAAATTATTTATATATTGATCTATTAGGAAAAAAGAAGACTGTGTTAGGGTGTAGGGTTAGTTTAATGTTAAAATGAATAGATAATTTATCAGTCAAGAGTGGTTCCCCTTATATGAAATAACCAAATATATGTTATATACCCCTTTACATACCGGGTTTATAATTGGGAGAGAGTAGAGAGGTGAGGTGATGGGTGCTCACTTTTCTTACTTGTTCTGGCTTATTCTTTCCTTTGTTGGGCTGATTTCTTTCTTCTTCTGTTGGGCTGGGTCATCTGTGCTCTTTTCTTGTTTGTAATAAATAAGCAAGACTTTCTTGTTTTTTTATTCTTTATTAATAGCCCACAGTCCAAAAGGGTTTCTAACCGCGTGACGAGAAGCCAGCATCTTGGGAACAATTATCCTTAACGTCTGCTCCCCTCAGCTAATGGCCAGCAACTGCCTAACTATCTTAATTTCTGTTCTCATGCTGGTGGGAGTCAGGGGGGTCAAGTAAAGGTCATTACCTGCCAATCATAACTATAACAGCTAACGGTAACTTTTCATTTAACCCCCTCCAAATTTGAATCTTCAACTAACTTCAATTCAAAATGTATCTACACTTACATACATAATTGGTAGGCCACGCACGATATTATGCAACATATACATATACATATATATATATATATATATGTATGTGTGTGTGTGTGAATGATATCAAATGTTTACGTGATAGCATTCAAAAGAACTCAAATGTACAAGAAGATATATATGTGTGTGTGTGTAATGTTAGTAATTTCATTAAAAAAATTTCTTAGATATTTAAGAAAAATTTTTAATGAAATTTTTTTTTTACTGGACTTTAACAAAGCTTGGAGAAATAAATGTAAAAAGTATTTAAAAAATTGAAAATTAAAAATTCAAATAAACTAAGATTAATGGGTTTGCTTACCTACCTCTTTGAGATTGTATTTAGAAGTTTGGTTTGGTTTGTTTTGTTTTACGGCATATCAACCTCAGTGGGTCATTTAATGCCAATAAAGTTTTGAAATAAATTCATTCTTAATGAATAACAATTTTATTTATCAACACATGTTTTTCTATTTAACCCATAGATGGGACACTAAGAAGTACTACCACTCTGGGTCAGAGTGGACCAGGAAGCAATAGTGATGAAGGGGTGCTCCACATTCTCCAAACCTCCAAAACTGGAATCTCACCATCAGATAGAGTTTAACGTCATTCCCAGGACATGTAGACCCCCAGTCACCGTCTTCTAGCACCCATATGATAAAAAGGGGTTGGGGCTTGCCATAAGGGCAATAGGGTTGGGAAAATCATATAGGTGCTAGGGCTTGAGATGACCAGCCGATTGATCGGAGGGGGTCTCTACGACCGCCCATCTAGCGTAAGTAAGGGTCTAAGTGGAGTGTTGCATGTCATGGACTGCTCATCCACCAAGACTCCATCCTTAAGCATCACGGGTCGCCACCCACGGCCAACAGGTGGCCCTATTTGGGGGAGTCTTACCTCTCTGCAGAGATACAGTCGGTGCATTCTAACACCCCAGCTGACAGGGTGTATATTTAGAAGTGATTCAAATATATTGTTTCTAATTTTGTCTGTTGGGGGTTTCCAGTTTAGGAGTGATTTAAGTTATATTTAAATT
>CM042161.1:22515897-22523397 GCA_023376005.1 Doryteuthis pealeii | reverse complement strand
AACTCGTGTTAACCCCTTTTAGATACTATGAGAATTAGTAGAGAAATGAGAAACAAAGGCTCTTTCCGGTTTTGATTTGAAAGAGTTAGTCACGCCAGTACTGGGCAAGCCACGGAGATAGTAAGTCGTAATCAGCGCGCTTCCGGTGGAGCCATACTCACTCTGTGCAGTTAGTCTGGGTGGGGATTTCTAAATAAAATATGATATAAAGAAAATCAATGTCTTGGGTTATTTATCCAAAAACTACTAATGACCCAGGGCTTCTGATAGATGAGAAATCCTTAATGGAAGACCAGACACGAAATCTCCAAATGAAAGTTCCAGACCCTAGAAGAAGAACTCCCAGCTACATAAGATACGAAAGATGATCAGAGTATACCAAAAATTGTCAAGCAAAAGAGGTGTCAAACTTCACAACAAAAAATAAATAAATATTTACGTCACACTCTCCACGATATTATTTTTGTTAATAAAATTTAACACTTTTTTTTTGTTGGACTTATCTACATACTAAGATATTTACCACGTACCCCACGTGTACGGGTTAGGCAAAAGGCCCTATTAATGTGGAACCACCCACAAGCAGAGACTCATGGGTGGTGGGTGGAAAAGTTGCGTTGATCCCGTCGGCATTCCCCCTCAAGGGGGCGCCTCAGGCACTCGGCAATAAACCCAACCCTGCCCTTTTAAATCGAGGGGACAGGTGTTGCCTGGGGGATAGCCCCCTGGGATCAACGCTATTAACTTGTAAGGTCCAGCGGCCGAAGCTCACAGGACCACCGGTCGAAACCGGTGTTAGAAATGTTGGACATATCTACAGACTGATAACATGCAATTGTATTTAGATATACAACAAAATACTAGTTTACAGTGTGAATGGGAAGGCATATTGATATTAAACATTTTGAATTTAATAAATATGTGCTTGGTATTATTGATTTCTAATTGTTTGGTTTTATCTTAATGCATATGAACAAAAATCTCGGGGATAAATCTTAAACAAAACGTACTCCTCGGCCCGAGGTGAAATCCTGGTCGAAGCTGTTTGCAATTCACACAGCGCTAATACACATGGAAAAGGCACTAGAAGGAAAATTCTGAATTCAAACCTGTTTAACTCTGCTTAAGAAATTGTTTAATTCTGCTTAAGAAATTGACCTTGTGTCACATCCTGCTCGTGTGGAGGGGTTGGTAAATATATATATATTTGCTAGATGAGAGAGAGAGAGAGAAGAGAGAGAGAGAGAGAGGGACAGACAGACAGACAGACAGAGACAGAGAGGGAAAGAGACAGACAGACAGAGACAGAGACACGGAGAGAGGGAGAGACAGACAGACAGACAGAGAGAGAGAGAGAGAGAGAGAGGGAGGGATAGAGAGACAGAGAGAGAGGGGGGGGAGAGAGTAGCAAATGTAGGTGTAAAATATCTCATAAAATGTAATATTTTGTTGCTATGTTATTGACGAAAATAGGTGCATATTTCTGTCTATGAAGATATCTACCCATTTATTCAGCTCAGAAGTGCTTCATTTTCAAACACAAATCAAAATGTCATTGTCCTCTGTTGAACAAGTGCATTTATATTAATTTCACTAGCAAAAATATTGAAATGTATTTACGGTTAGCTTGAAATAGTGAGGAAAGAAAAAAGAAAAGCACTGTGACGCATAGATCCGAGTCGACTGCGTCTGTTTAGATATTTGTGTGTCAGGGCCTATCATCATCTCTGCGTGTATATATTATATATATATATATATATATATATATATATATATATATATATATATATATATATAATTTTTCTTTTTTTAGAAAAGGCTAATATATCGAATTTTATGCCTAGCATTTTACGTTTTATCTTTGACTCTAACACAATTTATTTACAGGGATATGTGTAATACTATGCTGATCGGGGTGCCAAATGTAATACTATGATTTGGTCACGGGACCAAATGTAATATTATGCTGTCGCGGCGCCGAATCTAACACGATGGGTGTTATTTGACCCACAGGAAAGTTGAAGTGCTTGTTCCGGGCTGTACCTGAAAGTGACTAAATTCACCAATGTCGTTCCACAATTACAACGGACGCGTTTTTAATAATAAAAGACCTTTATTAATTATACAGTGATAAAAATCATGTACAACCACAAAGGGGTGTCGAAGTTGAAGTGGAGACGGAATTTTGTGGACTGACTGGCGATATATGTTGAGTTCTGATTCAAATTCAGGACTTTGAGTTACAAGATGACAAAGCAAATGACGGCGACAAGGGCTGTGAGACGGAGCTATCAATCTGGTCAAGAACCAGCTGTCCGATCTGGTCAAGAACCAGCTCTCCAATCTGACTTGGAACCCTTTTGGGACCTCTTTTATGGGTTCCAAACCCCTGAATCCAGGGCTCTGATTGACCAGCCAATAGAAACGCCGGACCAATGGCCCTACAATGTAAACATCAGGAGGTGTACAAAACCTCACCCACGCGTCGCATTTGATTGAACGTCCAATCAAAATCATGGCCTTGGGTTACACATCTTGGAGGGGGCAACAAGTCTCCGCCCCAGTTTTCCTGATGGGGAGGCACCAATAATATTTTTGTTATTGTATAAATGGTCTTGTGCCAGACTTATCTGTCAGTTGCTAGGATAATTCCAGAAAATTGGTCATTAATCGCTGAATGTTATTCTTGCTGAACCTATATTTTTAAGATCTAATCTTTAAACTAACTTCTTTGAGTAAATTCTCTTATCCTATGCAGTCCTCACAAGAACGACAATAGATATGAATATGACAGCAGTTGTATAAAAGAGTCATTGTTTTATATCAACCCCTTTTATCCATTAGAATTTCTTTTGTTCAAAATTATTCGGGTAAATTTTTCTTATCTTGTGCAGTCTTCACAAAAATGATAATATATATGTATATGAAAACATTTGTATGAAATAGTCATTTGCTTTATATCAACCGAATTTTTAGCCTTTAAAATCTCCCCCTGTTCTAGTAATAAATTTTCTTATCTTGTGCTGACTTTACCCACACACTGACTTGTACTCTGATCTAAGTCGCTTGTACGACTCTAAAAAATGTTATTTTTTATATCCAAAATTGTTTTTTTTTTCAACTATCTAATGAGATATCGCCAGTCAATCCATAACAAACTATGGTGTTATATATGTAAAAAAGAAAATACATTTTTATTTTGTTTTAAATGACTTAGAATCCTCCATACTTAAGCCCCCTTCATCATTGTCACCTTTTATCTGAATTTCCACCAGTTAAAGCTGATGCAATTGTGTCAATATCACCTATTTAATAGAAATGGTCCATGTTGACTTTTACTAAGTTAATTTTTTTGTGTGTGGGTGGATCCGTAGATCTCGTCAGATCATCCACCGCTTCGGCAACGGACTTCAATCGTAGCTGGTGTTTTTTTCAGCAGCCACCGAGTAGCGATTTTTGAGGCAGGAGGCCGGGACAGTTCTCCGCGAAGAGTACCTATTTTCTTTCTGTTGGAACACATTTGTGTACTCTTTCTTTTAAAAACATGTTATCGACATTGCAGTCTCGGAAGACTATATAATTCTTGTGACTCTGAAGTTACAGCGCCTCCTGTGACTGTGAAGTCCAATGTTCGAAAAAAACAGCCTCGACCACAGATGTCGCGTGTGAAGGCTGTCCCCTGAAGATGTTGATGTTTCCGGTGCTTTGTTGCCGCCTTTCTTCTGGATCTCTTTGGCTTTCATAGCAATGTATACAATGTATACATTGTTTTAATCGGTCATCTTAGATAAATAAGTAGTATGCATAAAGGGACCGGGTTAGCTCAGTCGGTAGAGCGTTCGGCTAGAAACCGCAAGGTTCTTAGTTCGATACCGGCCCTCGCCAACTCAACGTATGAGTAGCACAGGGATCTGCGCGGTAAAGTAAAGGAGCTGATGGTAGGTGTGGCGCTCCACCTCAGACGCAAAAACAATCTCCTTTGGTCTAGCGCTAGTGAAAAGGGGATAGACTCCCTCGCTGATTGGCTGGTACCGCATCGAACTAAGAACCTTGCGGTTTCCTAGCCGGAACGGCTCTAACGACTGAGCTAAACCCGGTCCTTATGCATACTACTTATTTATCTAAGATTGACCGATAAAACAATGTTACATTGTATACATTGCTTATGACAGCCAAGATGATCCAGAAGAAAAGCGCGGCAACAAAGCACCGGAAACATCACAGTCTTCAAGGGGACAGCCTTCACACGCGACATCTGTGGTCGAGGCTGTTTTTCGAAGCATTGACTTCACAGTCACAGGAGGCGCTGTACTTCAGAGTCAGCAAGAATTAAATCTATAGTCTTCCGAGACTGCAATGTCGATAACATGGTTTTAAAAAGAAAGGTACACAAATGTGTGTCCAACAGAGAAATAGGTATCTTCGCGGAGAACTGTCCCCGGCCTCTGCCTCAAAATCGCTACTCGGTGGCTGCTGAAAAAAAACACCAGCTAACGATTTGAAGTCCGTTGCCGAAGCGGTGGATGATCTGACGAGATCTAGGATCCACCACACACAAAAAAATTACGTTGTAAAAGTCAACATGGACCATTTTCTATAAATAGGTGAATTGACACAAAATTGCATCAGCTTTAAACTGGTGGAAATTCAGATAAAAGGTGGACAAGTGATGAAGGGGGGCTTAAGTATGGAGGATTCTAAGTCAATTTAAAACAAAATAAAAATGTATTTTCTTTTTTAACATATATAAACACCATAGTTGTGTTATGGATTGACTGGGCGATAATCTCATTAGATAGTTGAAAAAAAAAACAATTTGGATATAAAATAACAATGTTTTTTTAGAGTCGTACAAGCGACTTAGATCAGAAGTACAAGTCAAGTGGTGGGGTAAAGTTCAGCACAAGATAAGAAAAATTTATTTACTAAGAACAGGGGAGATTTTAAAAGGCTAAAAATTCGGTTGATATAAAGCAATGACTATTTCATACAAATGTTTTCATAATACATATATACTTATCATTTTTGTGAAGACTGCACAAGATAAGAAAAATTTTAACCCGAATAATTTTGACAAAAGAATTCTAATGATAAAAGGGGTTGATATAAACAATGACTCTTTTATACAACTTGCTGTCATATTCATATCTATTGTCGTTCTGTGAAAGGACGCATAAGGATAAGAGAATTTACTCAAAGAAGTTAGTTTAAAGATTAGATCTAAAAATATAGTTCAGCAAGAATAACATCAGCGATTATGAACCAATTTCTGGAATTATCCTAGCAAACTTGACAGATAAGTCTGGCAAAGGAAAACCCCAATTTTTAATACCAAATAAAAAAAAAATAATTATCTGGTGGCCTCCCAATCAGGAAACTGGGGCGGAGACTTGTTGCCCCCCCCAAGATGTGGTAACCAAGGATGATTTTGTTGGACGTTCAATCAAATGCGACCGCGTGGGTGAGGTTTGTACACCTCCTGATGTTACATTGTAGGGCCATTGGCCGGCGTTTCTATGTGCTGGTCAATCAGAGCCCTGGATTCAGGGTTTTGGACATAAAAAGAGGTCCTCAAAAGGGTCAAGTTCAGATTGGGAAGAGCTGGTCTTGAACCAAGATCGGACAGCTGGTTCTTGACCAGATTGATAGCTCCGTCTACGCCCTTGTCGCCGTCATTTGCCTTTGTCATATTGTAACTTCAAAGTCCTGAATTTTGAATCAGAACCTCATAACATATATCGTCCCAGTCAGTCCACAAAATTGCGTCTCCACTTCAAACTCGACACCCCTTTGTGGTTGTACATGATTTTATCACTGTAATAATTAATTAAAGGTCTTTATTATTAAAAACGCGTCCGTTGTAATTGTGGAACGACATTGGTGAATTTAGTCAGCTTCAGGGTACAGCCGCGGACAAGACTTCAACTTTCTGTGGTCAAATAACCCCATGCGTGTTAGATTCGGCGCCGCGACAGCATAATATTTACATTTGGTCCCGTGCCAAAATGCATAGTATTACATTTGGCACCCCGATCAGCAAAATAGTTAAATTACAAAAACAAAAATATACGTAAATAAATTGTGTTTAGGTCAAAGATAAAACGTAAATGCTAGGCATAAATTCGATATATTAGCCTTTTCTAAAAAAAGAAAAATTAATATATAATATATATATATATATATATATATATATATATATATAATATATATATATATATATATACAGCAGAGATGATGATAGGCCCTGACACACAATATCTAAAGACGCAGTTCGACTCGGAATCTATGCGTCAGCAGTGCTTTTCTTTTTTCTTTCCCTCACTATTTCAAGCTAACCGTAAATACCATTCGCAATATTTTTGCTAGTGAATTAATATAAATGCACTTGTTTCAACAGAGGACAATGACAGTTGTTGATTGTGTTTGAAAAATGAACACTTCTGAGCTGAATAAATGGGTAGATATCTTCATAGACAGAAAATAATGCACTATTTTCGTCAATAACAATAGCAACAAAATATTACATTTTATGAGATATTTTACACCTACATTTGCTACTCTCTCCCGCCCCTCTCTCTCTGTCTCTCTATCCTCCCTCTCTCATCTCTCTCTCTCTTCTCTGTCTTGTCTGTCTGTCCTCTCCTCTCTCCGTGTCTCTGTCTCTGTCTGGTCTGTCTCTTTCCTCTCTTGTCTCTGTCTGTCCTGTCTGTCTGTCTCTCTCTCTCTCATCTCTCTCTCTGCTCTCTCTCATCTAGGCAAATATAAATATATATTTACAACCCCTCCACACGAGCAAGGATGTGAACAAGGTCCAATTTCTTAGCAGATTAAACCAATTTCTTAAGCAGAGTTAAACAGGTTTTGAATTCAGAAATTTTCGCTTCTAAGTGCCCTTTTCCATGTGTATTAGCGGCTGTGTGAATTGCAAACAGCTTCGACAGGAATTCACCTCGGGCCGAGGATACGTTTTGTTTAAGATTTATCCCCGAATTTTTTTCATAATGGCATTAAGATAAAACCCAAACAAATTAGAAAATCAAATAATACAAGCACATATTTTTAAATTCAAAATGTTAAATATCATTGTCCTCCCATTCACACTGTAAAACTAGTATTTTGTTGTATATCTAAAACAATTGCATGTTTATTCATCTGTAGATATGTCCAACATTTTTCTAACACGCGGTTTCGACCGGTGGTCCTGTGAGCTTCGCCGCTGGACCTTACAAGTTAATGAGCGTTGATTCGCCAGGGGGCTTCCCCCAGGCAACACCTGTCCCCTCGATTTAAAAGGGAGGGTTGGGTTTATTGCCGAGTGCCTGAGGCGCCCCCTTGAGGGGAAGCCGACGGGATCAACGCACTTTTCCGACCCACACCCATGAGTCCCTGCTTGTGGGTGGTTCCACATTATAGGGCCTTTTGCCTAACCCGTACACGTGGTACGTGGTAATATCTTAGTATGTAGATAAGTCCAACAAAAAAAAGTGTTAAAATTTTTTT
>CM042161.1:22502340-22515797 GCA_023376005.1 Doryteuthis pealeii | reverse complement strand
AGAGGAGACTGAGGGTTTGATAGCCACCGATTGGTCCTCTGCGAGTGTTGACCTGTTTAAGAGGTAAATAAATAATAATTCAACACGGTATAAACTATGTAGGGAACAGATTGTATTCAGCAATATATTATTACGTAAATGAACAAGGGTTCCTGGTTACAGCTGATACACGAAAGAAAGGAGCGGTATCTGCCACTTCTAGTTTGGCCTAGTGCTGGATGTAGCGTCTCTTGGGTAGTCTATGTGCGTCGTGTCATAGATGAGTCACCTACAACAGGGCAGGAATCCGATGTTGGAAAGACCCAGAAAATTTCTCAGTGATCCGCAGGGATTAAAATGTTGCGGAGGAATGCCCCTCATCAGCTCTTTAGATGTATTTTGTGAAAGTTTGAATTGCAAACTGTAAGATACAAAGTATGTTTGTTTCCATTTTCATTTTTTGCCATACAACTTCATTAACTTACATTCATGAATTTGTCCATATTGTTTGCACTTTTTAAGTATAAAATGATTGTGCAACTTTGATCAAAGTCAGAACAGCACAGACATTAAAACTAGTGTTACATAATTGTTAGTACCCTAACAATTATGTAGGGTAGTGGTAGTATGCAAAATGGCTGTTAGAATTATGGCTAGCAGTTTTTTTTTGAGTGGGAGTATTGACAATATTTGGAAGATTGGATGCACGTGTTGACTCGTGTTAACCCCTTTTAGATACTATGAGATTAGTAGAGAAATGAGAAACAAAGGCTCTTTCCGGTTTTGATTTGAAAGAGTTAGTCACGCCAGTACGGAAGCCACGGAGCTTAAGTAAGTCGTAACAGCGCGCTTCCGGGTGGAGCCATACTCACTCTGTGCAGTTAGTCTGGGTGGGGATTTCTAAATAAATATGATAAAGAAAATCAATGTCTTGGGTTATTTATCCAAAACTACTAATGACCAGGGCTTCTGATAGATGAGAATCCTTAATGGAAGACCAGACACGAATCTCCAAATGAAAGTTCCAGACCCTAGAAGAAGAACTCCCAGTCTACTAAGATACGAAAGATGATCAGAGTATACCAAAAATTGTCAGCAAGAGGTGTCAAACTTCACAACAAAATAAATAAATATTTACGTCACCTCCACGATATTATTTTTGTTAATAAAATTTAACACTTTTTTTTTGTTGACTTATCTACATACTAAGAATTTACCACGACTACCCCACGTGTACGGGTTAGGCAAAAGGCCCTATTAAATGTGGAACCACCCACAAGCAGAGACTCATGGTGGTGGTGAAAAGTTGCGTTGATCCCGTCGGCATTCCCCCTCAAGGGGGCTCAGGCACTCGGCAATAAACCCAACCTGCCTTTTTAAATCGAGGGGACAGGTGTTGCCTGGGGGATAGCCCCTGGGATAACGCTATTAACTTGTAAGGTCCAGCGGCCGAAGCTCACAGGACCGGTCGAAACCGGTGTTGAGAATGTTGGACATATCTACAGACTGATACATGCAATTGTATTTAGATATACAACAAAATCTAGTTTACAGTGTGAAATGGGAAGGCATATTGATATTAAACATTTGAATTTATAAATATGTGCTTGGTATTATTGATTTTCTAATTGTTTGGTTTATCTTAAATGCATATGAACAAAAATCTCGGATAAATCTTAAAACAAAACGTACTCCTCGGCCCGAGGTGAAATCCTGGTCGAAGCTGTTTGCAAATCACACAGCGCTAATACACATGAAAAGGCACTAGAAGGAAAATTCTGATTCAAACCTGTTTAACTCTGCTTAAGATTGTTTAATTCTGCTTAAGAATTGACCTTGTGTCACATCCTGCTCGTGTGAGGGTTGGTAAATATATATATATTTGCTAGATGAGAGAGAGAGAGAGAGAGAGAGAGAGAGAGAGGACAGACAGACAGACAGACAGAGAACAGAGGGAAAGAGACAGACAGACAGAGACAGGACACGGAGAGAGGGAGAGACAGACAGCAGACAGGAGAGAGAGAGAGAGAGAGAGGGAGGGATAGAGAGACAGAGAAGAGGGGGGGAGAGAGTAGCAAATGTAGGTGTAAATATCTCATAAAATGTAATATTTTGTTGCTATGTTATTGACGAAAATAGGTGCATATTTCTGTTATGAAGATATCTACCCATTTATTCAGCTCAGAAGTGCTTCATTTTCAAACACAAATCAAATGTCATTGTCCTCTGTTGAACAAGTGCATTTATATTAATTTCACTAGCAAAAATATTGAATGTATTTACGGTTAGCTTGAAATAGTGAGGAAAGAAAAAAGAAAAGCACTGTGACGCATAGATCCGAGTCGACTGCGTCTGTTTAGATATTTGTGTGTCAGGCCTATCATCATCTCTGCGTGTATATATAATATATATATATATATATATATATATATATTATATATATATATATATATATAATTTTTCTTTTTTTAGAAAAGGCTAATATATCGAATTTTATGCCTAGCATTTAACGTTTTATCTTTGACTCTAACACAATTTATTTACAGGGATATGTGTAATACTATGCTGATCGGGTGCCAAATGTAATACTATGATTTGGTCACGGGACCAATGTATATTATGCTGTCGCGGCGCGAATCTAACCGATGGGTGTTATTTGACCCACAGGAAAGTTGAAGTGCTTGTTCCGGGCTGTACCTGAAAGTGACTAAATTCACCAATGTCGTTCCACAATTACAACGGACGCGTTTTTAATAATAAAGACCTTTATTAATTATACAGTGATAAAAATCATGTACAACCACAAAGGGGTGTCGAAGTTGAAGTGGAGACGGAATTTTGTGGACTGACTGGCGATATATGTTGAGTTTCTGATTCAAAATTCAGGACTTTGAGTTACAAGATGACAAAGCAAATGACGGCGACAAGGGCTGTGAGACGGAGCTATCAATCTGGTCAAGACCAGCTGTCCGATCTGGTCAAGAACCAGCTCTCCAATCTGACTTGGAACCCTTTTGGGACCTCTTTTATGGGTTCCAAACCCCTGAATCCAGGGCTCTGATTGACCAGCCAATAGAAACGCCGGACCAATGGCCCTACAATGTAAACATCAGGAGGTGTACAAAACCTCACCCACGCGGTCGCATTTGATTGAACGTCCAATCAAAATCATGGCCTTGGGTTACACATCTTGGAGGGGGGCAACAAGTCTCCGCCCCAGTTTCCTGATTGGGGAGGCACCAGATAATATTTTTGTTATTGTATAAATGGTCTTGTGCCAGACTTATCTGTCAGTTGCTAGGATAATTCCCAGAAATTGGTCATTAATCGCTGAATGTTATTCTTGCTGAACCTATATTTTTAAGATCTAATCTTTAAACTAACTTCTTTGAGTAAATTCTCTTATCCTATGCAGTCCTCACAAGAACGACAATAGATATGAATATGACAGCAGTTGTATAAAAGAGTCATTGTTTTATATCAACCCTTTTATCCATTAGAATTTCTTTTGTTCAAATTATTCGGGTAATTTTTCTTATCTTGTGCAGTCTTCACAAAATGATAATATATATGTATATGAAAACATTTGTATGAAATAGTCATTTGCTTTATATCAACCGAATTTTTAGCCTTTAAAATCTCCCCTGTTCTAGTAATAAATTTTCTTATCTTGTGCTGACTTTACCCCACCACTGACTTGTACTCTGATCTAAGTCGCTTGTACGACTCTAAAAACAATTGTTATTTTTATATCCAAAATTGTTTTTTTTTTCAACTATCTAATGAGATATCGCCAGTCAATCCATAACACAACTATGGTGTTATATATGTAAAAAAGAAAATACATTTTTATTTTGTTTTAAATGACTTAGAATCCTCCATACTTAAGCCCCCTTCATCATTGTCCACCTTTTATCTGAATTTCCACCAGTTAAAGCTGATGCAATTGTGTCAATATCACCTATTTAATAGAAAATGGTCCATGTTGACTTTTACTAAGTTAATTTTTTTTGTGTGTGGTGGATCCGTAGATCTCGTCAGATCATCCACCGCTTCGGCAACGGACTTCAATCGTAGCTGGTGTTTTTTTTCAGCAGCCACCGAGTAGCGATTTTTGAGGCAGGAGGCCGGGACAGTTCTCCGCGAAGAGTACCTATTTTCTTCTGTTGGAACACATTTGTGTACTCTTTCTTTTAAAACCATGTTATCGACATTGCAGTCTCGGAAGACTATATAATTCTTGTGACTCTGAAGTTACAGCGCCTCCTGTGACTGTGAAGTCCAATGTTCGAAAAACAGCCTCGACCACAGATGTCGCGTGTGAAGGCTGTCCCCTGAAGATGTTGATGTTCCGGTGCTTTGTTGCCGCCGCTTTCTTCTGGATCTCTTGGCTTCATAGCAATGTATACAATGTATACATTGTTTTATCGGTCATCTTAGATAAATAAGTAGTATGCATAAAGGGACCGGGTTAGCTCAGTCGGTAGAGCGTTCGGCTAGAAACCGCAAGGTTCTTAGTTCGATACCGGCCCTCGCCAACTCAACGTATGAGTAGCACAGGGATCTGCGCGGTAAAGTAAGGAGCTGATGGTAGGTGTGGCGCTCCACCTCAGACGCAAAAACAATCTCCTTGGTCTAGCGCTAGTGAAAAGGGGATAGACTCCCTCGCTGATTGGCTGGTACCGACATTAGGCCGCCCCCGACAACTTTACTTTCTTACTTTATAGCTTTTATAATTTGCGTATGAATTGATATATGAATAAACTAGAAGCAGCTACTCAGCGTCGCCTAGGTAGAGAAGGGGATAATAAAGGTAGTCTCGCAAATCTATTATTGTTGAATCCTCGCAGGAGGCTTCATTAAAATCCCTATGTAAAAAAGACATTTCGTTGATCCAGACACTCTGAAAAAAAAAAATTAACGTCTCCTATTTAAAATACTAAATGCAAAAAAAATCCATGTTGTTATTATTTAAATTTTATTTTTTAATTATCTTTACGAATATAAATCAAAGTTTCCTTAATTTTGCTCAAAAACCAAGCCCTGGTGATATTTAAAGTGTATATATATTTACTTTGTCATTAATTGGTTTATTTTCGCAGTTTCCTCCGGACATACACATACACACAACTGCCCTTTATATATATATAGATAGATGTGATTCAAATTGTAAATAATAATAATAATAATAATAATAATAATAATAATAATAAGAAGAAGAAGAAGAAGAAGAAGAAGAAGAAGAAGAAGAAGAAGAAGAAGAACAATTATATGGGCACTTCAAACGACTAATCGGAGAGGTTGTACATAAAAAGATCTAGACTTGGTTAAGAAGAGGAAACCTCAAGAGAGAAACTGAATCACTAATAATTGCTGCACAAAATAATGCCTTAAGAACAAATTATATCAAAGCAAAAATTGATAAGACGCAACTAAACAGTAAATGTAGACTGTGCGGTGACAGAGATGAGACTGTAAACCACGTATGAAGTGAATGTAGCAAACTTGCACAACGGGAATACAAAGCTAGGCACGACTGGGTTGGGAAGGTGGTCCACCGGGAATTATGAACAAAATTAAATTTTGACCATACAACAAAATGGTATATGCATAAACCAGAATCTGTTCTTGAGAATGAGACGCATAAAATTCTCTGGGACTTTGAGATAAAGATGGAGCACCTTATCCCAGCAAGGAGACCAGACCTAGTGTTGATTAACAAAAAAGAAAACGTGTCAACTGGTGGACCTTGCGGTTCCCGCAGATCCCAGGGTGAAGATGAAGGAAAACGAAAAGATGGATAAATACCTGGACTTTGCCAGAGAACTGAAAAACCTATGGAATATGAAAGTCAAAGTGATACCAATTGTAGTTGGTGCACTTGGAACGGTTCCAATAAACTTGGAAAAAAGACTGAAAATCTGGAAATCAAAGGAAGAATTAAGACCATCCAGAATATTACATTGCTGCAATCTGCCAGAATACTTAGAAAAGTCCTGGAGACCTAAAGAGACTTGTTGTCACTCAGACTCCACGGAAATACCATCAGCTAATGCTGATGTAAAAAAATCACAGTAATAATAATTGTCACTTCCCTTACTTGTTTTGATTTTTTTGGGGCGCTCCACCTCAGACGCTAAAATAATCTCCTTGGTCTAGCGCAAGTGAAAAGAGGATAGACTCCCTCGCTGCATGGCTGATACCGACATTAGGCCGCCCCGACGACTTTCTTTTTTACTTTATATATATATATATATATATATAATATTATATCTTATTATAATGGAGATTGTGTGTTTTTCTGTCTGTAACCGAAACTACATTACTACTCAAGTCACAATTCCCTTCGTTATTTACATCACATTCTCCATGATTTTATTTATATTTAAACCTCAATTATTAATAAAATTGCTTCACCTTTTTATTAGTGTTGTCCATGTCTACATACAAATAACATACAATTGTATTTATATATACAAGAAATAGCGGTTTACAGTGTGAATGGGAAGGTTAATTTGTATATTGATATTAAAAATGTGATTTTATTAAATATGTGCTTAGTATTATTGATTTCTAATTGTTTGGTTTTATTTTAATGAATATAAGCAAAAATCTCTTCAATGAATCTTAAATGAAATCCATTAACAAGAAAAAATAACTGTCATTTTATTCTTTATTTCCTAATTTAACTAAATAGTTAAATTAGGAAAATTCAGCAATGAAAGACGGGAGTGATGGAAGAGTAAGTTTCATTTCTATTTTTCTATTATACCCCCACTCTGTTACATATCTTTTTATCTGCCTTTTTATTAGACTTTCTAATTTAATACGATATTTCATTACATTAAAACTTAAATACTTGCACCCGGAGGGTGCATATATTTGCTAGTATATATAAATTTATTTATATATAAATTTATTTATATATAAAATAATGAATAAACCACCAACACAACACACAGGTTCTCCGCGAAGCGTACCTATTTTTTTCTGTTGGAACACATTTGTGTACTCTTTCTTTTAAAACCATGTTATCGGCATTGCAGTCTCGGAAGACTATATAATTCTTGTGCCTCACTAACTCTTGGAGTGGCGAAAAACACATCCGATTCATTTGATTGTCAGCGTTCTTTTTTTCTTTCAAAACCAATGGTATGTATCATGTATATACCAAATGTTAAATGTTCTTGTATGTACAACTGCATTTATCTGGTATTTCTGTTGTGTTTAATGTTAGTATATCATGGATATACTAATACTAATATCAGTCGTTGTGGAGTAGTGACTCGACTAGATCTCTTCGATGGTGAGAAAGAGTTGTCAAGTGCCAAAGACAGAAATATGAGACTGTTGGAATATCTTGGATATAAGATGTTCGCTAAATTCCCACTTATATTTATGAACTTTCCCAACATCAACAGCAGGCATTTTCGATAAATGTTGGCTAATGAGAAACGTATAGAACACATTTGAGATCGTTTGGTAATTGTCCTGAAATCAATTGCAAATTGAACTTTCTGTAATCAAGACCTACACACAGTGGGCTGGAGCATGGAAATTGCCAAAATTATACCCCCATCAAACATTTATGGGTTTAGTTTTTGTGAAACTAGAAAATATTTCCAGTTCAACAACAAAGAAATCAAGTTAAAAGCTCAACTCCATGAAAAATGACGAGCTTTTGAAGATTGTCGATACATCGTTTTCAAGGTTACCTTATCTTAGCCTATTCCATAAATGTTGCATTTTACCCATATACTAATTAAGAGCTATAAAATGACAAAACTGTGCCCAATTATCCAAATTTCTTCTCAGCAACCCAAAATAATATCTTAATTTACTGAATTTAATCATTTATTAGACTTCAGACCCTTCAAGTGCAAAAAGTTAAGATTTTCGGTCAAAATTTTTGCCGATTTATGAAAATTTAACCAAAAATTCAACGTTTTTTCTAGTGAAAATTCGACGGAAAAACGTGAAAATGCCACAAGCCAGATTTGCTCCAGAGTATATTTTCTGAAAATGTAGGTCTCAATGCCTTAGAAAATCCAAAACTTATTAAATCTGACTTGTGGCAATTAGAAAAAATGAATTTTACACAAAAGTCATAATTTCAAAAAACAAATGCGATTCGTAATCCCGGCGACATCTAGTTATTAACATATTCTCACATATTTCCAGTTTCGTTCAAGTTTTGAGGCTGAAAATTCACACAGGTAAGTTTTTGGACCTAAGAAATCCAAAAATGCCACCAGAATTGCCCTAAAATCAACCCTTTTCATGTTATAAAGCTGCCAACTTGTACCTGGGCCTCGGTGGAGCATACTGTGACATGTGCGACCACCCCATAGCTGACTGTCATGATCCAGCCATCGTACAAGCAGGGTTTGAAATCACCAAAACAGTTGCTGACTTACACTCCTTTTTTGAAGAGTTGGGAGATGATGATGGGAACATTGTAAAACGTCGCAATGATTATGAAACACATAAAGGATTGACAAACAAGCCAATTCCAAATCATGAAGTGATCTCGGTACAAGTTCTCCATGCATTGCTACGAACATTCGACCATTACATGAAGATTGCTGTCCACCGGAAAGCCGAAGTGTTCGAATGGACGGAATCGGAGTCTTCTCGTTATCACCAATTCCTCAAAGATGCCAAAAAGGTGATACAGAAGCAACGCGAGGAGGTGATAGAAGAGAGATGGTACTTCCCTGATGGAACAGGCAAAGGAGGAACATCCACAACCGAAACACTGCCAGACGTATCTTGAATCATGGTGGAAGAAAATCGTCATCCAAATGTTACCCGATCGATTTCAAAGTGTGATGACACAGATTGGATAGTATCTTTCAGTCATTTTACGATTGTTCTCGTCTGATAAGAACATCAGCGTCAAAGAGTACAAAAACCTTTATACCACTCTTTACCTGCTCTATCTCGAAAGCTTCCCCACCCCACAGAAGAAGAAATCAGCAAAACCAGAAGATGAAACGTGGATAAGTGTCCCACCAACCCTACACAAACTCCTCACTCACTCGTGGAACTCATTAAGATGAAGGACAGTCGTGGGTTGAAATGTTTTGACAAATCCGGTTTGGAAGCCAACAACAAAGCGATTTGATCAATCCGCCTTAGGTTGTCTCGAAAGACTTCTCAGTCTGACAACTTGGAGGATGTCATCAACAGATTGTGGTTGGGATCAGATCCAAAAGTTAACAACATCCGACTCCAAGTGCAACCGTACTGCACTGAATATGGACATTTGACCAGATACTGCAGGAAAGCCAACCCAATATTTGGTCCTCTGAGTAATGATTATGCTCTGTTTGAGGATTTGTGTTGTTAAATAAAGTGATTTTTTAAATTCATTGTTTCAAGAGGTTCATTTATTTTAATTCAATTTTCTTTTCAATGTGATACGCTTCCAGCTGACCCTCGGGAAGATACACCTACAAATTTGTTTTTGGCCAAAAATGCCCAAATACAGTTTGGTAAAATTTAACCCCAGATCTCACAAAAATTAAAATTTTTAGAAAATTATTTTTGCATAGAAATTGGCTTAGCAATACGCTTCCAACGAGCCCTTAACCAACACCAGGGGATTATTTTAAGGGAAGATATGTCCGAAAACGTGTTTTTGGTGCGCTTTTAGCCCAAAACCCAAATATGGTAATTTGAGCCCAGATTCCCCAAAATTCGAAAATTTGGAAAAAATTTTAATTCACTGAAATTGGCTTAGTAATACGCTTCCAACGAGCCCTCAACCATTATCAGAGGATTATTTTAACCCTAGATATTATACTATTTCCAATATTTCCCATCCTGTGCTACAGAGAGGATTACAATAACTACTTCCACAAGGAGTATCTTTTCAAGGAACACAACAAATTTTCAGCTACAAGGATTATCTACCTAGGATTTTAAGGTACGCTACATACTTTCTGCTACAAGGAGTATCTACTGAAACTACACTCTTTTCTACCTAGGATTTCAAAGAATGCAACAGACTTTCTGCTACAAGGAGTATCTACTGAAACTACACTCTTTTCTACCTAGGATTTCAAAGAATGCAACAGACTTTCTGCTACAAAGAGTATCTACTGATTCCACACTCTTTTCTACCTAGGATTTCAAGCAACACAACAGACTTTCTGCAACAAGGAGTATCTACGGAAACTACACCCTTGTCTACCTAGGATTTCAAGGAATACAACGTACTTTCTGCTACAAGGAGTATCTACCGAAACTACACACTTTTCTAACTAGGATTTTAAGGAATACAACAGTCTTTCTGCTATAAGGAGTATCTATTGAAATTAAACACTTTTTACCTCGGATTTAAAGGAATACTACAGACTTTCTACTACAAGGAGTATCTACGGAAACTACACTCTTTTCTACATTGGATTTCAAGCAATACTACAGACTTTCTGCTACAAGGAGTATATACTGATACCACACTCTTTTCTACCTAGGATTACAAGAAATATTACAGACTTTCTGCTACCAGTAGTATCTACTGATTCCACACTCTTTTCTATCTAGGATTACAAGAAACTGAACAAGGATTAACCAAGTGAACCCAATCTCAATACCGACTTGGATTTACCAAAAAAAGAAGAACTAAGCATCTAAAATGGCAACCAGAATTTTAACAGGGACACCCAGTGAGAATCGAACCCCTAACAGTAGTCAGCTCGCCTTGGTCATTGACCACGCGAGCTTTTTGAGATTGTGGAAGTTTTTCGGCACGTCCATTTTTCTGAGACTTAAAACGTGTCTCGCAGTTATTCATCATATTCAAAAACTACGACGCGGGGAATAAAAACACCTTCATAATTTCTCGAGGCTATCAAATTCCCACCAACATCACCATCATCACCACCGGCGAAGTGAAAATAACGCTTTTAAAATTAAATAAAAATAAAAGAAAAAAAGAAACGACGTCTTATCAAGCAACCGAACAGAAAATTAATATGACTATTAGTTCTCAAAAGTCGCCCTTTCCAGTGGAGCTCGCAGGAAAGAAGGTGAACGAGAAGGAAGTGCTTGACAGAAGGTCGGACAGGTTGATGGATTGGACAGTCTGACCCAACGGAAGCGGAAGTGGCCATTGTTGGAAAGTGATGAGTAGTCACTTGAAGAAGGTGAGAGAGTGGCCGGAATGAAGAGGACGAAAAGTTTGGACCACTCAAAGAAGAACGGCAGTTCGTAAGATAATGGTTAAATTATGAGTAGTCCTCATGCTAAATAACCATGTAAATAAGTAGTTCTCAACCGGGGGCCATATAGGTTCCTGGGGACCGTATAACATTTATTGACGTCCAGGCGTTTTTACTGTTTAGTTTAATGACACCAATGTTATACTAAATTATTCCTTACTTTTAGGATGGAGTTAAAAAACAACGATGAGAAGAAAAACAATTGTATATGGGCACTTCAAACGACCAATCGGAGAGGTTGCACATAAAAAGACTTGGACATGGCTAAGAAGAGGAAACCTCAAGAGAGAAACTTAATCACTAATAATTGCTGCACAAAATAATGCTATAAGAACAAATTATATCAAAGCAAAAATTGAAAACGAAACAGTAAATGTAGACTGTGTGGTAACAGAGATAAGACTGTAAACCATATATTAAGTGAATGTAGCAAACTAGCACAATGGGAATACAAAGCTAGCACGACTGGGTTGGGAAGGTGATCCACTGGGAATTATGCGCAAAATTAGATTTTGACCATACAACAAAATGGTATATGCATAAACCAGAATCTGATCTTGAGAATGAGACGTTTGTTTTTCAAATGTTTGTTTTGTTTTCCGTCGGAAAACAAAACAAACATTTGAAACTATTTCTGATGACGTGAAAAGTTGAATGTTTGAATCATTAAGTTTTAAATTCCTATTTTCATTCACATGTTGAGTCAATCTGATAAAATTGATAGACCTTCAGTCTTGAAATGGTTTGGTTTGGTTTGTTTTACGGCATATCAACCTCAGTGGGTCATTTAATGCCGATAAAGTTTTTAAATAAATCAATTCTTAATGGATAATACAATTTGTTTATAAACTCACGTTTTTCTATTTAACCCATAGATGGGACCCTAACAGGTACTACCACTCCGGGTCAGAGTGGACCAGGAAGCAATAGTGATGTTTGTGTGCATGTGTGTGTGTGTGTGTGTGTGTGAGAAGAGAGAGAGAGAGAGAGAGAGAGAGAGAGAGAGAGAGAGAGAGAGGGGGTATCAGAGAGATGAGATGCATAATTGCATTACTTACTTCTTTCTTCTTCTCTGGCCATTCGTGTGATTGTCTAGTCATCATGTTGAATTCTATCTTCTTCTTGTTGGCCGATCTTGTTGATTCATTTTCTAGCTAAGACATTAATGACAAACAACGCCAAGTTACTGTTTTTAACTTTTATTCCTAATCTTAACTAGCTAACACAGCGCGCGTTCAGGTGATGATCCCAGCTAAGCAAGAAAATCATTCTTGCCTGACGTCCTAGCTGGTACTGAAGATCTCACTAGATGTTGAAAGGATAGATAAATAAAGGAAAGAAAATTTTGATTTTGGTTTGTTTTGTTTTACGGCATATCAACCTCAGTGGGTCATTTAATGTCGATAAAGTTTTGAAATAAATCAATTCTTAATGGATAATACAATTTTTTTATAAATATATTTTTCTATTTAACCCATAGATGGGACCCTAACAGGTACTACCACTCCGGGTTAGAGTGGACCAGGGAGCAATTGTGATGAAGGTGTGCTCCACATTCCCCAAACCTCCAAAACTGGAACCTCACCATCAGATAGAGTTTAACGTCATTCCCAGGACATGTAGACCCGCAGCCACCGCCTTCTAGCACCCATATGATAAAAAAGTGTTGGGGCTTGCCATAAGGGCAATAGAGTTGGGAAAATCATATAGGAGCTAGGGCTTGACGTGACCAGCCGATTGATCGGATGGGGCCTCTCCGACCGCCCGTCTAGCCCAAGATAGGGCCAAAGTGGAGTATTGCATGTCATGAACTGCTCATCCACCTGGGCTCTGTCCTTAAGCATCACGGGTCGCCACCTACGGCCAACAGGTGGCCCCATTGGGTGACCCTTCAGTCTTGAAATGTAAACAGTCAAGAAATAAACAAGCTCTGATGATGGGATTAACAAAATTATATATACCATAAAAAAAAAAAAATAAAAAAAACAAGCATATGCGCCCTCTGAGCAAGAGTATTTAAGTTTTGATATAGTTAAATATTATATTGAGTTAGAAAGACTGATGAAGATTACAATTATTTTTACTTTATTCTAATTGATTTCAATATAAAATTATACTATGGGTAATTTCATTTTTAAGACCTTTTTCCAAGTGTTCTATTTGTAAAAATAAATCATAGAGTCTCTCTACTTCGTGATTTTCCGTCATCTAATGTTTTTTTATATGTAAAATGTCATTCCAATACTTTTA
>CM042161.1:22484840-22497340 GCA_023376005.1 Doryteuthis pealeii | reverse complement strand
GGTCTCTGTTGAGAAAATTTGGTATATAAGGTGTGTGCTAGATCCTCGCCTATACTTATAGACTAGGCTGGAATCATGTGATCTAACTCTTGGCCAATCACTGGCAGTACTCTGAGGTTGATACAATACTTAACCGACCTTACTGGTCATAATTACGCTGACATTCTTTGACGACAGACATAGGATTAAAACACTGAACCTTTACCAATACTCAGGATAGGACTTATACGCTTACCAAAGGATTCCATAACATAGGGCTTTCTCTAAGCCCTTTCCAACTGGCCAAGGATGGCATTTAAAAACTTTACAGTCTCAAGAAAATTCTTGGGTATTATACTCATTTTTGATAGCTAAACATTAAATCAAAATAAAACAAAACAAACAGAAATGTAATAATATGAAGAATTCCTGTAAAAAAATAAAAATAGTTGAATTGAATTAGGAGAGGGAGGGTGAGGAGCTCTCAAATCATTTTGACTTACGAGAAATTAGCCCGTTTAGTTGGAATTCAGAGTTTCCTACTCCCAGAACGGTTGCCATACCATTGTTATAGATCTCAGTCTGCCATACTATTTACCCATAGCGGGAGGAAGAATAGTTGGAATGCTTGCCTACAATCTGATTCTAAAGCGCATACCACTCTATAACCAACTGGTATTATTAAATTCGTTTGTAAACAGTTTGATTCAATTGCGCATGCAACTCTACGACCAACTGCTGGCATTACCGAATCCAGTTGTAAATAGTTTGATTCAATAGCGCATATCACTATATGACCAACTTGTATTATTAGAATCGGTTGTAATTAATTTGATGCAATAGCGCATACTGTTGCACTACGCTCTCTTGACGGGAATTGAGAGATGACGCATCAACGCTTGTTACATTATGGTTTTTATCTTTGGAATGGAATGATGATGTGATAATACAGAAATTATTTAATTGTATACTTATCTTTCTGGACCGGTACTACATTTGGAGAGGCCGGGATCCTGGTTGCTGAGTCGATGTTGGAGTCGGCTGACGATTCCTGGATGTTTGGAGTCTGGAAACCAACTTGGGGTGCTGGGGGACATCATGCCTTATGCCATTTAGAGTTTTTAGAAATAATACAAGGACACTTCTTTTTCTCATGAGATTTTTATATCCTCCAAGTCACAACTGCCGAAAGCACGTCTAACTCTTTAAACTCATAATTCCAAACTCACCTCTCACTTCTCTTCTCTCCCACTTCGCCACGTCTCATCGCTTATCCAATAGAAATATGCTATGTGGCATTGATGATTCATCCTTAAACTTTTCCATTCTCGCTTAGCACATAATTATTGCTAAAAACTTTTCCGTGCTAATTTACATATCAGGTTACACTCATGGCTCCACTTCCGTCCGTCATTTTGTTACACATTTCTCTTCAATGACTATAGGTATTGTTGCATTATGTTGCAAACAAACGCACGTGTTTTGTCAGCCAGATTTGTCCGATTCGTTTGGAAAAGGTATTTACCGCTCATCCCACGTTTGAGGGTGTGACACAAGGACATTTTAATGTGGGGGCCACCCATGAGCTTCGGCTCATGAGTGATAGGTACAAAAATGCGTTGATCCCGTCGGCATTTACACTCAAGGCGCCCCGCCTCAGGCACTGGACAATAAATCCAGCCCTGTCTTTTTAAATCAAGGAGGCAGGTATTGCCTGGGGGAGGGGATAGCCCCTTGGGATCAATGCTGTTAAGATTACTTATCCGGTCCAGAGGCCGAAGCACTGTGAACCCTCGACACGAGGACCGGGTGAAAAGAAAGGGTTAATCCAGCCTTGTGAAGTTTTCCATCGGCTTTTTCGTTTTTAACAAATTAAATACATGCGTTGTTTGCGCTCAGTCATCTGTGGGATTCATATTCAACTTTAAAATCTTTTACGGTTCGTAAGTTATCTTTTTTTTATCTGATAAATCTTTACCATACCACCACCCCACCCACCGACCGCTCTCCTCACCATCTTCTGTGACATTTTGTTGATACTGCACTTTTGGCATATATATATATATATATATATATATATATATAATATAGAGAGAGAGAGAGAGAGAGAGAGAGAGAGAGAGAGAGAGAGAGAATATTATATATTAAGGGCCGGGTTAGCTCCGTCGGTAGAGCGTTAGGCTAGAAACCACAAGGTTCCTAGTTCGATACCGGCCCTCGCCAACTCAGCGTATTAGTAGCACAGGGATCTGTGCGGTAAAGTAAGGAGTTGATGGTAGGTGTGGCGCTCCACCTCAGACGCTAAACTAATCTCCTTGGTCTAGCGCTATTGAAAAGGGGATAGACTCCCTCGCTGCATGGCTGATACCGACATTAGGTCGCCAGACGACTTTTTTACTTATATATATATATATAATATTATATATAGAGAGAGAGAATATCATATATATATAAATATATATGTATATAGTATATATATATAGAATATTATATATATATATATATATATATATTATATCACTCATTTTATTTAAATTTTTCACTATATTACATATATATATATATATATATAAATATATATATATATATGTGTGTGTGTGTGTGTATGTGTGTGCGTGTGTGTGTAATAGTATCGTTCTATATATGTGTATATATATTATATATATATATACACATATATAGTATAATACTATTATATATATATATATGTGTGTGTGTGTGTGTGTGTGTAATAGTATTGTTCTATATATGTGTATATATATATTATATATATACACATATATAGTATAATACTATTATATATATATATATATATATATATATATATAATATATATATGATATTCTCTCTATATATAATGATAATATCATATATATGATAATATTATATATATGATATTATCATTATATATATATATATATATATATATATATATATATATATTAAATAGTATTATACTATATATGTGTATATATATCATACTATATACATATATGTATATACATATATATACATACATACATATATATATATATATATATATATATATATATATATATATTAAACAGTATTTTTAGCCTTGTTCTTTTTGTTTCTTTTCTTTCTGTTTTATTTTGTTTTATACACCTTTTTTTCTCTTTTCCTTTTATATTTCTTTATTTCATTAGTTTATTTTCTTATCTATTTATTTTCCCAACTTTCTGACACTTTTTTTTTTGTAAAAACACGGACGATGTTTTTATTTGACACCGCGTCAATCCACAAGACACTTCTGAATATATTTGCTCACAGCAAGCATAGATACTCTATATAATGTATATGTATATCTGTACTGATTATACTATATATATATATATATATATATATATATATATATATATATATATATATATATATATATATATATATATATATATATATATATATATATATATATATATATATATATATATATATATATATATATATATATATATATATATATATATATATATATATATATATATATATATATATATATATATATATATATATATATATATATATATATAGGGATAGTTTAGCTCAGTCGGTAGAGTGTTCGGTTCGGAACCTCAAGGTTCCTGTTTCGATACCGGCCCTCGTCAACTCAGCGTATGAGTAGGACAGGGTAAAGTGAGGAGCTGTGGCGCCTCGTCTCATACGCTAAAACAATCTCCTTTGTCTAGCGCTTGTGAAAAGGGGATAGAATCCCTCGCTGCCTAGCTGATATCGACATTAGGCCACCCCGACGACTTTACTTACTTATATATAAGAACTAGCAAAAGTACCCGGTCCATGACCGGACTAAAAAAATGTTAGCACCAGGTAGTGAGTGGGTAAGAGAGAGAATAAGAGGAAAATGATTTATAGAAGTTTTTTAAAAAGTGCTACTTCAAAGCTTGATTTGTTCCGACGGGAGATGGGGAGGGGGTAGTCTTTTTTTTTTTTAGAAATTAACATTCCTATTTTTTCTATACAGTAATGTATGCTGTCTGCTGTCTGTTAAGTTCAAACTAAACTCCGACCTGAGTAAGGTGGGTGAGGAGGGGGATGTATAGTGTATTTTTTAATTTTTTCTTAATTATTGAATTATATACCTTAATTATTAAAAATCAAAAACCACATTTTGTGTGTTTCTTAGTTATAAGCATATCAAGTAGTATGCGAGACTTCACATCTGAATGACCGCTCGTTTGTGAGTTATAAGTGGACATGTACATACCAAATTATACCAAACTTCCTTTTATATATATAGATGTCTATAGAATGAACATAATATAAGAATGTTGAAGATAGGTTTAACGATACCGACTTTAACGCCACCCGACAACTTTATTTTTTATATACATGTGTGTGTATGATAATACTATATCTATGTGCCTATGTATATATGTGAGATTATACTATATATGTGTATATATGTATATATACATGTATGTAAGGCTAAACAAATCGAGAAAAACCAATCTCTGTATTAGGCCTCATCAGCAGAGCTATAGATAGGAAGACTGCCTTGTGCGTGATTCGAACCCTGACTGTCAAGCTGACAGGCGAGGACCGTAACCCCTACACCAACCAGATTTTCCTAGATTTTTCGTTTTGTTTAGAAGTAGGTTATATTCCTCTTATAGCGACTTTTTCTACACGACAGTATGAGAAGTAAATACACAAACGATGTGTTTTGATATGGCTTTTTTTAAGCCGACAATTTTTTCAAAATTTTCAAAATTAGGTACGACTTCAATTAAGCACATATTCTCCCAAAAATTGTCGTCTAAAAAAAAAAGAAGCCATCATATAAACATATCGTTTGTGTATTTACTCCTCATACTGTTGTGTAGTAAAAGTCACTATAAGAGGAATATAACCTACTTCTAAACAAAACAAAAAGTCTAGAAAAGTCCGGTTGGTGTAGAGGTTACGGTCCTCGCCTGTCAGCTTGACAGTCAGGGTTCGAATCTTCCTATCTATAGTTCTGCTGATGAGGCCTAATAGGCCGAAATGTACATATAGAGATTGATTTTTTTCGTTTCGTTTAGCCTTACATTTGAATTGGTATGCCCTCTAATTAATCAATTATTAATTAATTAATTTTCAAAATTAGGTACGACTTCAATTAAGCACGTATTCAACCCAAACTTGTCGGCTAAAAAAATGCCATATCAAAACACATCGTTTGTGTATTTACTTCTCATACATGTATGTGTATATGTGTGTGATTATATTATAATATATATGTGTGTGTATGTGTATGTGTTTATTATACTATATATATATATATATAATATATATATATATATATGTGTGTGTGTGTGTGTATGTGTGTGTGATTATACTATATATATGTGTGTGCATGCGTATGTGCGTTTGATTAGACAATGTGTGTGGGTGTATATAGTTATGTATATATAATAATATGAGTGTATGTGTTTGATTATACTATGTATATGTGTGCGTATGTGCGTGTGATTATCCTATATGTGTGTATATAGGTATGTATATATAATGATATGTATGTATGCGTGTGTGATTATACTATATATATGTATGTGTGCTGTTATACTTTATGTATATATATATATGTGTGTGTGTGTGTGTGTGTGTGCGTGTGTGTGTATGTGTACGTCTGTTGGTATTTAGTGAGAGATAAAAAAAAAACTTACATTTTTGCAGAGACCTATATGTTTATAACTATTCCAGACATAGCTCCATCTAGTGTCAGCCACCAGAAACACAAAGAAAGGCAAACATTTCTTAACAAGAAGTCCAACATGGCCGTTACGCCATGGCAGATGACGCCATAGCTGTCGAGATGGGGCAGATTGCTTTTGGCGCCAAAACAACGAAACCCGTTTGATTTAAAGAATGGAAATAACAGACTGGTGAAAGAAGAAAACAAATAATTGATACTAGTTGAGGTAGCCGTCTACGCGGGGTGAAAGGTCAAAACTTGGGTCACAGATGGTTATTTCATAATCTTTGTGGTCAATTACAAAATGAAATTTCTGGACGGTCACAAAAAGTTAAGTGTTGATATTTCATTTTGTGGATGTGTGGACTATGTTAAAGTTAGACAATCCCCAAAATTTAGAGCATCCAATTCCAAAAAATCACTGAGTTATGTCGATTTATGCTCTCAGTTTAAAAAAATATCAAGCTAAAGTACTTACATAATTCATAGGCTATCCATGAATTATGTAATATCAGAAGCAATGGCTAATAGGGACAGATAGAGAGAGAGAGAGAGAGAGAGAGAGAGAGAGAGAGAGAGAGAGAGAGAGAGAGATGGGAAACCGTGATGAACAGACTTAAATGAAATCATTAATAACTTCAAACTAGTTAACTTTAAGACGTTTTAATAGGATTTTTGGATTTCTTGGGCCAAAATGCTTTTATAAACCAATTTTTAGGAGTAGGTAAGCTCTAGAACTCATTTTACAGACAAAAATAGATTACAAAGTGTCGCCATTTTCACGACTTTAGAGTTCCATGACAACAAGGTTCCCGATTACGACAGGAAGGTTCCCGAATTCGATAAAATGGTTCCCGAGTCTGACAAGAAATACCTGAAGACCGGAGAGCACATCTGCCTAAACGTTGTACAGATAACAATGAAGATGAGGACAATAGTCCGAATAATACAAATAATACTAATTATCAAGGCTCATCTAAAAAAAATCAGAGAAATACTAATAAGTGGTTACTAGTTTATATACTAATCAGGTTCATCACTAACAGTTGTTCCGCCCTGTCGGCTGGGACAGAAGAATATACCAACTGCACCTCTGCAGAGGAGCAAAATCCCCCTCCAATGATGCCACCTGTTGGCCGTGTGTGGCCACCCGTGAGACTTAAGGGTGGAACCCTGGTGGCTGAGCTGTCCATGACATACAATACTCTACATTGTAGCCCTCCCGTCTACTTTGGCCCTTACTTAGGCTAGGCAAGCGGTCAGAGAGGCACCCCTTGATCAATCAGCTGGTCACGTCAATCCCTAGCACCAATATGATTGTCCCAACCCTATTGCCTTTATGGCAAGCCCCAACACTTTTTATTATCTATGTACTAGAAGGCGTGAGTGAGGGACTTAATGTCCTGGGTATGACGTTAAACTGCATCTAAGGAGGTGGAATACTCCTTCATAGCCATTACTCCCAGGTCCATTCTGTGGTAGTACCTGTTAGGATCCCATCTATGGGTTAAATAGACAAGAATGAGTTTTAAAAAATGTGTTTTAAAAAATTGAGTTAAAAAAATTAACACCCATCAGGCATGAATAGAATAAAAAGTCTTCGGCATAAAATAACCCAAGAAGGGTTGACATGCCGTAAAATCAAGAAACAAAACCAAACCAAACCAAACTGTTGTTATTTACTAAACCTTGCTTTCTTATTGTTTGATGTTCTTAAACGGTTACCCATTTCGGTACTGTTCATGTTCGACACTACTTAACTTTCTTTCGTTTTCATTTTCATTTAATTTTCTTTCTTTCTTTCTTTCTTTCTTTCTTTCTTTTCTCTTAACCCTTTCTTTCTCGTTTAATGTCTTGTTCTTCTCTTCTTTTTCTCATTCTTTCTTTCTTTCTTTCTTTCTTTCTTTCTTTCTTTCTTTCAGTTCATCTTTCCTTCTATATTTTTCTTTTTCTTTCTTCCATTTTTTCTTTCTTTCATACTTTCCTACTTTCGTTTTTGTGTTTTTCTTTTTTCCTTTTTTCTTTCTCTTGCTTTTATTTTTGTTTATTTTTCTTTCTTTCTGTTCATTTTTTGTTTGTTTCTTTATTTCTTTTTTCAGATCTTCTTTCTTTCTTTTTTTCTTTCTTTCTTTCAGGTCTACTTTCTTTCTATCTTTTTCTTTTTCTGTCGCTGATTTCTTATTTTTCTTTTTTTTTTCATTATTTTCTACTTTTGTTTGGTCATTCATTTTTTCCTTCTTTATTTCCTTTTTTCTTCCCCATGCTTTTATTTATTTTTCATTTCATTCTTCCTTGATTTTGTTAATTTTTTCTTTTCTTCTTTCTTTCGTTTTTCTCTTTTGTTTGTTTGTTTGCTTGTTTTTCTTTCTTTCTTTCTTTCTTTCTTTCTTTTTTCATACACATCATCTTTCCTTCAATCTTTTTCTTTTTCCTTTCACTCATTTTTTCTTTCATTCTTTCCTACTTTCGTTTGTTCTTTCATTTTTGTTATCTTCTTTCTTTCTTTTCTTTCTTTCTTCTTTCTTTCTTTAACCCTCTCTTTCTCTTTTAAATGTCTTGTTCTATACTCCTTTTTCTCATTTCATTCTTTCTTTCTTTTTTTTTCTTCTTTTCTCTTAACCTTTCTTTTTTCTTTTTATGTCTTGTTTTCTCTTCTTTTTTCTCTCATTCTTTCTTTCTTCTTTCTTTCTTTTTCTTTTCTTTTCTCTTAACCCTTTCTTTTTCTTTTAATGCCTTGTACTATCCTTTCTTTCTTTCTTTCTTTCTTCTTTCTTTCCCAGTCAACCCACATACGTATAACTTTATCTATATTTAATTAATTCCATTTAACTGATAAAAATCTAATTCCAAATTACTGGCATTTTGTTTACCTTAAATTTCATTCCTAAATTTATTTCACCCACCCCACCACAATAACAACTTTTCAACTACTTGTATACATGAAAGCGTAAACATATATGTAAAAACGAGCTTTCAGTATCTATATAAACATCATAAAAGGTCTTTTCTGAATTTGACCCAGGACCCATAAAGCACACACCATCACATGGTGCACGTGGTTGCTACGTGCGCACACCGTTAATCAACATTTAATCAAATATTTTGACAGCAGTGTTATTCTTCCCTTATTTATACTTCCCTGAAGATAAGATACATGTTTTGCTCACCACTCTTTTAAGCCTCTAAACCGGCGGTGCCCAAACTGCGGATCTCAAGGCCCATCTGAGCGGCCCTCCTACACCCAACTTTCCAAATCTTCTCAGGCGGCATATTCTACAGTGCCAGCCGACTAGGCAGTTATATTTCAGACTCCGTGAGATGATATTCAATATGTTGTATCATTGAGGTGAAATGATACACAGGAGAAACTGAGTGTTTAATATATTTATTCAACCAGTGTTTTATACCCAGATGTTGGGTATCTACATAGTTCTTGTGTGTGTGTGTGTGTGTGTGTGTGTGTGTGTGTGCGCGTGTGTGCGTGTGTGTGTGCATGTGTGTGTGTGTGGGGAGAGAGAGAGAGAGAGAGAGAGAGAGAGAGAGAGAGAGAGAGATGAGATGAGATGAGATGAGATGTGATGCATAATTGCATTACTTACTTCTTTCTTCTTCCCTGGCCATTCGTGTGATCGTCTAGTCCCCATGTTGAATTCTATCTTCATCTTGTTGGCCGATCTTGTTGTTGATTTATTTTCCAGCTAAGACATTAATAACCAACAATACCAAGTTACTGTTTTTAACTTTTATTCCTAATCTTAACTAACACAGCGCGCGTGCAGGTGATGAGTACCAGCTAAGCAAGAAAATCATTGTTGCCTGACGTCCTAGCTGGTACTGAAAATCTCACTAGACGTTGAAAGAATAGATAAATAAAGGAAAGAAAATGTTGAATGGATAAAATTGATTTAATTTGAGTTACCAACTCGTGTTTCGGCCAGGAGTTTGTTCATGTACACATGTATTTTATTTATTATTATTATTTTAAATACAAAATAAAATAATAATAATAGAAAATTAAAAATATTTAAGCACACAAAGAAAAACGGCCTTCATCAGACAATCATGACAAAACTGAGCATACAGCTACACGGTTCTAGCTAGCTAAGTACACTCGCTGACCGAAAACAAATACTTACATTCTTCTCCTTGAGCAGCCTACTTCCACCAAAATACCTCAATCTCTTTATGGCTTTAACTAACTTAAAATACCACCAATTTCGTAAAATACCCCTAAAAATAACTTTAAATATAAACAATGAGAAATTCATGTTTTAAAAGAGCGTTTTCCTAGCATTCTATTTATAAAAATAAATCATAGCGTCTCTATTCTTCGGGATTTTTTTTACTTAGAAAACAATTAGATGACGGAAAGTGCCGAAGTAGAGAGACGCTATGATTCATTTTTATAAATAGAAGTTAACTTTGAACCGCGTATCTTTGAGAATCTGTGTTACCCCTCAAATATGTTCAAAGTTAATTGATCTGAAGAAATGTAAAAGTTTTAAATAAAATAACTGGTGCATTATATCTGTTATTTATTAATGTATCTACACTGAAAATTTCATTAAATTCGGTTAATTCCCTGATTTTCGGTACATTTTTTTTTATTTCGGCAGGGGGGCATACGATGGTGGAACCTAGGTCCGTTAAGTTCGATTTAACCCATTTTTGTGCCGTCTTGAGCAATTATAACGGCTTACTCANATGTAGGTTTTTGGTTTTGGTTTGTTTTTTTTACGGCTATTCAACCTCAGTGAGTCATTTAATGCCGATAAAGTTTTGAAATAATCAATTCTTAATGGATAATACAATTTTTTTATAAACACATTTTTCTATTAACCCTTAGATGGGACCCTAACAGGTACTACCACTCCGGGTCAGAGTGGACCAGAGAGCAATGGTGATGAAGGTGTCTCCACATTCCCCAACCTCCAGAACTGGAACCTCACCATCAGATAGAGTTTAACGTCTTCCCAGACATGTAGACCCGCAGCCACCGCCTTCTAGCACCCATATGATAAAAAGGGTTGGGGCTTGCCATAAGGGCAATAGGGTTGGGAAAATCATATAGTGCTAGAGGCTTGACGTGACCAGCCGATTGATCGGAAGGGGCCTCTCCGACCGCCCGTCTAGCCCAAGATAGAGCCAAAGTGGAGTATTGCATGTCATGAACTGCTCATCCACCTGGGATCTATCCTTAAGCATCACGGGTCGCCACCCACGGCCAACAGGTGGCCCATTGGGGAATCTTACCCCTCTGCAGAGGTGCAGTCGGTGCATTCTAACGCCCCAGCCGACAGGGTGGTGTAGGTTTTTCTTTTTTCTTTTTAAATTAGATCTCTAATATTGGATGTTACTATACTGATTTATACGGAAATTACACTGGATCTATTGTCCTTAATGTCCATTCGAAGGAATGGAAATTAAATATGTATATATGGCCAGGATTTTGTGATCAATAGCTTATTAATATTCATTGTAATCACACACATTATCTTTCCTTCTTTCCTCTTTCACTCTTTCTTTCTCCCCTCTACTCACTTCATATCTATCGCTCTATCATTCTATCTATCTATCTATCTATCTTCATATCTATGTACGACGATAATTCCAGATGTAAGATCTCAAAAATATTTAGAAATCACAGAAATGTTTATGTTTATTTTCAATGATGCTTATATCATTTAAAAGTATCCAGGAACACCGATAGTAGTAAGATTGGCGGTACTTACTACTCGCATAAATCCCCAATTGGATTAAAAGAGGCTCCTTAGCCTTGATCGGCAACCCATCAAAGTCAAGGAAAAGTCCGACACATAACCTCTGCTGCCTTTCAAGGAAAGGCTAGGGAGTAAACCCCAAAAAGAAATCAGGAGATGGGTCCCGAAGTGGTGTGATACTGAAATCCAATGCTACCCATTAACTCCTGCGACACTACCGTTGCCCAACAGCATTGGTCCCTTACCTTTCCTTTGGATCACAGTGGCAGTTTGGAGAGGGGGATTTGCAGCATGGGTAACAGCTTGTCCTTCATATGAACCCGCCCAGGCTCTGTAGTTTAAATAGAGAAGAAAACATTGACATTACTCCATCGTATCTCGTAGATGGAAGGCGGCCAACCAACCATCTATTTATCTATCTATCTATCTATCAATCTTCATATGTATGTACGATGGTAAACCCTGAGGTAAGGTCTCCAAAATATTTAGAAATCGCCAAAAACGTTTAATGTTTATTGTCAATGATGTTTACATCATTTTAAAGTATCTGTCTGTCTATCTATCTATTTATCTATCTATCTATATATCTTACTATCTATCTATATTCATATGTATGTAAGACGGTAATCCAGAGGTAAGGTCTCCAAAATATTTAAAAATCACAAAAACGTTTAATATTTACTGTCAATGATCTTTACATCATTTTAAGGTATCTATCTATCTATCTATCTATCTATCTTCATATTTATGTACGACGGTAATCCCAGAGGTAAGGTTTCCAAAATATTTAGAAATCACAAAAACGTTTAATGTTTACTGTCAATGATCTTTACATCATTTTAAGGTATCTATCTATCTATCTATCTATCTATCTTCATATTTATGTAAGACAGTAATCCCAGAGGTAAGGTCTCCAAAATATTTTAGAAATCACAAAAACGTTTAATGTTTACTGTCAATGATCTTTACATCATTTTAAGGTATCTATCTATCTATCTATCTATCTATCTATCTATCTTCATATTTATGTACGACGGTAATCCCAGAGATAAGGTCTCCAAAATATTTAGAAATCACAAAAACGTTTA
>CM042161.1:22459840-22474840 GCA_023376005.1 Doryteuthis pealeii | reverse complement strand
AGAATGAGACACCAGTGAGAATCGCACTCACTCACAATTATCTGCTAGTTTAGCTTGCTATTATCACACAACGAAATATCATTGCTCGAAGTATAGGATACCCAGTGAGAATGAGACACCCAGTGAGAATCGAACTCATTAACAATGCATTACATCACACAAGGTGACCATGTAATTACACTTTATGTATTAATAGCAGGACCTGTGGATATAATACAGTATGATAATTTGATTATTACAACGTTAGATATGTTTACTTAAGAGCTACTGCTAAATAGTTTAATATGTAAAAACTATTATAATCTTAATTCAACTCGTCCTCACTCTTTTTTTTCTTCTTCTTTCCTTCTTTTCATCTTTTCACGATGTTCGATTGAAACAGATTAACGTTATCGCTTCCGCGTGCTCATCACCTAACTTTATCTTTTCCCTACTCTCTTTCTTATAATATTTTTCTGTCCTTTCTTTCTTTATAATTAAAACGGAATGGTCCATTATTTATCTGAGGGTACGACACTCATAAGAAATATGGATTCGGCTCATAAGCGGCGCCAGATGATCAGGATTTACATTTTTGCACTTCATCTTGGACGATTTGGACGGTCTCATTTTTAACCAAAGCTTGTTGCAAGATGATAACGATCAGAAGATTATTATTATTATTATTATTATTATTATTATTATTAGTAGTAGTAGTAGTAGTAGTAGTAGTCAAATTAATTCGATGAAGAATTGAGCATTGTCCTATTCTTCAAACTTAAAAAATTGTATTCTTTGTTGCTTTTTTATTTTTAATTCTTTTTTTTCTTTTTTTTTTTTTTTTTTTCTTTTATTAGAAATCACGATGTGTGAGATTTAATTTTTCGCCACACTGCAGGTGAATATTAGCTTCGTTCTTTTTGCTGAACAGTCAGTGCTTTATATTAGAACTTCCCATGCAGAAAGCAAAAGTTAAATAAACTTGCGTTACAAATTCATTGAGAGATGACACATATTGATATAAGTAAAAAAAAAGTATATATTAATAGTTCGTAAGTGTTTGTCTATCTTTTATAGCCGGTCAAACAGTTTAATGCACTGTTACCAAATTTGGTGTTCATAATTCCTGGTCAAAGAGAAAGGTTTGTGCGTGCGCATTATCTTAAATGAACTTAATTGTTATTAAGAACACATTTTATGATATTTTTGTGTTAGTGACAGCAAGTATGCAGTTGTATGGTTTTCTTCGTACGGAGACATTCGAAATGGCTACCGGCTTATTTCAAAGTGAAAGTCAAGGGAGATTACTCTAATTGCCTTATTTGCTGGGAATTTAGCCAACTAAAGGTGAAAATTACCAAGATCTGTTCTTTAGCTTTACTGATTTTGGTTACTTCACCTGGCAAATGTTATGGAATTAACACACTTAGAAGATGTCCACTTAATTATTTTTATCATTACTAGCAATTATATGCCCCCTCCGAGTGCAAGTATTTAAGTTTTAATATTATATTAAATTAGAAAGACTAATGAAACTGAATAAGAATACAGATAAAAAAAAAGATGAAACAGAGGGGGTATAATCGAAAAATAGAACAATGGGAACTGACTTTTTCATCACTCCTGTCTTTCATTGCTAAATTTTCCTAATTTAACTATTTAGTGAAAATAGGAAGTAAAGAATAAAATTACAGTTATTTCTTCTTGTTAATGGATTTCTTTTAAGATTTATCCCCAAGATTTTTGCTCATAATTATAAAATCAAACAATCAGAAATCAATAATACTGGGCACATATTTATTAAAATCAAATTTCTAATATCAATATGCAAATAAGCCTTCCCGTTCACACTGTAAACCGCTATTTTGTGTATATATAAATACAATTGCATGTTATTAGTATGTAGATATGTCCAATATATCGGACTTCCGGTTTCGACCGGGGGTCCAGTGAGCTTCGGCCGCTGGACCTTACAAGTTAATAGCGTCGATCACAGGGGGATTTCACCCCAGACAATACCTGCCTCCTTGACTTAAAGGGACAGGGCTTGGTTTATTGCCCAGCGCCTGAGGCGCCCCCTTGAGGGAAATGCCGAAGGGATCGACGCAATTTATGCTCTTTCCCACCCATGAGCTTCGGCTTGTGAGTGGGCCCACATTAAAACAAGGCCTTGTGCCCAGCCCATACAAGTGGGGTATGAGGCAAATACATCGAACTCGCCAAGCCAAGCAATACAGCACTTAAATTTATAGACTGAGCGAGGTCACGTGGTTTAAACCTCAGCCAATCAACAGCCTGAATACGTGGCTGGTTGACTACTTAATCACTGATACTGAGAGACGTCCATTTGCAATCATTGACGACGGACCTGCAAGACCGAGGAGCACCAAGGAACAACGAAAGGATCACACTCTGCTTAACAGAAAGGATCTCCACTGGACTAGCACTCTTGCTTGAAGCCTAAAGGAGGGCCACTAAAATCGTAACAGGACAAAGGCCGCATCCCCAAAGAACTATTCTATGGCGAATTAGAAGAAGACTCCCGACCAGTAGGAAGACCACGCCAATGCTTTGGTGTATTTGTAAGAAGAAAAAAAAACTGGGACAATATGATCATTAGGCACCCCTTTTGCGATCTCGTTTCATAAGGACATTTTTTGTTGACAGATGAGTTTAAAAAAATTGTAAAACTAACCCTAACCCTAACCCTAACCCTTAACCATAAACCCTAACCCTAACATCTAACAAACAACCGAATTTTGGCAGTGTAAATGAAAAAAATGTGCTTATGAAACGTGATCGCAAAAGGGGTGCCTAAAGGTCATATGGTCCAAAAACTGTATTAATTGTAGACATGAAGCTATGACCCGAATCTTACAGGCACGCATCTGTTTCGGTTTTCTATTAAACGCTTGACGATGCCACATAATCTGGCAATTAACCAATGAATGATAATTCTTTGTACATGAAACGACGGCTTAAACATTTTTTTTGTATTTTTTAGCAAAAAACAATTATTCTAATTGTTGTTATCGGCAGTCAACGAACAGAAATCCTACACAACCGTGTCGGTGGAGCTGTAGAATACGCTGACTCTTCATTTGAATACCCATCAATCTCGAGTAATACCTTGTTTCATTTCATTTTTTTACCCTTTCATATACTGCTTGTGCATAGAACAATATGTACTGTACAAGGATACAAATCTCTCCAATATGAAGGCCTGTTGGTCGTGGGTGGTGACTCTTAATGCTTAGGGACGGAATCCTGGTGGCTGAGCCTAATAATATAATGAATAAATGAATAAGGAATAAGGAATAAATGAATAATAATAATAATATAATAATAATAATAATAATAATAATATAATAATAATAATATAAATGAATGAATAAATAAATAATAAATAATGATATAATAAGTAAAACAAAAACGTCTTCTGCATTAAACAACCCAAGGGTTGACATATCGTGAAATATATATTGCAGAAGGATACAAATCCCCCCAAAGGCCGTGGTGATGACCTGTAATGCTTAGGGATGGGATCCTGGTGGCTAAGCATGATAATATAATGAATAAATGAATAATAATAATAATAATAATAATAATAATAATAATAATCTCGTGGATTTTGCGATCCCAGTCGACCACCGAATGAAAATGAAAAGAAAGCGAAAAGATAGACAAATACTTGCCAGAGAACTGAGGAAACTGTGAAACATGAAGGTGAAGGTCGTACCAATTGTAATTGGTGCCTTGGAGAGGTCCCCAAAGGTCTTCCACCCTGTCGGCTGGGGCATTAGAATGCACCGACTGCACCTCTGCAGAGGGGTAAGACTCTCCCAATGGGGCCACCTGTTGGCCGTGGGTGGCGACCCGTGATGCTTAAGGATAGAGACCAGGGGGATGCGCAGTTCATGACATGCAATGCTCCACTTTGGCCCTATCTTGGGCTAGACGGGCGGTCGGAGAGGCCCCCTCCGAACAATCAGTTGGTCACGTCAAGCCCTAGCACCTATATGATTGCCCCAACCCTATTGCCCTAATGGCAAACCCCAACCACTTTTTATCATATGGGTGCTAGAAGGCGGTGGCTGAGGGTCTACATGTCCTGGGAATGACGTTAAACTCTATCTGATGGTGAGGTTCCAGTTTTGGAGGTTTGTGGAATGTGGAGCACCCCTTCATCACCATTGCTCCCTGGTCCACTCTGACCCGCAGTGGTAGTACCTGTTAGGGTCGCATCTATGGGTTAAATAGAAAAATGTATTTATAAAAAAATTGTATTATCCATTAAGAATTGATTTATTTCAAAACTTTATCGGCATTAAATGACCCACTGAGGTTGATATGCCGTAAAACAAAACAAACCAAGCCAAAACCCAAAGGTCTTGAAAAGAATTTGGGTGAATTGGAAATCAAAGGAAAACTCGAGACCACCCAAACTACAGTACTGTTGGAATCGCTAGAATACTCAGAAGAGTCCAGGAGACCGAGAGACTTTTGTCACTCAGTCTCCAGTGAACCACCGGCCATGGCAGGTGTGAAAACCTAATGAATAATGAATAATAAAAATAAATAATGATATAATGTATAAAACAAAACGTCTTCTGCATAAAATAACCCAACAAGGGTTTTCATGCCGTAAAATCCAACCAACTAACCAACAAACCATCATCCAGCAATCAGGAAGGCTTTTTCTTGGGACAAATAATTATCCACAGTATTTCTCGGAATTTTTTCGGTCGATATGCCCCCGGCCGTCTTCAGTTCCATGATGGCTCCCGATTACGACAAGAAGGTTCCCGAAACCGAGAAGGTTCCCGAGTCTGACAAGAAATACCGAAACGTTGTACAGATAACAATTAAGATAAGGTCAATTGTCGAATAATACTAATAATACTAATTAATTTCTATTCTTTTCACACGCCTTTCTCTTGGCGGGTTTCAGGAGCGGGGGTCAATTTAAGGTTATTACCTGCCAATCATAACTATAACGACCGACATTTAACTTTCTATTTAACCCACTCCGATTTTGAATCCCCAACTAACTTCAATTCAAAAATCAAGCTACACTTCATACATAATTCGTCCGCTACCTACGAACTATATAACATTACAGCCTTGTCGCAAATCTATGCTTAGTTGTTGTTTATATGTCGATTTTTATGGAGACGCGTGGCATAATAGTTAGAGTCGTAAGAAATGGACTCGTCGAACCGAGTTCAAATTCCTAGACGAAATTGTTTGCATTTCACATAGCGCTAATACCCTTTGCAAAAGGTATGAATCCAACTATACTCCCTCCAGCTATGGGTAAGTAGTAGGACAGACTGGGCTTTTCAACCTTGGTAAGGCAACCTGTCTAGGAGAAGGAAAACTCCGAATTCAAACCTGTTAAACTAGATAAATTGACCTTGTATCGCATCCTGTTCGTGCGAAAGGGGTTGGTAAATATAAGATAGCAGTTTTAATAGTCATATGAGACCGTTATAGTTCTCGGTAGTAATATCTCATCCACAGATAACGATATTAATACACGAATAGGAAAGGCATGGTTGGCCACAACAAATTAACAGTCTTATGGAAATCCGATCTCACTGACAAGTTAAAGCGAGATTTCTTTCAGGCTGTGGTTATATCAGTACTGATGTATGGCTGCACCACTTGGACTCTAACGAATCGTCTTGAGAATAAGCTAGATGGGAAATGCACAAGAATGCTGCGTGCAGTCTTGAACAAGTCGTGGAAACAGCACCCCACAAGGAAGCAGCTATATGGCCACCTGTCCACCATCTCACAAATCATCCGAGTAAGACGAACTAGGCATGCAGGACACTGATGGAGAAGCAGGGATGAACTCATAAGCGACATTCTCCTGTGGAAGCTAACGCATGGGCATGCTAATGGGCCGCCCAGCAAGGACCTACATTGATCAACTATGTGAGGGTGCTGGCTACTGCGCGGAAGAACTCCCCGGTGAGATGAATGATAGGGAAGGTTGGCGAGTGATTGTCATGGATATCCGTGCTGCTTGCACTACATGATGATGATGATGATGATGATGATAGTTGTAGTAATGCGCGCAAGAGATAACGTATAAATCGCATTGCATTTCCCTGAAATAATCGAAAACTTTGAGACGCTAGCATTACGGTAAGCGTTAGGGTTATGCTAATTCCGTAATCTAATGCTATTTATACATAAAATGCGATTCTGATGATATTATCTCTTGCGCGCTATTCTACACTGGTTCCAATCTTTGAACCTGTTAAACTCCGCTTAAGAAATTGGCCTTGTGTCGCATCCTGCTTGTGCGGAGGGGTTGGTAAATATACATATGTCGATTTCCGTGGTGTGGTGGTTAGCGCCTTCGTCTCTCGTTGCTCCAATCTCTGCATTTGTCACTGCAACAGAATTTGAGTGTTTTTAGTTTTTTGCTTCTTTGATCGGGTTTCTTAAAATGCAACCATTTTAAGTGAATGGGCGTTGTGGGGGTGGGTGGGGTGAGAAGTGCAACAACAACAAAAAACATCAAGTAAGGTCGCTTGTGTAAACAATAGAGGAAAATGGCGAAATATAAACTAAGAAAAGAAAAGAATGCGAAAATGGAGAGAGGAGTTGATAGAGTGGGAAAAATAAGAGAAGAAAAGATAATAAAATGAGAATGAAAGGAGAGAGAGAGAGAGAGAGGAGAGAGAGAGAGAGAGAGAGGGGGGGGGTCTCTATCTCCTCTGTTGATACGAAACATTCTATCAGCAAGCTATCTCTCTCTTATTTGTCACTCTCTTTGTTTCTCTATTCGCTTTTTAGCATACACGAAGAGAGAGAGAGAGAGAGAGAGAGAGAGAGAGAGAGAGAGAGAGAGAGAAAGAGAGAAAGAGAGAGAAACAGAAAGAAAGAAAGAAAGAAGAGAGAGAGAGAGAGAGAGAGAGAAGTACGATCTTAGTAATTGGAGTCAATGGAAGAAGAAGAAGAAGAGAAGAAGAAGAAGAAGAAGAAGAAGAAGAGAAGAAGAAAGAAGAAGAAAAGAAGAAGAAGAAGAAGAAGAAGAGAAGAAGAAGAAGAAAATAAGAAGAAGAAGAAGAAGAAGAAGAAGAAGAAGAAGAAGAAGAAGAAGAAGAAGAAGAAGAAGAAGGATAAATTAAGAAGAAGAAGAAGAAGAAGAAGAAGAAGAAGAAGAAGAAAAAGAAAAGAAGAAGAAGAAGAAGAAGAAGGATAAATTTAAGAAAAAAAGAATATGAACAAGTAAGGGGAAAGCGAAAATATCCTAAAATCAACCAAAAGGGAAGGAAAGAGGGAAAGGAAGGAGAAACTATGAATAAAAAGAGGAAGAATAAAAGAATGAACACTGAGAGATTAAGAAGAAGAAGAAAAAGGAAAAGGGGAAGAAAAAGAAAATATAGAAGACACAATTAAGAGGAAGAAAATTAGTGGAAAAAGAAGAGAAAATGAAAAAGAAAGAAAGAGAAAAACAAAAGAAGAACAAGACATTAAGAGAAAGAGAAATAAGGGGTTAACAGAAAAAAAAGAAAAAAGAAAAGATAGAAAGAAAGAAAGAAAGAGAAAAAGAAGAGAAGAATTAGACATTAAACGAGAAAGAAAGGGTTAAGAGAAAAGAAAGAAAGAAAAAGAAAGAAAGAAGAAGAAAAAGAATGAGAAAAAGAAGAGAATCAAGACATTAAACGAGAAAGGGTTAAGAGAAAAGAAAGAAAGAAAGAAAGAAGAAAGAAGAAAGAATGAGAAAAGAAGAGAGAAAGACATTAAACGAGAAAAGGGTTAAGAGAAAAGAAAGAAAGAAAGAAAGAACGAACGAAAGAAAGAAAGAATGAGAAAAAAGAAGAGAAGAATTAGACATTAAACGAGAAAGAAAGGGTTAAGAGAAAAGAAAGAAAGAAAGAAAGAAGAAAGAAGAAAAGAATGAGAAAAGAAGAGAAGAATTAGACATTAAACGAGAAAGAAAGGGTTAAGAGAAAGAAAGAAAGAAAGAAAGAACGAAAGAAAGAAGAAAGAATGAGAAAAAGAAGAGAAGATCAAGACATTAAACGAGAAAGGGTTAAGAAAAAGAAAAAAGAAAGAAAGAAAGAAAGAGAAAAGAATGAGAAAGAAGAGAAGAATTAGACATTAAACGAGAAAGGGTTAAGAGAAAGAAAAGAAAGAAAGAAAGAAAGAAGAAAGAATGAGAAAAAGAAGAGAAGAAAGACATTAAACGAGAAAGGGTTAAGAGAAAAGAAAGAAGAAAGAAAGAAAGAAAGAAAGAATGAGAAAAGAAGAGAAGATCAAGACATTAAACGAGAAAGGGTTAAGAGAAAAGAAAGAAGAAAGAAAGAAGAAAGAAGAAAGAATGAGAAAAAGAAGAGAAGATCAAGACATTAAACGAGAAAGGGTTAAGAGAAAAGAAAGAAAGAAAAGAAAGAAAAAAGAATGAGAAAAAGAAGAGAAGATCAAGACATTAAACGAGAAAGGGTTAAGAGAAAGAAGAAAGAAAGAAAGAAAGAAAGAAAAGAATGAGAAAAAGAAGAGAAGATCAGACATTAAACGAGAAAGGGTTAAGAGAAAAGAAGAAAGAAAGAAAGAAAGAAAGAAGAAAAGAATGAGAAAAAGAAAGAAGAGACATTAAACGAAAAGAAGAGAAAAGAAAGAAAGAAAGAAAGAAAGAAGAAAGAAGAGAAAAGAAGAGAGAGACAAGAGAAAGAAAGAAAGAAAGAAAGAAAGAAGAAAAGAATGAGAAAAAGAAGAGAAGATCAGGACATTAAACGAGAAAGGGTTAAGAGAAAGAGAAAGAAAGAAAGAAGAAAGAAGAAAGAAGAAAAGAAGAGAAGATCAAGACATTAAACTCGACATTAGGACAAAGAGAAGAAAGGGGTGAAGTAAAGACTATAAATTTACACAGGAAGAAAAAAGAAGAAAAAAGAAGTGAAAAACTAAAAGAACAACAACAACAATAATAATAATAATAATAATAATAATAATAATAATAATAATAGAGACTGTCAACAAAAAGCGGTTTGTTTACATTGTGAATTGCACTGTTTTTATCATGAATGACATTTGAGAGAAATGAAAACAAGGAAATAAGAAAAACAAACATTAGATTCGAAAATAAATTTACAAAACTTACTCCGACTTGGAAAGTCACGTTGTATATGTAACCAGAATTAATGGAATGTCTTGGAATGTTTACATACACCCTCCCCCCCCCACACACACACATAGATAGATAGATAGATAGATAGATAATATAATGTAATGGAGAATGAATGTGAAAAGTTTTAGCATATGAAGGTGCTCAATGCTAAAATAGTAATTCGCCTTTTTTTATATTTTAATATTTTAACGTCAATATTTGACCGTCTGAATATTGCATAATATAGATAGATAGATAGATAGATATATAGAGAGAGAGAGAGAGAGAGAGTTGGACTTTTGTATATAAGGTGTGCTCCAATTACCCATCTGTATTTGTAGACTAGCCGAGGTCACATGGTTTACTCCTCCGGCCAATCAACAGCCATAATACGTGGCTGATTCAATACTTAAACACTGATACTTGACACAGTTCACTTGCAATCATTGAGGAGGAACTTACGACCATTGACGAAGGAAGCAAAGGATACTTTATCGAGGATTTCCACTGGACAAGCGCTCTTGCTTAATGCCTACAGGATGGCCCATTAGATTGTTACTGAGAGAGAGAGAGAGAGAGAGAGAGAGAGAGAGAGAGAGAGAGAGAGAGAGAGATTTACCAAATCCGTCGCACGAATAGGATGTGACACAAGTTCAATTAATTAGGTGACCACTTAAGCAACAGCTGGTACTGTAAGCAACCCGAGTCCTTTGTTTATGAAAAATGACTTGATTCTGCATTAAAAATCCCCAAAAGGGTTGATATGCCGTAAAACAAAACAACCAACTATAGTGTTCATCATACTTCTACTTTGGGTTTAATAAACGAGGAATGTTGTGGGTTACGAGCTAGACCATTGTCAGTTCTCAGATATGGATTAAAGAGTACACTACTGTTCTTCTACAAGGATGACTTTGGCATTAGATAACCCACGAAGGTCAATACGTCATTAAACAAAGAAAACATACGAAACCAGTTCGATTCTTTCTGGATGCTGTAACTGATGAGTGCCTTGCTTGGTGTAGTGGTTAACGAGCTACACGAGCAGATCATTCTAGCGAGTACGATTCTCACTGGGTGCCTACTAATTTTGTCCTGTGTCAAACTAAAAATTGTAAAATTGGCGGGGTGATCTGTTGACGGTATCAGCCGGACAGCAAGGGAGTCTATTCCCTTTACTTATTTGTCACATCCTACCCGTTACTCATCTATACTCTAATCTATTAATAATGGAGATTCGCTTCCGGTTTTTGTCTATAACAAAAACTACGTCACTGCTTACGTCACATTACCCAAAATCGTCATAACATAGAATAAATACACTCAAAATTTGAACATGCAACATTAGACAGCCATCATTGTTTTTTTAAAACAAGTTTTAATAAATACATGACTGGTATTATATATCTATATATAGTTTGTTTTATTTTAATACATATTTAAAGTTTACATTTCAAATTGTTTTATTTTTTAATCCTTAATGAATTTAATGATTTTACTTACTTAGGGTACAAACTCGCTGACATTGAATTTTTAACTCCAACCCCTCAGGCAATATGTTTCAAAAATCTATTTTACATCGCCTGGAGGGTGTTTTTTATTTTGCTAGTCTATTAATAATGGAGATTGTGTGTATTTCTGTCTGTAACAAAAACTACGTCACAGTTCTACGTCACAGTAATCTTGTATTATTTTCACTCAAAATTTGAGTAAGCAATTTTAAAAATGTTTCTTTTTTTACTCCCGTCCATTTTTTTTAGTAACGAGAAGTTAACTAAAAAGTTTACAAATAAATAAGTACCTACGATTTTGTATAAAATTATGTACTAAATATTCAAAATAATTATTTAATTGATAATTAATGGATGCACACAACATATTATTTGAGGGGGACAGAACTAAGTTTCCATTTCAAATTGTTTTATTTCTTTTTACTCCTTTAATAAATATAAGGATTTTGCTTACTTATGATACAAACCCTCTGACATTGAATTTTGAACTCCCACACCATTTGGCAATATCTTTCAAAAAATAATGTTTACACCTATAAAGAAATAAGACACAAGTGACAGTACTCCGAGGATTAAAGTATGGAGTTAACCACGAGTGTGGCAGACAGGTTGAGAGTTAAAGAAATAACAAACAACAGAAATATGAATAAAAGACTGTATTACAGAATAACAATAAGTTGCAAACTTTAGTTCGTCTGCGCAAATAATATTTGTCACTTATCTGGTGTATCCTGAAATATGGGGTATTAACGGGGCCCTTGCTACGGCCTTCTGTTCCGTTCGGATATGATGGACTTCTGTGTTGCGTCCGACTCCGATTCTGTTTGTTGAGGAAGAGGAGCGACCCTTATTTAAGTCTGTCCCCAGTGCTAGCTGGATCAGAAGAGGTAGGACGAGTCTGCTTATTCGGCTTTGCCGCCAAAGTATGCTGGCTCTTGATTGCTTGGTTTGAATCAGAGGCTCGCAGACAAAAGACGATAACCCCCATACCCCAGAATTCTCAATACACCGCTTGGAGGGCGTTTTTTTCCGTTTTTTACTAGTATACATAATTAGATAACGAGATCAATGGTGTAAAAAAAAGCAACAGGCCGTGACGAACCAACTGAAGATAGTGTCAGTTGAAAACTTCCAACAGTTTTCATTATTAGGGAAAATGTCTTCGTTGATGTCTATCCTACAAAGGGAATGTTTTGAAGGCAATAAAGTTGAGTTGTAAGTCGGCGAAGTGGACTATTGACGATATCAAGACAGCCTGTAGGCCTTAAGCCAGATCGCTTGTCCAGTGAAATTGGATCCTTGGTAATCCCTTGATAAAGAGTCCTGAGTATTGGTAATCGTCTGGTAATCCTGAGTATTGTAAGTCCCTCCTCAATGAGTGCAATTAGAATTATGGCCAGTGTCAGTCTTTAAGTAGTGTATCAGTCACGCAGTATGGCTAGTGATTGGTCGGTGGAATAAACCACGTGACCATGGCTAGTCTATAAATTCAGGTGGGGAATTGGTGCACACCTTATATCACAAAATATTCCAACAGGAAGTCTATCCCCTATTCGCTTGCGCTATTCAAGGGAGATGGTTTTTTTTTTTGTTGTTGAAGCGAGCTACACACTTTATCGCACAGATCAGATTACCTAATCTGTGCTACACATGCTACACTTCAAACATAATTCGTAAGCTATCTACGATGGTGACCAGTATCGAACAGCGGAACCTTACGATTTCTAGGCGGCTGCTCTACCGACTGAGCTAAGCTTAATAAATGTCACCATTGGAGGTTCTGTTTATTAAATAAATGTCATTATCGCCATGAAAAGATAAAGCTGTTTAGAATAACGAGAACGAAAGGGATAAATAAAGTAAACAAAGAAAAACAAACAAACAAACAAACAAAACAGCTCAAGAAAAAATCAGTCGAATTTAGTTCATGGAAACTAAAAGATTCGTTTAAATTTTTGTCAGTCAAGTTCAACGGTTTTTTTTTTTTTTTTTTTTTTTTTTTTGTGGGGTGGTAATCTTTAGTTTTGGTCTGGTTTGTTTTACGGCATATCAACCTCAGTGGGCCATTTATTGCCGACAAAGTTTTTAGATAAAGTCATTCTTAATGGATACTCAATTGTTTTTATAAATAAATCATTTTTATAAATACATTTTTCTATTTAACCCATAGATGGGACCCTAACAGGTACTACCATTCCGGGTCAGAGTGGACCAAGGAGCAATGCCGACAAAGTTTTGAAATAAATTCATTCTTAATGGGTACTCAATTTTTTATAAACTCTCGAAGTAGCCTAACTCTAACACTTACCCTAACCCTAATCTAAGCGTCTCAAAGGTTTTGGGTAGTTCCGTGAAATGTAATGAAATATAATGCTTTTTATTCGTAATCTAATGATATTATCTCTTGCACACTGTTCTGCATTAGTACCCATTAGAAATAAAAAATGATTGGCATCTTTGGTTTAGAAGAAAATTAACATTTTATAGAAAAAAAGTAAAATTTCATTTATCTATTAGGAAATATTGTATAAGTGTTATTAGGAAATAATAGAGGTTTGATTTGGTTTGGTTTGTTTTATGGCATCTCAACCTCAGTGGGTCATTTAATGCCGACAAAGTTTTTAAATAAAGTAATTCTTAATGGATACTGAATTTTTTTAATAAATAAATCATTTTTATAAAAACATTTTTCTATTTAACCCATAAATGGAACCCTAACATGTACTACCACTTCGGGTCAGAGTGGACCAGGGAGCAATAGTGATGAAGGGATGCTACACATTCCCCAGACCCCCAGAAAAGTGTTATACAATACAAATCATCCTTAAATAAGATTAATTTTGAATCCAGTAAAAATTTAAAATTCCTATAACACTTTTCCTACCAATTCTCCTTCCAACTCCCACACCCTTTAATATAATTTCTACGAGTTCCCCTTCTAGTTACTCTCACTACTACTAATTTGAAAAAAAAACAAAAAAACTGGAACACAAACACATCACCCCTGATAATGGCACTTTTAAGTGCCGAAAGTACTTGGGATAAAAACGTTGGTGGACCAATCCATGGATTCCATACATCAAACAATACAAACCATCCTTAAATAAGATTAATATATATATATATATATATATATATTATATATATATATATATGTGTGTGTGTGTGTGTGTGTGTTTATGTTATGTATAAACTTTGTTCTTGTGAACGTTCTTTGTTTGGTCTTTTGAAGCATTGGAAAAAAGAACAAAAACAAGAAAAACAGAACAAAAATCAGAATTTTAATATTCAATTGTTGTTCTGTTCCTGGTTTGATCAATTCTGATATTTCAGGTGACCCTTCACCCTTTTCAAGGTATATGATATGAGTCGGTCTGGAGAAAAAATGAAATGCTGTATATGAGAGCAAAAAAAAATAAATAAATAAATGAAGTGAATGGATATTTGAAGGAAGCACACTCATGCACTCACTCCAAAAATGTTATTCATTTTAAAAGAGAGATACATTGAGTGTGTAAACAACTCGGCATATAGTCGCAGGTTTTATTGGAAGTGGGGGGGGGTGACAAAACTGGTCATACTATTACATGAGTCTAATTAGCTAGGTTCACTCGCTGACCGATCCATACCAAAAGAAACTCTTGCGTTCTCTCCTTGCTCAGCCAACTACACCAAAATACCTCTTTTGCTCTGTGACTTTATTTTACTTAATTTTGTCCCATTATCGAATGCATGATTATGATTAAGCACTAAGTTTTGTGCTTCGAGTGATTTGAGGGTGATGGAGGGGTTGGGATGAATCAAAAACAGAAATCCCAAAGAAACTGAAATATATTACAAAAAATAAAATTGTGGGTCATTTTGATTGTCCCCTTTCCCTCAGCTAGGGTATGGAATCGCCGACTGTCTTCCGATCTTTTGTGTTCGAAAGCAAGCCGGTCAGTTCATCTAATAAGGCAGTGGGTGTCCTTAGTAGGGTGTTGGTAAAATAAATAAATGAAGCGAACGGATTTGGCGTTTTTTAGCCGTTATTTTTCTTTCGAAATTGTGTGACGTAACTCATCCGAAATCGATCATTGTAATCGTTCGAAATTTGGCATTATACTGTTCGGCAATCGGTAACTTGATGAATAGGCACGACTTCAATTTTTGTTTTGTCAGAATATGCCCTGAGGTGACTGATGAGGGTAATCTTCAACTTGTTCCTCGTAAATTCCTACTATAAAATAAACTGAACCCTCATTTTATGTCCGTGTTTTTGCAATAAATGTTTTATTTTTAAAAACTTTTAGAATATACACATTGGAGTGAATATTAAAATAAATAAAGAAAATATATTTAGTATTGTAAAATAACGGGTGCAAGAAAAATAAAACATTTATT
>CM042161.1:22434840-22452340 GCA_023376005.1 Doryteuthis pealeii | reverse complement strand
AGTCACCGAGTAGCAATTTCTGAGACAGGAGACCGGGACGCACTTCCTCATAAATCACCAAATGTTGTTTTGTGTGTAAGCGTGTACGAGAGAGAATGTCCTTGTAAAACGAAATGAACTTATAGTCGGAGAGTCTTGTGTGTGAGCACGTGAAACGTTTTTTCTGGAGTTAATTACTCGATAAGAAGCTTGTTGATTCTGCAGCGTGACCAGCCCATGATAAAATGTGTGTCTGAGGGTGAGGACACCCTGATAGAAGATTGGTAGTGGTACTATTTAACCTTTGGCTAGGGGATGAGAGGGTTGATACATAGAGGAATAATTGAAACTACATCATCATCATCATCATCATCAGGCCGCGCTAATAGCACGGATATCCATGACTCTTTCTCGAAAACAATCCCTATATATCATCGCCTCTAGCAGGTCCTCAGCACAGCATCCAGAATCCACACAGATTGGTGTAGCTTTTTGTTGGTTGACCCACACTAGTGTAGTGTCCTGTCTTGTTCGTCTCACTTTCATGGTTTGTGTGATAAGAGGCAAGTAGCCGTACCGATTGAGTTGGCGATTATTATTGAATATGAATGGCTACTTACAACCTTGTAATTGTTTTTTTATATAAAATAATCAAAGAAAGGTTGACTTGCCATAAAACCAACCAACCAGCCAACCAGCTTGTAGTGCAATTATTACAGTCTAAGGGGAATTTGGGGATTGAAAATAAAACGGTATTCGGATTTCTGGAGAAAGAGAGGAAAAAGAAATAAGAACAAAAGAGGTTAAAATTTGGAACTCAATTGACCGACCCCGGAAGTAAAGTTAAAAATAAAACCGGAAGTTCTAGTTTCTGCGGAGTAGCGGAAGTGACCCTCCCATCCCTGAAATGACAAACAGAAGAGGAGTGAAATCGGTCTTTCTCGGCTAGGCTTCGTGGGAGGCAACGGGTGCTTTCCGGGTTCGCCCGTAGGGGTTTCGTATAGTAGAACCGAACATGATTTACGATAGAATTATTTGATCCCCCCTCTCTCTCCCCCTCTCTCTCTCTCTCTCTCTCACACACACACAAACACACACACACACACACACACACTTCCTGGAAAAATTATTTTAGTCCGGTTATAGACCGGGTACATCTAATATAATCTTCATACAATGACTGCTATTTACACAGTAGCATTGCAGCCAACAAAGCCTTCATCAGATGATGACTCTGGTTTCAGGCATAATTTCGGGGCCGAAGCATCATTACCACTAACCCAGAGCTCCCCAGCAGTATCTCACGATACCACCAGACTTTGTCTGTTTGATGTCACAATGTAGGATTGCCATATCCACGCTGATGCGGTTAGAGATTTCTCCTGGATCTTTTTTATGTATTTTCCCTTGTCTGGTGGAGAAAGTCCAAGTTTAGACAAAAATGCCAAGGTTGAGTTGGTAATAAATCCCCGACATCCGACTTCAATGGGAAATACATCTGTTATCCATCCGTTTCTGACGCATTGTTCACGTAGGTCTTCATATTTTTCCAACTTACACTGATGTGCCCAATCAAGATTTTCTTCAAATGGAACTGTCAATTCAACGATACACACACACACACACACATATATATATATATATATATATATATATATATATATATATATATATATATATATATACCACCTAAACGATTGTCCCAAACTGATTGTCCTTATGCCAAAAAAGAACCCACGAGCCTAGAAAGGAATAAACAACCCCTTTGTGACTATACGACTTGCGTATGTTGTTTCTGAACTAACGACTACTACTACTACTAAACGACTACTACTACAACCCGAATTTGGCCCTATGCAAGAACATAAAATACGTATCAAATTTTAAAATAACAAAAATCAGCAATTATTTGGCACAAACCTGAAATTCTATTCTTTCCCTTCCTTTGCTGTTCTGTTCTTTTCTGGTTTCTGTATGGCATGAGAATTTTTCTCGGAGCCTACGCCTCTCCACCAACAGCTTACCGAGACGCAGTAGCTTCTAAAAAGATGGCGGCGGCGGGGGGGGGATATACATTTGGATTGTATAAATCTTCATTCATTCTTATCCGTGCGAATCAAAGACGCTTGAAAAAAAAACTAAATAAAAAAAATTAAAACAAAAAAGAAATTTAAAGCCTTAACAAACAATCAAACAAACAAAGACACAAACAAACAAACAAACCAGCATAAACAAAAATGGCAGCCGAAAAGCAAAATTAAAACAAAAATAAACAAAAATAACAAGTATTAAAAAACTGCTTATTTATGCAAAACCAGAGAAACAGAAAAGTTACTGTGAGTGCCTGCACGTTTGTCTCAGTAGTCAGAGTAAAGGGCAAACAGCTGTGAGTACAGGGTGCCTCTGTCGCTAGTTATCCAGAACACTAGTTAAAGTATTATGGCCGGTTCAGCTCAGTCGGTAGAGCGTCTGACTAAGAACCACAAGGTTCCGGGTTCAATACTGCCAACTCAGCGTATGAGTAACAAAGGGATCTGTGCGGTAAAGTAAGGAGTTGATGGTAGGTTTGGCGCTCCAACCCAGACGCCAAAACAATCTCCTTTGTCTAGAGCTAGTGAAAAGGGGATAGACTCCGTCGTTGTCTGGCTGATACAGACTTTAGGCCACCCCTACAATTTTTAGTTGAAGTATTCCTCCACGTAAGATAAGAATCCACATCTAGGATAGCTATGGGTTTATTTTACAATCTCAAACGGTTATCGACAATAATTGTAATATTACATATTTGACCAATTCAAGTGTGTGTGTGTGTGTGTGTGCGTCTGTTTGTCGTTCATCCTTTTTTAAATTTCTTCATTACCACCCTGACGTAATGTACGCCCTGTCGGCTGCGGCGTTAGAATGCACCGACTGCTCCTCTGCAGAGGGGTAAGACTCCCCTAATGGGCCACCTGTTGGCCGTGGGTGGTGACCGTGATGCTTAAGGATAGAACCCAGGTGGATGAGCAGTCCATGACTTGCAAAACTCTACTTTGGCCCTTTCTTGGGCTAGACTGGCGGTCGGAGAGCCTCCCTCCGATCAATCGGCTGGTCACGTCAAGCCCTAGCACCTATATGATTGCCTCAGCCCTATTGCTTTTATGGCAAGCCGCAACACTTTTTATCATATGGGTGCTAGAAGACGGTGGCTGAGGGTCTACATGTCCTGGGAATGACGTTAAACTCTATCTGATGGTGAGGTTCCAGTTTTGGAGGTTTGGGGAATGTGGAACACCCCTTTATCTCAATTGCTCCCTGGTCCACTCTGGCCCGGAGTGGTAGTACCTGTTAGGGTCCCATCTATGAGTTAAATAGAAAAATATGAGTTTATAAACAAAATTTGATTATCCATTAAGAATGACTTTATTTCAAATCTTTGTCGGCATTAAATGACCTATCGAGGTTGATATGCCGTAAAACAAACCAAACCATCCAAACGTAATGTAACATTCGCTTGCTCTGTTTTTGTTGTCTCTCTGTCTGCATCCATTTTGTTTTCTGTATCAATAATTTTAGTTCGTTGCTTTTTTTCCTCATTTCTTCTCGTCCGAATGATTAACCATTAAGATATTTTACCTTGTCCTAAGCAAGTTCTATGCCCACACACACACACACACACACACACACACACACAGAGATACACACAAACAACAGACACAAAAACAGAAACAGACACACACACACAACACACACATACACACACACACACACACACACACACACACACACACATCAGCCAGGAACACTACATTCCTTACACAGTCTGAAGAAGGGAGAAGTTATAATCCTGAAAATTTACCACTACTAAATAAACGAAACTACTAAAAAACAGTTTCTGATATTTAGTTCTTGAATGCTTTATACAAATGCCCAAACCTGATATATGTACTTCCAACAAATGGATACATCTACCAAAATAATCTCATATATATATATATATATATATATATATAATATATATATATATATATGTTTTGCAGTTCACATAGCGCTAATACACTTTGGAAAGGAATGCATCCAACTACTCTCCCTCCAGCTGCAGGGCAGACTGGGCTGTTAACCTCAGTTAGGTAACCAGTCTAGAAGAAGGAAAACTCTGAATTCAAACCTGTTAAACTCTGCTTAAGAAATTGACTTTGTGTCACATCCTGCTCGTGCGGAGGTGTTGGTAAATATATAATTTCTTCATTATTTGACATTAACATCTTCATCTTACCGACCGATAGTCGAGGGTAACCGACCCCTCGAGTGTTACCGATCAATCAAGTGTTACTGACCACTCGAGTGATACCGACCCCTCGAGTATTACCGACCCCTCGAGTGACACCGATCAGTCAAGTGTTACCGACCCCTCGAGTGTTACGATAAGTCGAGTGTTACCGACCACTCGAGTGACACCGATCAGTCAAGTGTTTACCGACCCCTCGAGTGTTACCAGTCAGTCGAGTGTCACCGACCTCTCGAGTGTTACCGCCCCTCGAGTGTTACTGACACCTTTAGCGTTACTGACCAGTCGAGTGTTATCGACCCCTCGAGTGTTACCGTGCAGTCGACTGTTACCGACCGCAGGAGTGTTACCGACCCCTCGAGTGTTACTGACACCTTTAATGTTACCGACCAGTCGAGCGTTACGACGCACGAGTGTTACCGACCACTCGAGAAGTCATAGCATATTGGAAGAAATCTGGTCTAGCCGACCAATTCTCATTCACTAACGATATTTCGTTATTCGTTGGTTGGTGGTTTGGTTAGATTTTACAGCATGTCAACCCTTGTTGGGTTATTTTATGTCTAAGATGTTTTGTTTTATACATTCTTGATGGGTATTCAAAATTTTTAGACCTCAAGTTTTTCTAACACATTCTTTTAAATTCATTTTTTCTATCTGATCCATAGATGGGACCCTAACCGGTACTACCACTCCGGTTCAGATGAAGGCTAATGAAGGAGTACTCCACATTCCCCAGAGCTCCAGCATTGGAACTTCACCATGCGTGTGAGTGAGAGAGAGAGAGAGGTAGAGAGAGAGAGACAGAGAGAGACAGACAGACAGAAAGAAAGAGAGAGAGGGAGAGGGAGAGGGAGATATAGCAAGAAAGAAAGAGAGGGAGAGAGAGAGAGAGAGAGAGAGAGAGAGTGTGTATGTGTGTGTGTGTATGTGTGAGAGAGAGAGAGAGACAGAGAAACCGAGACAGAGAAGAGACAGAGAGACAGAGAGAGTTTAAAATTGTCTGTATCTGTGTGTGTATACAATTCGAAGACTAAAATATCAACAATAGTCAAAAATGAATTATTATAATAGATGGGCATTAAATGACCCACCGAGGTTGATATGCCGTAAAACAAACCAAACCAAACCAAACCAATTATAATAGAAAAAAACCTTCCTTTATTTCTCTCCTGAATTTCTCCGTGGAGTTATTGGCTAAACTTGCAAATCGTCGTCAAAATTAAAGCGGAAAATGTTGACGACAATTTGCAACACATCAAACTAAAATCAGGTAAGTCAGGTTAGTAATTATTTTATTTCAGTTATTTAACGAATCTTGAGGACCATATGACCTTAGGCACCCCTTTTTGATCACGATTAAGAAAGGACATGTTTTTCATTTACACTGTCAATATCCGGTTGTTTTAACAGACGATTTTTAGATTTTTTAAATTATAAAACTAACCCTAACCATAACCCCCAACAAACAACCGGATATTGACGGTGTAAATGAAAAAATGTCCTTTCTTATATCGAGATCAAAAAGGGGTGCCTAAAGGTAATATGGTCCAATCTTGAAATATTTTCTAAACTGCACATAATATTTTTAGTTTAGAAAATATTTCAAGATTCGTTAAATAAATTGTAGTGAGAGAAGAGTCTTACCTCGTACAAAACGGGCGAGGACTTGCTTTGCGTGCAAGTCCACCGGAACAGAACGGTGAAGGAGGAGTGGGTGTAGGCAGGATTGCAACGTCAAAAAGTTAGAGAGGAGAAGGAGAAGCCTCTTCATAGAAGCGCCTGAGGCATTGTGGGTAGAAGTTAGAAATAAAAACGTCTGCTTCTCTGAGAGGGAGGGGTGAACGTGGATTCAGTCGATAGACTGCAACGAACAAAGAGTGTTATAGACATAAATGAAATAAAACAATTATTGTACATTTTGTATTCAGTATGTTTTTTCATTTATTTTCATTTGCTCATAGTAGTTGTTGGCTGGTGGTTGGTTGGTTGGTTGGTTTTTCCGACTTGTCATCCCTTTCCTGGGGTAGAAATATCTTTTAAACATCACAAAATCACAAGTGAAAGGATGACAGATAATGACAGAGATAGATGGGGAACAGTTCGCATCATACCCCACGCTAAAATTTATCTCCTAACCAAGCACCCCACTAAAAAGTAACCAAATTAGGCTATTCTTGCAAATCGTCGTCAAAATTAAAACAGAAAATTTTGACGACGATTTGCAACACATCAAACTAAATTTTGAAATTTAATTTTAAAAATCCAATTAAAAATACTTGACTTTTTTTTTTGGTAAGTCGGGTTAGTAATTGTTTTTATTTCATTTATTTAACGAATCTTGAAATATTTTCTAAACTGCACATAAATATTTTAATTTAGAAAATTTTTCAAGATTCGTTAAATAAAGAAATAAAACAATTACTAACCTGACTTACCAAAAAAAATTTTTTTTTTCATTTGTTTATGAAATAAACAAACTAACTTGACTTACCAAAAAAAGTCAAGTATTTTGAATCGGATTTTTTTAAATTTTAATTTCAAAATTTAGTTTGATGTGTTGCAAATCGTCGTCAAAATTTTCCGTTTTAATTTTGACGACGATTTGCAAGTTTTGTCCTGTTATTTTCTCATTTTCGTCATCACGTTTTCCAGCGTCTTATTCAACCGGTTCTCTTATAACATTCTGGCCCTTCATATTCGTTTACAGTTATTTGAGTAACGTATTTTTTTGTCGGTGAAGTGGGTGAGAGAAAAACATAAAGAGAATGGCTGTTGAGGGCGTAACGAACTCGTAGTGAGTGATGTCAACTCATTTTGTCAAATTGATAATCAGAAGGATTGTGTAATAATGGTATAAGAGTCTGCTAATAATAGGAATGGTGAGAGGTTTGTTGTTTGAGATGGTTGCGCTCTTGTTTTACGATGCCTCTATGCGGAATATGTCAGAAACGTTAATTTTGTCTTTCTCCTCTCTCACCTCATTTCCTCCCCTCTTTACCACTATATATCCCCTCCTCTTCTCCATATATATATATATATATATATATGTGTGTGTGTGTGTGTGTGTGTGTGTGCGTGTGTGTGTGTGTATATATGTGTGTGTATGTTTGTATGTATGTATGTATTTATTTGTATATTCTTTTCATGCGTGGATACGATAGAATATATATGTATTTGACCTTGTCCCGGGCAAGTGTTATGCCCACATACACACACACATCACCCACAACACACACACACACACACACAGACACGCACGCACACACGCACACACCACACACACCACACACACACACACATTATATATATATATATTTGTGTGTGTGTGTTTGGGCAGCATTCTTTCATTTATACATGTAGAATTAAAATAAAAGGCACGTCTCCTGTTTAACAATTTTATTAACGATTTTTTGGCCAACTTTTTTACACTCTGACGAAATCCGTAGATTTGGTCCATCAAAGTTCATATCTTAAGCACATAAACACATCACCCCTGAGGATGGCACTTCAAGGTACCGGGGCTGCTTGGATATGAACTTTGCTGTACTAATCTACGGATTCCATCCGGGTGTAAAAAAAGTTGACCAGAAGGCTTGGAAAGATCGTTAATGAGATTGTTAAACAGGAGACGTGCCTTTTATTTAATTCTACATGTATAAAAACATATATATATATATATATAATATATATTTATATGTATATGTTGTGTGGTGTGTGTGTGTGTGTGTGTGTGTGTGTGTGTGTGTGCGTTTGCATTTCACATAGAGATAATACACTTGGAAAGGAATGCATCCAACTACTCACCCTCCAGCTATGGGTAAATAGCAGGGTAGACGGGATTTTTAACCTTAGTTAGGTAACCAGTCTAAGAGAAGGAAAACTCCGAATTCAAACCTGTTAAACCCCGCTTGAGAAATTGACCATATCCTGCTCGTGCAGAGGGGTTGGTAAATGTATATTTACCAAACTCTCTGTACGAACAGGAAGTATGTATACTTACCAACCCCTCCGTTGGTAAGGTATATATTTACCCTCCGCACGAGCAGGATGTGACACAAGGTCAATTTCTTAAGCGCTCAGTCTGCTCGACTAATCATCCATAGCTGGAGGGAGAATAATTAGATTCATGCCCTTACCAAAAGTATTAGCACTATGTGAAATGCAAATGCCTCGTTCAGAATTTGAACTTATCGCCACGTTTTCATTTACTAAAACAGTGAACCATGCGCCCATTTATTTTTTTTATCCTCCTTTGGTAAAAGCAATTATTTTCCCAGCACCCTAGTATAATATATATTATTATATATATATTATATATATATATATATATATTATATATAGTGCTCATATTTGAAACTAACACATAACTTTTTGCAACATCAAGGTTTTTCGTTTGAATTCATATAATTTTTTTGGCAACGTCAAGGTTTTCGTTTTGATTCATATGACTTTCGTCTCCGCTCTTGATAGTACGGAGTATTAAACAAGCTCTGCAGATGATTTTTATGAAAAATCGAAATATTGTTTCAATATTAGCTATGAATATGTTATAAAAATGTTTTCACTTTAACAGCATATTGTGTTGTTTTTTAATATCCTTTTATACTATACTATATATTATTATTATTATTATTATTATTATTATTATTATTATTATTATTATTATATTGGAATACACAGAAATTAGCATATTATAATAATAAATTTGCTCTACTTACGTATTGAGCACATTATATTTGTTTTATCGTTGTCTTATCCATTGTGAAAAGCATCAACTAACTATTAGGCAAATTTCACAAAGTCACCATTTTCACACACAACACACACACACACACAACACATATATATATATATATATATATATATATATACACTATATATATAAATCTGTCTCGCAGATCATAATTAGTGAATCGCGAGTTGGATCCTCATAAAAATCTCTACGTTAAAAAGGTTCCTGTGTTAATCCGTCTGGTAGTGGCGAATGTGTATATATATTTACTTTGTCGTTAATTGTTTTATTTTTGTAGTTTCTTCCGATATACAACATATATATACATACATACATAATATGCAAACGTACATACATACAACCAACTGACCCTTTATAGATGATGAGAGCCTAAGATAAAGCAAATTTTTCAATCTACTGCCTGTTTGCCGTCAACTGTTTGTCTATTTATCTATCTATCTATCTACTAATCCAGCACACTAGTAATGAACTTAGTCTGTTTGCGTTTAGCTATCTATGCATTCTGACAAAAACACGGCAGGTTATGTATCGTTTCATTCATTTTTGGTAAAATGATAATCAAGATGCATCCTTTATAAACTTTATATCCTTGCTCATCTGCTTATTCAAATAAGTTTTATAATATATATAATATATAATATAATATATATTATATATATATAATTATATATAACGCTCTCGTATATAAGGGATGGAGTTTACTAATAGGCGCCTTTAATACTAGAGGTGTGTGATATTAAAAACATTAAAATCTTTCTGTGGCTGATAGTTAAGGTTAACTGATGTGAATCCGATCGATTTCAATCCGCAGGCTTAGGTAGCTTAAAACTGTCTAGCGACAATGAGGGACTTGATAGTCGAAACACATGTCTGTGGACGACTATATATAATATATATATATATAATATATTATATATATAGATATATATATATATATATATGCGCGCGCGCGTGGTGAGAGTTTATGGTAAATAAAAAGCCTAAGAATTCGACAATTTTAGCGGTATTGAATTACAGCTAAAATGGCCAAAGGATTTCCTGCCGAATTGGACGAGTATTTATCACTGATTTTTTTTTAGAAAGGAGAAGAATTTGGCCCGTTTTTGTTTGCATAGTTGAAATTAGACAATTTAAAAAATTTATATAAATAATACAATCCTGAAAATATGTGCAAAATGAGCATTTTTTTAACTATACATTTTTACATAGATTAATTTAGTCCTTCTTTTCTCAAAGTTTGACTTAGTCCATCGATATTGTAATATTTTAACTGACCTTGAAAATTTTAACATGTAAATACTTCAGTTGATTATTTATAGGATAATTTTTTTTGCATCAAATTTAAGAAAATATGTGTTTAAAACTACGAAAAACGATGCTACTTGAATTCAAATTTTTTTTAGTTTTAAGAAAATAACGTTTAAATTTTAAAACGCACTTTTTTAGGTATTGAATTCAAACTTTTTAGTTTTTCGTATATATTCTTCAGGATATATCTTCAAGAAATGTAAAGAATTAGAGATGGAAGTTTTTTTTCTTCACATAGTACAAAGTCAACCCACCCACATTCTGCATTGATAAAATATTTTTTTCAATTTTTTTTTTAATGAAATAGCAATCGTTATAAGATTAAGTCGGTTGAAAAAATAATTTTGTGAAAGATTTCATTAATGGACAATTTACTGATTTTTGGTATTGTTTTAAATTAAAAATTTCAAAAAATTATTATTCTTGAAAATTTGCAAGGTATATATATATATATAGTATATGATATATATATATATTATATATATATTATATATATATAGTGTGTGTGTGTGTGGTGTGTGTGTGTGTATGTGTATAGTCATAACAGACACGGTTTTCGATGTGTCAGTCTCCCCGTGCGGCTAATACATTTGTTGGCTACACGTCCCCGGGAATGAAAACCTGATTGATTCATATGTCTGCTTAAGATGAGTTGTCACCGTACAAGATGGAAGGAGGATTTTAGCTGATAAATAAACATCTGTTGTATATAAAAAAAAAGCGAGAGTGCCCCGATCGCTTTATATAGGGAGCTGGTTGGCTTTTACCTTAGTTGGCGGTTCATCGGAAATCCTCCCAAAGTGCCGACTATAAGGGAGGGAAGACACACACCACACACACACACACACATAATATATATATATATTAAATGGTATACAGGAATAAACTACTCTAAGTTTACATAAAGGATCTTTCAGGGTTATATTCATGAATAACTAAGGATATTGCGATTAAATTGCAGCCGATTGTACACGGTGGTAACTTCAGTGGATCTTGAACCTGAATATCATTAAGTAATGTTATTCTGTGTAACCTTATTATAATAATTCGCTCTACCTTTATTATTGGAGCACTTTTATATTTGTTATCTCGCCTGCTTCCATGTGAACTGTATAACTAACCATTGTGGCCAATTTCACCGGTAAGTCATTTTTCATACATAAATTCACATCTAATGTGATGCGCTTCTTCAGATAGAATTTACCAAGTGAGTTCAGTTGGTGACAGTTGTGAGCATGCAGATGCCCGGATCAGCTGTTTAATGTATTCACATTAACTCGTACATGCCTGCCAAAGATAGAATTCAATGTGGAATTTCATGCGTTCGTCTGTGTCGTAAGGATGGAGGGTGAGTATTTCTCCAACTTTCGCTATAATCCGGCCCTTCTCCATGAGATGTGTATCACCTCTGTAATTGTCTTATGTAAAGACTTCTGCAAGGCATGATGTAGCCGCTTTATATGGTTCTTCTGCCGATATCAGGTATATTGGTTTCCCATTCTCAGATCGTGAAGTTCATGATATTCTCCAGGTTTGTATTCTTTGTCTGTTTGTTGTTTATGTATCTGTTTTCGCACCAGAAGTGGACATCGTCCGAACGCTGGTTCTGGGCCAGCTTGATCAGGTGACCCATTTGTTAGTATTTTTGACTTAAAAGACTGGGTAACAGTGTACCAAGGGTGTCATTCACCCAATCTCGGCGGCACTTGTGTTCAATCAGCAGCGGTGACTTACTAGGTGATCAGTGTATGAGGAATGGTAGGTTCAGGCGTCGCCTGCAATACCATCTCCTCATCATGGATGAGAATCTTACCTTTTGTTTACATCGTTGCGCGGTTGGTGCTGCCCCGCATATCCTCCCCAAGTTCAAGTATACAGGACAAGCCGAGGCAGATTACGGGAACTTGGGAACGCGGTTGATGTGAAGAGATTAGGTTCCACACGAGGATTTCTAAATTCTATTAAATAATAATCAAGTCATTCTATTCAATAAGTGACTACAAATTTATTTACCAATTATTCAAAAAATAAGATTCAAATGAAAAAAAATTGAAACGAAAAGTAAATAGATAATATGTTAATATTCTGAAAATTTATAAGTTTATCAATAAAAAATTTTATATAAAACGCAAGAGATATCCATTAATAGTTTACCTCATGATCACTACCCTGTAGTTCTAGCTTCGGAAGTTGTATGGTGATGTTTTATTTTTTTTTATTTTGTAACTTTAACGGAGGAGCGGTAAGAGGAAAACTTAGTTCGCTTGACATTGTCCTTAATAATTATAATATAATTAATTTTGTTCCTTTTTTGCTTCTTCTTCCTATTACATCTGAGACCTTTTTAGTGCTTTTTGTTCGGGCTAATGTAATCGGAGAGGAAATCCGGAGTGGATGTAAGGAAGAGTCTGCCTTAACAACAAAGTACACACCATTCCAACCTCAAAAAATACTGTTTACCAGATTTTGTTGGAAGGAAATGTGTTTATTATTGTTTACAGCTATGTATAAATGATTATGCCGTTTCATAAGAGAGAAAGGTTGACAAGGAGAGAGAGAGGAAAGGAAGAGGAGGGAGATGAGATAGGAGAAAAAAGGTAGTAATTAAATTTGATGTGAAATAGATGGATGGAAGTGTTGGAATGAGCGTGTGTTATGAGGATTGTGATGATATAGAAGAATGAGATCCGGGATATGAAGGGTTGGAAGGATTGCATGATATGATAGATATATGAATTTCGAAATTGAGAAGGATTAGTTGGGGGAGATGGTAATTGTTATGAGATGTATCATAAAGTTAAGAGAAAATGAAAGAGGAAGGTTGTAGATGATACTTCTGCTTTTCTTCTCTTCTTTTATTCTTCTTTTTTTTTTTCTCCTCTTTCCCCTCTTTTTTACTTCTTCTTCTTCTCTCTTCTTCTTCTTCTTCTTCTTCTTCTTTTCTTCTTCTACTTCTTCTTCTTCTTCTTCTTTCTCCTCTTCCCCCCTTTTTTCCTCCTTCTTCTTTCTTTCTTCTATTCTTCTTCTTCCTTCTTCTTCTGTTTTTTTCTCCTCTTTCCCCCTCTTTCTGTCTTCTTCTTCTTCTTTTCTTCTTCTTCTTCTTTTTCTCTCTTTTCCCCCCTCTTTTTTTCTTCTCTCTTTTCTTCTTGCTCTTCTTCTCTTCTTCTTCTTCTTCTTCTTCTTCTCCTTCTTCTTCTTCTTCTTCTTTCTTCCTCTTTCCCCCCTCTTTTTTACCTCTTCTTCTTCCTTCTTGCCTTCTCTGCTGCTGCTGCTTTTTTTTCTCTCTTTCCCATCTTTGTGTTTCCTTCTTTCTTCTTCTCTTCTTCTGCTCTGCCTGCTGCTTGTGCTCCTCTGCCCCCCGCGGGTTTCTGCTGCTGCTGCTTCTGCTTCTTCTTCGTTCTTCTTCTTCTTCTTCTTTCTCTTCTGCTGCTGCTGCTGCTCCTTCTTGCCCCCCGCGGGTTTTCCTCCTGCTGGCGCTTCTGCTGTGCTGCTGATCTGCTGCTGGTGGTGGCTCCCTCTCTGCACCCCCGCGGGTTGTCCTGCTTGCTGCGCTGCTTCTGCTGCTGCTGCTGCTGGTGGCTCCCTCTTGCCCCACCGCGGGTCTGCCTGCTGCTGCGCTTCTCTGCTGCTGCTGCTGCGTGCTGGTGGTGGTGGTGGTGGTGGTGGCTCCTCTTGCACCTCCCGCGGGTCTCCTGCTGCTGCTGCCTGCGCTGCTGCGCTGGTCTCTTGCCCCCCCGCGGGTTTCCTGGTGCTGCTGCTGCTTCTGCTGCTGCTGCTGCTGCGCTGCTGGCTCTCTTGTCCCCCTGGGGGTTCCTGGCTTCTTCTTCTTCTTCTTCTTCTTCTTCTTCTCCTTCTTCTTCTGCTGCTGCTTGCTCCTCTTGTCCCCGAGGGTTTCCTGTTTCTGGTTTCCTCCGTTTCCTTTTGTTCTTTCCCTCTTTTCCTGCTCTCGCCCCGTTTCGTTGCGCCTGCGCGTTTTCTGCCTGGCCCCCCGCCCCCCCCCCCGCCCTGCGTCGCCGTGTTGCCGTTGTGCTGCCCCGCTGCCCGGCTCCCCGTTTCCTTTTTGGCCCGTTGGCTCCCCCGCGACTTTTGCGCCCCTTCCCTCGTTTTTTTTTTCTTCGTGCCCCTCGCCGCGGCTGTGATCTCCCCCCGGGTATGCCTGTTTTCCTCTTCCCCCGTTTGCGATGTTTCTTCCGCCCTCTTGCCCCTGTTCCATGCTCCCCCGTACTTCCTCAATCTTGCTTTCTCGCTCTCCTCGGTCCTTTGTTTTTCCTTTTCCTTCCTTTTTTCTCTTTTCCTTCTGTTCCCTTGCCCCGCTTTGTGTTCGCTTCCCTGTGCTCCCCGCTTTCCTCTTCTCTTTCCCTCCTCTCTTTCTTTCTTTCCTTCTTTCTTCTTCTCTTTCTCTGTGTCCATTCTTTTTCTTCTTCTCTCTCTCTGAGTCTCTCTCTCTCTCTCTCTCTCTCTCTCTCTCTCTCTCTCTATTGCCTCTTCTCTGTCTTGCTCCGTTTTTTGGCCGTCTCCCCTTCCGGTTTGGCCCCCCCTCCACCCCCACCCCCCCCCCCCCCCACCTCTCTCTCTTCTTCTCTCTCTCTCTCTCTTCTCTCTCCTGGGTGGTTGGGCTACCTTTGCCCGTTCCTTCGGTCAAACCGCCCCCGTTGCTTGGTCCTCCCCCCTTTCCTGGCTTGTCCCGCCCTTCCCCCGGCTGGCCCTTCCTTCCTGTCCCCCGTCTTCCCTCCCTCACTCCTTCTCTCTCTCTCTCTCTCTCTCTCTATCTCTCCTCTCTCTCTCTCTCTCTCTCTCTCTCTCTCCTTCCCCCCGTGATGCCCCGGCCGTGCTCTCTGTACCTCTTTGCTTTTTTCTTTTCCCGCTGGCCGCGCGCTCCCGGTTTCTCGTCTTTTCCTGCCTAGCCGCTGTGTGCCTCCCTCTCTTTTCCTCCCGCTGTCGGTCAATAGTAGGGCACGCCCTGGTCCTTTCGGTTTGCCCCGGCCCCCCGTCTCGGCCGCCCGTCCCCTCTCTACCTTTTTCCCTCTCCTTGTTTTCCCTCGCCTAGCGCCTTTTTTTCGCCGCATTTTCCCCGCGGTCCCCCCGTTTTCTGCGCCCCGGCCCGGTTTTCCTCTCCGCCCTCTTTTCCCCGCCGGATCCTCGCTCGCCTCCACTTTGCTCGCTCCTTGTTCTGCGTCATTCCTCCTCCCTCCTCCGCCGTGGGTCTTCTGTTCCACTGCACTCCGCCGCCCCTCCCCCACTTTTGTTCATGCCTTCCTCCTGCCACCCACTCTCTGTCACCGCACTCTTTCTTTTCGCCCGCCCATCTTTCTCATCCGCCCTACAATTATCCCACCCCCCCCTTCGCTTTCAAGTGACAATACTGGATGCATTTCTATATAAATGAGTGGACACAGGGAATCATAAAATAATGCAATTAATGACGCACATTTAGACTGATAATCAATAAATTATTATTTTTAAAAATTCAAACGTTCTGTGCGGTATCTAATGGCGCCGCGGCCCGGTAACCCGGGTCGTGACCCAGTGGTTGGGAACTCTGTTTTTAAACAACAGATATGTCAGGAAAGAAAAAAACAACGTAAAATGATCAAGTACGTGCATATTTTGTGCGTTAAAACAAGGATTGTTGTTTTAGAATTTCAAAATATTTTGAGCTGACCCGATATAAACTTGCGTTCATAACACGTGATGTAATTAACTTTAATGTTCTGGCGTTTATTTATTTTATTTGTTTATTTATTTGTCAACTCGTCTCTCCCGTGTTAGATTTGTTTTCTTATCTATTCGAGCCTGGAACATATTCTAATTTAGAGTCCATTAAGAGTATTATGAATGTTTCTGTTAGTCTGCAATTTTTAGATAAGCTTCAATAATTTGGAACGCATATGACTTAGGCCAGCCCCTTTTTGATTTCGATTAGAAGGACAATGTTTTTATTTACCGTTAATATTTCCGCTTGTTTGTTTTTAGGTTAGAGTTAGGGGTTGGGTTAGGGATTAGGGTTAGGGTTAGGGTTTAGTTTTATAATAAAAAAACCTCTACAAATCGTCCTGTTAATCAACACACTGGATATTGACGGGTAAATTGAAAAACTTACAATTACTACAGATTTATCTTAACGAATCTTTGGAAAAATTTTCTAAACTAAGAATATTTAGTAAGCTTTAGAAAATATTTTCATGATTGGACCATATTACTCTCTACGCGCACACGCCTTTTTTGGTCTTTTTTTCATTATATACCGTCCAAATGTCCGGTGTTTATCTGGCGGTTAGGGTTAGGGGTTAGGGTTAGGGGTTAGGGGTTAGGTTTTATAATTTTTTTTAAACTCTACACACTCGCTCTCTCTCTACACACACCCGGATATTGGACGGTGATAATGAAAAACATGTCAATTTCTTTATCGGAGATCCAAAGGGGTGCCTAAAGGTAATATGGTCCATAATTATATTATTAATTTTCGGACTATTGTCCTTTAACATTTATTGTTATACAGGATGTTCATAAAGCCTGATTCGTTCACAGATCTCATCTCCTGGCTTCTTTCTGCGTAGTTTAATGCTAGAAGATATCGTTAATCGAACCAAATGATACGGGACTTAAGCTGATGCCAAAGCAATGATCATGACTACGCATTATGACATTGGTGAGGCTCATGCTACTGCGAATTATTGCAAAAGAAATTAAATTACATCCTTATCGTCTCTCACTCACACTCAATGGTGCCCCTGTCATCATCATCATCATATCATCATGTCGCGCTGTTAAGCACGAGAAATATCGCATGAGCTATTTCTCTCGCATCCTCCCTATCGCTCATCAATTCTCGGGGTTCCTCTAACTGCAGCATCCTGTATCCGCGCAGAGTTGATCAATGTACATCTTTGCTGGTCGGCTCACACTGGCGTGCCCATGTTGCTGGTTTCCACAGGAAGGACTCGCTTATGGTTCGTCTTGCTTCTCCAGTAGTATGCCGCGTGTCTTGTCCGTCTTACTCGGAATGGTTTGGGTGATATGTGGCAGGTGGCCGTACAGCTGCTTTCTCGTGGATGCTTGTTTATGTAGAGGTGTATTAAATGAGACAGCATAAACTTCAATATCTACTCACCAATTTTGCATAATTTCCATATATTCTTTCAAGTTCATTTGCTTTTGTATAATTCTTGTTAAGTTGAACAGAGACTTTA
>CM042161.1:22387042-22434740 GCA_023376005.1 Doryteuthis pealeii | reverse complement strand
TTCACAATTGATAAGACAAACGAAAACAAATATAATGTGCTCAATACGTAAGTATAGCAAATTTTTTATTATAATATGCTAATTTCTGTGTTATTCAATATAATAATAATAATAATAATAATAATAATAATATAATAATAATAATAATAATATTGATATAGATAAAAGGATATTAAAACACACACAATAGCTGTTAAAGTGAAAACATTTTATAACATATTCCATAGCTAATATTGAACAATATTTTCGATTTTATAAAAAAATCATCTGGCAGAGCTGTTTATACTCCGTTACTTAATTCAAGAGGCGGAGACGAGAAGTCATATGAATTTCAAAACGAAAACCTTGACGTTGCCCAAAAACAATTATAATGAATCAAAACGAAAACCTTGATGTTGCAAAAAAAGTTATGTGTTAGTTTCAAATATGAGCACTATATATTATATATATATATATATATATATATATATATATATATATATATATACTAGGGTGCTGGGAAAAATAATTGCTTTACCAAAGGAGTTATAAAAAAAATAAATGGAGCGCCATGGTTACTGTTGTTAGTTAAATGAAAACGTGGCGATAAGGTTTCAAATTCTGAAGAGGCTATTTGATTTCACATAGTGCTAATACTTTTGTAAGGGCATGAATCTAATTATTTCCCCTCCAGCTATGGAGATTAGTCGAGCAGACTGAGCGCTTAAGAAATTGACCTGTGTCACATTCCTGCTCGTGCGGAGGGGTTGGTAATAATATATCACCTTTACCAACGGAGGGGTGTAGTTACTACTCCTGTTCGTACAGAGGAGTTTGGTAAATATACATTTACCAAACCCCTCTGCGACGCAGCAGGGATATGGTCAGATTTCTCAAGCGGGGTTAAAGGGTTTTTGAATTCGGAGTTTTCCCTTCTCTTAGGACTGGTTACCTAACTAAGGTTAAAAATCCCCAGTCTCTCATCCCTGCTATTACCCATTAGCTGTGAGGGTGAGAGTAGTGGATGCATTTTCCTTTCCCAAGTGATTATTCTCTATGTGAAATGCAAACGGCACACACACACACACCACACACACACACACACACACACACTACACATATTATATTATATATATATCATATTACTATATATATATATATGTTTTTATACGTAGAATTAAATAAAAGGACGTCTCCTGTTTAACAATTCTCATTAACGACTTTCAAGCCTCTGGTCAACTTTTTTTACACCCGGGATGAATCCGTAGATTAGTACAGCAAAGTCATATCCCAAGCAGCCCGGTACCTTGAAGTGCCATTCCTCAGGGGTATGTGTTTATGTGCTAAAATTATGAACTTTTGATGGACCAATCTCGGATTTCGTCAGATGTGTAAAAAAGTTGGCCAAGAAAATCGTTAATAAAAATGTTAACAGGAGACGTGCCTTTTATTTAATTTCTACATGTATAAATGAAAGATGTGCCCCAAACACACCACACACAAATATATATATATATATGTGCTGTGTGTTGTGTTGTGTGTGTGTGTGTGCGGTTGGTGTGGCGTTGCGTGTCTTGTGTGTTTGTGTGTGTGTGTTTGTGGGATGTAATTGTGTGTGTGTATGTGGGGCATTAACACTTGCCCGGGACAAGGTCAAATACTATTTATTCTATCGTATCCACGATGGAAAAGAATAACAAATAATACATACATACAACAAAACATACACACACAATATACACAAACACACACGCACACACACAACACACACACACACACAATATATAATATATATATATATATATGAGAAGAGAGAGGGGATATATGTGGTAAAGAGGGGAGGAAAATGAGAGTGGAGAGGAGAAAGACAAAATTTAACGTTTCTGAACATATTCCGCATAGAGGATCGTAAACAAAGGCGCAACCATTCTCAAACAACAAACCTCTCACCATTTCCTATTATTTAGCAGACTCTTTACATTATTACACAATCCTTCTTTGATATTCAATTTGACAAAATGATGTTGACAAAATCACTACGAGTTCGTTTTAACGCCCTCAACAGGCCATCTCTTTATGTTTTTCTCTCACCACTTTCACGAACAAAAAAATACGTTACTAAATAACTGTAAACGAATATGAAGGGCCAGAATGTTATTAAGAGAACCGGATTGAATAAGACGCTTGGAAAACGTGATGACGAAAATGAGAAAATAACAGGACAAAACTGCCAAATCGTCGTCAAATTTAAAACGAGAAAATTTTGACGGACGATTTGCAACACAATCAAACTTAAATTTTGAAATTAAAATTTACAAAAATCCGATCAAAATACTTGGACTTTTTTTTGGTAAGTCAAGTTAGGTTTGTTTATTTCTAAACAAATGAAAAAAAAAAATTTTTTTTTTTTGGTAAGTCAGGTTGTAATTGTTTATTTCATTATTTAACGAATCTTGAAAAATTTTCTAAATCAAATATTTTATGTGGCAGTTAGAAAATTATTTCAAGATTCGTTAAAATAAATGAAATAAAACAATTTACTAACCGACCTTACAAAAAAAAAAGTCAAGTATTTTAATTGGATTTTGTAAAATTAAATTCAAAATTTAGTTTGATGTGTTGCAAATCGTTCGTTCAAAATTTTCTGTTTTAATTTGACGACGATTTGCAAGAATAGCCTAATTGGTTTACTTTTAGTGGGTGCTTGGTTAGGAGATAAAATTTAGGCGTGGGGTATGATGCGAACTGTTCCCCATCTATCTCTGTCATTATCTGTCATCCTTTCACTTGTGATTTTTGTTATGTTTAAAAGATATTCTACCCCAGGAAAGGGATGGACAAGTCGGAAAAACCAACCAACCAACCAACCAACCAGCCAACAACTTACTATGAGCAAATGAATAAAATGAAAAATACTGAATACAAAATGTACAATAATTGTTTTATTTCATTTATGTCTATAACACTCTTTGTTTCGTTGCAGTCTACGACTGAATCCACGTTCACCCCTCCCTTCAGAGAAGCAGGACGTTTTATTTCTAACTTTTCTACCACATGCCTCAGGCGCTTCTATGAAAGAGCTTCTCCTTCTCCTCTCTAACTTTTTGACGTTGCAATCCTGCCTACACCCACTCCTCCTTCACCGTTCTGTTCCGGGGACTTGCACGCAAAAGCAAGTCCTCGCCCGTTTTGTAAACGAGGTAAGACTCTTCCTCTCACTACAATTTATTATAACGAAATCTTGAAATATTTTCTAAACTTTAAAATATTTATGTGCTGTTTGAAAATATTTCAAGATTGGACCATTATTTACCTTTAGGCACCCCTTTTTGAATCTCGATATAAGAGAAAAAAGACACCACACATTTTTTTTCATTTACCCGTCAATATCCGCGTTGTTTGTTGGGGGTTAGGTTAGGGGTTAGTTTTATAATTTAAAAAATTCTAAAAATCGTCTGTTAAAACAACCGGATATTGACAGTGTAATGAAAAACATGTCCTTCTTTAATCTGATTCAAAAAGGGGTGCCTTAAGGTTCATATGGTCCTCCAAGATTCGCTTAAATAACTGAAATTAAAAATTATTTACTAACCTGGACTTACCTGATTTTAGTTTGATGTGTTGCAAATCTGTCGTCAACATTTTCCGCTTTAATTTTGAACGCACGATTTTGCAAGTTTTAGCCAATAAACTCCACGGAGAAATTCAGGAGAGAAATAAAGGAAGGTTTTTTCTATTATAATGGTTTGGGTTTGGTTTGGTTTGTTTTTACCGGCATATTCAACCTCGGTGGGTCATTTTAATGCCCATCTATTATAATAATTCATTTTTTTGACTATTGTTGATATTAGTCTTCGAATTGTATACCACCAACAGAATACAGACCAATTTTAACTCTCTCTGTTCTCTCTGTCTCCTTTCTCTGCTCGGTTTCTCTGTTCTCTCTCTCTCTTCCACACATACACACACACACCAATACACACTCTCTCTCTACTCTCCTAATCTACATCTCTCATCTACACTCCTCTTTCTTTCTGCTATATCTCCCTCTCCTCTCCCTCTCTCTCTTTCTTTCTGTCTGTTCTGTCCTCTCTGTCTCTTTCTCTCTACCTCTCTCTCTCCTCTCACTCACACGCATGGGAAGTTCAATGCTGGAGCTCTGGGAATTGTGATACTCCTTCATTAGCTTCAATTCTGAACCGGAGTGGTAGTACCGGTAGGGTCCCATCTATGGATCAGATAGAAAAAATGATTTAAAAGAATGTGTTAGAAACAAACTTGAGGTCAAAAATTTTGAATACCCATCAAGAAGTATAAACAAAACATCTTAGGACATTAAAAATAACCCAACAAGGTTGACATGCTGTAAAATCTAACAAACACCAACAAACGAATAACGAAATATCGTTAGTGAATGAGAATTGGTCGGCTAGACCAGATTTCTTCCAATATGGCTATGACTTTCTTCGAGTGAGCGTTTACGACCGCACGAGTGTTACCGACCACTCGAGAAGTCATAGCATATTGGAAGAAATCTGGTCTAGCCGACCAATTCTCATTCACTAACGATATTTCGTTATTCGTTGGTTGGTGGTTTGGTTAGATTTTACAGCATGTCAACCCTTGTTGGGTTATTTTATGTCTAAGATGTTTTGTTTTATACATTCTTGATGGGTATTCAAAATTTTTAGACCTCAAGTTTTTTCTAACACATTCTTTTAAATTCATTTTTTTCTATCTGATCCATAGATGGGACCCTAACCGGTACTACCACTCCGGTTCAGATGAAGGCTAATGAAGGAGTACTCCACATTCCCCAGAGCTCCAGCATTGGAACTTCACCATGCGTGTGAGTGAGAGAGAGAGAGAGGTAGAGAGAGAGAGACAGAGAGAGACAGACAGACAGAAAGAAAGAGAGAGAGGGAGAGGGAGAGGGAGATATAGCAAGAAAGAAAGAGAGGAGAGAGAGAGAGAGAGAGAGAGGGAGAGTGTGTGTGTGTGTATGTGTGTATGTGAGAGAGAGAGAGAGACAGAGAGACAGAGACAGAGACAGAGAGTTTAAAATTGTCTGTATCTGTGTGTGTATACATTCGAAGACTAAAATATCAACAATAGTCAAAAATGAATTATTATAATAGATGGGCATTAAATGACCCACCGAGGTTGATATGCCGTAAAACAAACCAAACCAAACCAAACCAATTATAATAGAAAAAAACCTTCCTTTATTTCTCTCCTGAATTTCTCCGTGGAGTTATTGGCTAAACTTGCAAATCGTCGTCAAAATTAAAGCGGAAAATGTTGACGACAATTTGCAACACATCAAACTAAAATCAGGTAAGTCAGGTTAGTAATTATTTTATTTCAGTTATTTAACGAATCTTGAGGACCATATGACCTTAGGCACCCCTTTTTGATCACGATTAAGAAAGGACATGTTTTTCATTTACACTGTCAATATCCGGTTGTTTTAACAGACGATTTTTAGATTTTTTTAAATTATAAAACTAACCCCTAACCATAACCCCCAACAAACAACCGGATATTGACGGTGTAAATGAAAAAATGTCCTTTCTTATATCGAGATCAAAAAGGGGTGCCTAAAGGTAATATGGTCCAATCTTGAAATATTTTCTAAACTGCACATAAATATTTTAGTTTAGAAAATATTTCAAGATTCGTTAAATAAATTGTAGTGAGAGAAGAGTCTTACCTTCGTACAAAACGGGCGAGGACTTGCTTTGCGTGCAAGTCCACCGGAACAGAACGGTGAAGGAGGAGTGGGTTGTAGGCAGGATTGCAACGTCAAAAAGTTAGAGAGGAGAAGGAGAAGCCTCTTCATAGAAGCGCCTGAGGCATTGTGGGTAGAAGTTAGAAATAAAAACGTCTGCTTCTCTGAGAGGGAGGGTGAACGTGGATTCAGTCGATAGACTGCAACGAACAAAGAGTGTTATAGACATAAATGAAATAAAACAATTATTGTACATTTTGTATTCAGTATGTTTTTCATTTATTTTCATTTGCTCATAGTAGTTGTTGGCTGGTTGGTTGGTTGGTTGGTTGGTTTTCCGACTTGTCATCCCTTTCCTGGGGTAGAAATATCTTTTAAACATCACAAAAAAATCACAAGTGAAAGGATGACAGATAATGACAGAGATAGATGGGGAAACAGTTCGCATCATACCCCACGCTAAATTTATCTCCTAACCAAGCACCCCCACTAAAAGTAACCAAATTAGGCTATTCTTGCAAATTCGTCGTCAAAATTAAACAGAAAATTTTGACGACGATTTGCAACACATCAAACTAAATTTTGAAATTTAATTTTAAAAATCCAATTAAAAATACTTGACTTTTTTTTTTGGTAAGTCGGGTTAGTAATTGTTTTATTTCATTTATTTAACGAATCTTGAAATATTTTCTAAACTGCACATAAATATTTTGATTTAGAAAATTTTTCAAGATTCGTTAAATAAATGAAATAAAACAATTACTAACCTGACTTACCAAAAAAAAAAAAATTTTTTTTTTTCATTTTGTTATGAAATAAACAAACTAACTTGACTTACCAAAAAAAAGTCAAGTATTTTGAATCGGATTTTTTAAAATTTTTAATTTCAAAATTTAGTTTGATGTGTTGCAAATCGTCGTCAAAATTTTCCGTTTTAATTTTGACGACGATTTGCAAGTTTTGTCCTGTTATTTTCTCATTTTCGTCATCACGTTTTCCAGCGTCTTATTCAACCGGTTCTCTTATAACATTCTGGCCCTTCATATTCGTTTACAGTTATTTGAGTAACGTATTTTTTGTCGGTGAAGTGGGTGAGAGAAAAACATAAAGAGATGGCTGTTGAGGGCGTAAACGAACTCGTAGTGAGTGATGTCAACTCATTTTGTCAAATTGATAATCAGAAGGATTGTGTAATAATGGTATAAGAGTCTGCTAATAATAGGAATGGTGAGAGGTTTGTTGTTTGAGAATGGTTGCGCTCTTGTTTACGATGCCTCTATGCGGAATATGTCAGAAACGTTAATTTTGTCTTTCTCCTCTCTCACCTCATTTCCTCCCCTCTTTACCACTATATATCCCCTCTCTCTTTCTCCATATATATATATAATATATATATGTGTGTGTGTGTGTGTGTGTGTGTGTGCGTGTGTGTGTGTGTATTATATGTGTGTGTATGTTTGTATGTATGTATGTATTTATTTGTATATTCTTTTCATGCGTGGATACGATAGAATAATATGTATTTGACCTTGTCCCGGGCAAGTGTTATGCCCACATACACACACACATACACCCACAAACACACACACACACACACACAGACACGCACACGCACACGCACGCACACACACACACACACACACCACACACACACAGCACATATATATTATATATATTTGTGTGTGTGTGTTTGGGCAGCATTCTTTCATTTATACATGTAGAATTAAATAAAGGCACGTCTCCTGTTTAACAATTTTATTAACGATTTTCTTGGCCAACTTTTTTACACTCTGACGAAATCCGTAGATTGGTCCATCAAAGTTCATATCTTTAAGCACATAAACACATCACCCCTGAGGATGGCACTTCAAGGTACCGGGGCTGCTTGGGATATGAACTTTGCTGTACTAATCTACGGATTCCATCCGGGTGTAAAAAAAGTTGACCAGAAGGCTTGGAAAGATCGTTAATGAGATTGTTAAAACAGGAGACGTGCCTTTTATTTAATTCTACAGTATAAAAAACATATTATATTATATATATATATATATTATATATAATATTATGTGTGTGTGTGTGTGTGTGTGTGTGTGTGTGTGTGTGTGTGTGTGCGTTTGCATTTCACATAGAGATAATACACTTGGGAAAGGAATGCATCCAACTACTCACCCTCCAGCTATGGGTAAATAGCAGGGTAGACTGGGATTTTTAACCTTAGTTAGGTAACCAGTCTAAGAGAAGGAAAACTCCGAATTCAAACCTGTTAAACCCCGCTTGAGAAATTGACCATATCCTGCTCGTGCAGAGGGGTTGGTAAATGTATATTTACCAAACTCCTCTGTACGAACAGGAAGTATGTATACTTACCAACCCCTCCGTTGGTAAAGGTATATATTTACCAACCCCTCCGCACGAGCAGGATGTGACACAAGGTCAATTTCTTAAGCGCTCAGTCTGCTCGACTAATCATCCATAGCTGGAGGGAGAATAATTAGATTCATGCCCTTACCAAAAGTATTAGCACTATGTGAAATGCAAATAGCCTCGTTCAGAATTTGAACTTATCGCCACGTTTTCATTTACTACAACAGTAACCATGCGCCTCCATTTATTTTTTTTATCCTCCCTTTGGTAAAGCAATTATTTTCCCAGCACCCTAGTATATATATATATATATATATATATATATATATATATATATATATATATATATAGTGCTCATATTTGAAACTAACACATAACTTTTTTGCAACATCAAGGTTTTCGTTTTGAATTCATATAATTTTTTTGGCAACGTCAAGGTTTTCGTTTTGAATTCATATGACTTTCGTCTCCGCTCTTGATAGTACGGAGTATAAACAAGCTCTGCAGATGATTTTTATAAAATCGAAATATTGTTCAATATTAGCTATGAATATGTTATAAAATGTTTTCACTTTAACAGCATATTGTGTTGTTTTTATATCCTTTTATCTATACTCATATATTATTATTATTATTATTATTATTATTATTATTATTATTATTATTATTATTATATTGGAATACACAGAAATTAGCATATTATAATAATAAATTTGCTCTACTTACGTATTGAGCACATTATATTTGTTTTATCGTTGTCTTATCATTGTGAAACTAGCATCAACTAACTATTGAGGCAAATTTTCACCGGTAAGTCACCATTTTCACACACACACACACACACACACACACACACATATATATATATATATATATATATATATATATACACATATATATATAATCTAGTCTCGCAGATCCATAATTAGTGAATCGCGAGTTGGATCCTCATAAAAATCTCTACGTAAAAAGGTTCCTGTGTTAATCCGGTCTGGTAGTGGCGAATGTGTATATATATTTACTTTGTCGTTAATTGTTTTATTTTTGTAGTTTCTTCCGGATATACATACATATATACATACATACATACATATATGCAAACGTACATACATACATACCAACTGCCCTTTATAGATGACTGCAGCCTAACGATAAAGCAAATTTTCAATTCTACCTGCCTGTTTGCCTGTCAACTTGTTTGTCTATATCTATCTATCTATCTATCTATCTAACCAGCCACAACTAAGTAATGAACTTAGTCTGTTCTTCGTTTAGCTATCTATGCCTCTGACAAAAACACGGCAGGTTGATTATCGTTTCATATCATTTTGGTAAAATGATATCAAGATGCATTCCCTTTATAAAATTTATATCCATTGCTCATCTGCTTATCAAGATAAGTTTATATTATATATATATATATATATATATATATATATATATATATATATATATATACGCTCTCGTATATAAGGGATGGAGTACTATATGGCGGCCTTTACATACATAGAGGTGTGTGTATTAAAAACAGTTAAAATCCCTTCTGTGGCTGACTAGCGGTTAAGGTAACTGATGCTGAACCGATCGGGATTTCAATCCCGGCTGTAGGTAGCTTAAAAAATGTCTAGCGACAATGAAGGGACTTGATAAGTCGAAACACATTCGTGGACGACTATATATATATATATATAATATATATATATATATATATATATATATATATATATATATTGCGCGCGGCGCGTGTGAGAGTTTATGTGGTAAATAAAAGCCTAAGAATTCGACCATTTTTAGGCGGTAATCTGATTACCGCTAAAAATGGCCAAAGAGATTTCTCTGCCGCAATTGACGTATTTATCACTGAATTTTTTTTTAGAAAAGGAGAGAATTTGGCCCGTTTTGTTATGCATAGTTGAAATTAGACAATTTTAAAAAATTTATATTAAATATATAACAATCTCTGAAAATATGTGGCACACAATGGCGCATTTTTTTAACTTACATTTTTACATAGATTACATTTAGTCCTATCTTTTCTCAAAGTTTGGACTTAGTCATCGATATTGTAATATATTTACAACTGACCTTGAAAATTTTAACATCGTAAAAATACTCAGTTTGATTTTTATAGGATAATTTTTTTGCATCAATTTAAAGAAAAATATTGTGTTTAAAACTACGAAAAAAACATGCTACTTGAATCATTTTTTTTAGTTTTAAGAAAATAACTTTTAAATTTTAAAACCACTTTTTTAGGGTATTGAATTCAAACTTTTTATTTTTCTATATATTCTTCAGGATATCATCTTTCAAGAAATGTAAAAATTAGAGACCGGAAGTTTTTTTTCTTCACATAGTCAAAGGTCACCCACCCCCCACATTCTGAATTGATAAAAAATATTTTTTCAAAGTTTTTTTTTTAATGAAATAAGCTAATCGTTATAAGATTAAGTCGTTGAAAAATAATTTTGTGAAAATTTCATTAAAATTGGACAATTTCCTGATTTTTGGTAATTGTTTTAAAATTAAAAAATTTCAAAAAATTATTATCTCCCTTGAAAATTTTCGCACATGGCTATATATTATATATAATATATATATATATATATATATATATAATATATATATATATATATGTGTGTGTTGTGTGTTGTGTGTGTGTGTGGTGTGTATAGTCATCAACAGACACCGTGTTTCGATGTGTCACATCTCCCAGTGGCGGCTATACATTTGTTGGCTACCTCCAGCCGGGATGAGAAACCTGATTGATTCATCATGCTGCTTAACGACTCGACCATTGTCACCTACAGAATGGAAGGAGGATTTTAGCTGATAAATACACACATCTGTTTGTATATAAAAAAAAAAGCCAGAGAGTGCCCCATCCTTTATATAGGAGAGCGTTGCTTTTACGCTTAGTTGGCGGTTGTCATCGAAATCCTCCCCAAAGTGCTCGACCTACTAAGGGATGGGGAACACACACACACACACACACACACACACATATATATATATATATTATAATGGTATACACAGGAATAACCTACTCTAGTTTCACCATAAGGATCTTCAGGGTTAAATCCACTGAATTAATCAAGATATTGATTAATTGCAGCCGATTGTACACGTGTAATTCAGTGGATTTAACCCTGAATATCCTTAGTATGTTATTCCTGTGTATACCATTATTATAATAAATTCGCTCTACTTATGTATTGAGCACTTTATATTTGTTATATCGCTGTCTTACCATTGTGAAACTTGTATCAACTAACCATTGTGGCCAATTTCACCGGTAAGTCACCATTTTTCATACATAAATTCACACATATATGGTGATTGCCGCTTCTTCACAGAATAAGGCCATTTCTACAAGTAGTTCAGTTGTGAGCAGTTGTGAGCATGCAGATGGCCCACGGATCCAGCTTGTTTTATGTACCCTGTCACACATATGAAACCCTCGACATACATGCCCTGCCACACAGATCAGACTTCAATGTAGGAAATGTTTCCATGGCGTTCGTCATGTGTCGCTTCAGGATGGAGGGCTCGAGTCACCTTTCCTCAAACTTCTTACAGCTATCATCGGCCTGTCTTTCCATGAGGATGTGTATCCAGCCCACCCCCTTCTGTCAATTGGTCCTTATCGCTAAAACTGACTTCTGCAAGGGCATCGATGTCGGCCCATATCGAGATGCTCCCCTGTCACGATACCAGGACGTAGTTTGGGGTTTCCCAATCTCTCAAGATCGGGAAGTGTCCAGACATTCCAGGTGGCTATTCTTAGCCTTGTTTTGTGTTGTAGTATTTTCTTGTTTTCGCCCAGCTAATGTGGACATCCGTCGAAACGCTGGTTTCTGGCCAGCTTGATAGGTGAACCGGCATTTGTTTAGGTCACCTTTTCTAGACACTTCCCAAAAGGCTGGGTGAACAGTGTTAACCAAGGGGTTGCTCATTCACACACAATCTCGCCGAGGCACGTTGCTGTTCAATCAGCAAGGCGGTGACGTTAAGTAGGTCACGAGTCACGCTGTATGAGGAATGGTGAGGTGTGCAGGCCGTCAGGCCTGCACACCTCACCATTCCTCCATCACTCTGGAACTTGTAGAAATATCTGCACACGTTTTTTGTTTTACATGTTGCGCGCTTGTGCGACACGCACCGCATGCTATCCTTCCCCAAAGTCAAGTACCAGTGACAAGCCGAGGCAAGATGACTGGGAGACTTTGGGGAACGCAGGTGGATGATCTGAAGAGATCTACGGGTCCTCCACACCGAGGGAAAAAATTTTCCTAATATTTTCTAAGTTTAACATAGTATAAGTCCACAGGTACAATTTTCTATTAAATAAGTGACATACAATTTTATAATTTCACCATATATTACATTCAAAACAAAAACCAATAAGACCTATTCAAATATTGAAAAGAAAAATGAACAAGTAAATAAGATTAATATTGTTAAATATCAATGAAATTAAATGTTATGACAGTTTAAATCACTAAATGATAAAAATATTTTAATATTATAAAACGCAAGGAGATACACAATTAAAAAGTAAAGTTTAACTTAGCAATGAGTCCACAATCTCTTGTAGTCTTCTAGCTTCGGAAGATTGGCTTGTCATGGTCGATGTTTTATTTTTTTTATTTTGGTAGCTTTTACTCGGAGGGAGGGGGGAGAAAACTTAGTTTACGGCTTGACATTGCTCATATATATATATATAATATATATATATATATATATATATATATCTTGTCTTCCCACTCTTTCTTTTCTGTTCTTCTTCTCACTTTACATCTTGGCAGACTTTTTAGAGATTGGCTCCTTTTTGTGTCGAGGCCAAACTGTAATGCCGGCAAGAGTGTAAAATCCGGAGTTTGGATCGTCAAGGGGAAAGGGGAAGCCTCTAATGCACCCTTCAAAACAACAACAGATCACCCCCACCCATCCTCACACACACCCACCAAAACGCTTAACTAGATTTACCCACCGACACCCCACCCCAACTCCGCCCTTTTCCTGTTCGTTGGCTTCCACTCGTTTACGAAAGGAAAACGTCGTGTTTATTATCTGCTTTACTTACCGCCTATGTGCATAACATCGAATTACTCGCGTGTTCTGATACAAGAGGAGAAAGAAGGGTTCTGAGAAGAAGAGAGGAGGAGGAGAGAGAAAGGTCTGAAGGAGGAGGAGGAGGAGGGGGAATGAGGAGTGGGAGGAGGATAGAAATAAAAAGAGGGATAGTGATATCTATATTTGGATGATGATGATGATGATGATGATGATGGGGGAAGGGTTTGGGGTGGAAATGAGGAAGTATTGTTGTTAATGATGGTAATAGTGATGATGATGATTATGGTGAAGAATGTGCGCAGAGGACCTCCCGAGAGCAATGAGTGATAGGGACGGTTGGCGAGAGATTGCCATGGATATCCGTGCTACTAGCGCATGATGATGATGATGATGATGATGATGAGTGAGAAAAGGACATGACTACAGTGAATGGCGATGGTAAGAGGAAGGAGTTGGGGGGAGGAAATTAGGAAGTATTGTTCTTAATGATGGTAATAGTGATGATGATGATAGTGAAGCAGAGAAGGATGAAGGTGTTTAGAGAATAGTGATGATGATGATGATGATGATGGCTCTTATTGAAAACACGAGGGTTTTCTGATGATGATGCTTATGATATGATGATGGTGATGATGATGATGATGGTGATTATGATGATGATGATGATGATGGTGGTGGTGGCTCATATTGAAAACACGAGGGTTTCCTGATGATGATGCTTATGATTATTATTATTATTATTATTATTATTATTATGATAATGATGATGATGATGATGATGGCTCATATTGAAAACACGAGGGTTTCCTAATGATGATGATTATGATGATGATGATGATGATGATGATGATGGTGGCTCAATATTGAAAACACGAGGGTTTCCTGATGATGATGATGATTATGATGATGATGATGATGGTGGCTCATATTGAAAACACAGGGTTTCCTGATGATGATGGCTTATGATTATTATTATAATATTATTATTATTATTATTATTATGATAATGATGATGATGATGATGATGGCTCATATTGAAAACACGAGGGTTTCCTAATGATGATGATTATGATGATGATGATGATGATGATGGTGGTGGCTCATATTGAAAACACGAGGGTTTCCTGATGATGATGATGATTATGATGATGATGATGATGATGGTGGCTCATATTGAAAACACGAGGGTTTCCTGATGATGATGCTTATGATTATTATTATTATTATTATTATTATTATTATTATTATGATGATGATGATGGCTCATATTGAAAACACGAGGGTTTCCTAATGATGATGATTATGATGATGATGATGATGATGATGATGGTGGTGGCTCATATTGAAAACACGAGGTTTCCTGATGATGATGATGATTATGATGATGATGATGATGGTGGCTCATATTGAAAACACGAGGGTCTCCTGATGATGATGATTATGAAATGATGATGATGATGATGATGGTGGTGGTGGTGGTGGTGGTGGCTCATATTGAAAATACGAGGGTCTCCTGATGATGATGATGATGATGATGATGATGGCTCATATTGAAAACACGAGGGTTTCCTGGTGATGATGATGATTATGATGATGATGATGATGATGCCTCATATTGTAAACATGGGGGTTTCCTGATTATTATTATTATTATTATTATTATTATTATTATTATTATTATGCTGATGATTGCTCATATTGTAAACGAGGGGTTTCCTGTTTATGGTTACTAAGTTTACTTTTGTTATTTACTACTATTTACTGGATATACCACAGTTTAGTTGAGAATGCGAGTTGTTATGCAATGGACCCCCAGCAACACCCCAGCAATGCAGTAGAAGTGTTGAAGTGTGATTGACAGATGACAGGTCAAAGTTCACTTTTTGTGCAGTTGGGATAAACACGCGACCATTTTGAACATTAATCGTTTTTTTTTATTAGTGACAACTAGCAGAGCCTGTGGATATACCACAGTATGATGATTTAATAATTACAACGTTTGAGATGTTTACTTAAGACCTATTGCAAATAGTTCAATGCATAAAAAGTATAATAATCTTGATTTAACTCGCTCTCATAGTCTTTTTTTTTCCTTTTCATTCCTTCTTTTCATCTTTTAATTATGTTCAATTGAAACAGATTTGTGTTATCGCTTCCATGTGCTCACCGCCTTTCTCTATATTTCCCCTACTCTCTTTCTTTCTTTCATTCTTTCTTATTATATTTCTCTGTGTAACATCCTTTTTCTTATATATATATATATATATATATATATATATATATATATATATATATATATATATATTTGAGATATTATTGTATTTGTATCCGTTTTTTGGAAGTATAAATATCAGTTTGGGCACACACACATACACACACACACACACCACACACACACACACACACACATATATATATATATATATATATATATATATATATATATATACTGGGTGTTCGGGATAAATTTGACAGTTTCATTAGGAAAAAAGAACAAGTGCTTGGTAACTACAAAATTTAATGGATTGTAAAGAAATTCAACAGGCATGGAAATTACATTACTGTCAACAAGTTTCACTCAAAATAACACCATTATATATATATATAATATATATATATATATATATATATATATATATATATATATATATATACAAAAAGTGATGACAAGCAGTGATATCTGTAAATATTTGCTTTTTTATTCCACGCTGGAAGCCGCATAACGGTTATCGTCTTTATGAAATAGACGCTGTGTGAATCCATCTCTTCTCCATCCAGCTGTAGGTAAATAGTAGGGCAGAATGGTCCCTTTAGGCTTGACACGGCCAACAGTCTAGGAGAAGTAAAACTTCTAACTTTTTAACTCTCAATTGTTTTCAACATCGCCAAGAGAAATTTTTTTCGAAGACTTTTTAAACCAGCGGTCCCCAACCGTTTTTTGCGCCACGGACCGGTTTCCTCTAAGACAATATTTTCACGACCGGCCTTCATATGCTCCGGCCTACATTTGCTCGATAATTGTTAATGACGTAATCTAATAATAAATCATCCGCAGTGGTCTTATGTCAAATGCAAACATCAGCAGACAATAAACAACCTTTTGTTCATGAATTAATAATCAACAACATCTATGTAAACGAAAATATTTATTTTAGAACGAAAATCCTTTCTAATAAGAAATAATTATAACAAAAAAAACTCGATTCAAGTGACAATACTGATCATTTCTATATAAAAGAGTGAACAAGGGAATCAAATAATAATAATGACAATTAATGAGAGCAACATTTAGACTGATAATCAATAAATTAAATATTTTTAAAAATTCAAACGTTCTGTGCGGTATCTAATGGCCCGCGGCCCGGTACCGGGTCGTGACCCAGTGGTTGGGAACTCTGTTTTAAACAACAGATATGTCAGGAAAAAAAAAACAACGTAAAATGAATCAGTCACGTGGCATATTCGTGCGTTAAACAAGGATTGTTGTTTTAGAATTCAAATATTTTGAGCTGACCCGATGATAAACTCTGCGTTCCATAACCACGTGATGGTATTAACTTTAATGTTACTGGAGTTTATTTATTTATTTATTTATTTATTTGTCAACTCGTCTCTCTCCCGGCTGTTAGAATTTTTCTTATCTATTCGAGCCCTGCGACATATTCTATTTAGCAGTCATTAAGAGTATTATAATTTTCTGTTAGTCTGAATTTTTAGATGAAGCTTCATAATTTGGACCATATGACCTTTAGGCACCCCTTTTTGATTTCGATTCAGAAGGACATGTTTTTATTTACACCGTTAATATCCGCTTGTTTGTTAGGGGTTAGAGTTAGGGGTTTGGGTTAGGGATTAGGGTTAGGGTTAGGGTTTAGTTTTATAATAAAAAAACCCTCTAAAAATCGTCTGTTAATAAACAACCGGATATTGACGGTGTAAATGAAAAACTACAATTCACTACAATTTATTTAACGAATCTTGAAATATTTTCTAAACTAAAATATTTATGTACAGTTTAGAAAATATTTCATGATTGGACCATATTACCTTTAGGCACCCCTTTTTGGTCTTTTTTTCATTTATACCGTCAATGTCCGGTTGTTTATTGGGGGTTAGGGTTAGGGGTTAGGGTTAGGGGTTAGGGGTTAGTTTTATAATTTTTTTAAAATCTAAAAATCGTCTTTTAAAACAACCGGATATTGACGGTGTAAATGAAAAACATGTCATTTCTTTATCGAGATCAAAAAGGGGTGCCTAAAGGTCATATGGTCCCATAATTTATATTATTTTAATTTTTCGGACTATTGTCCTTAACTTTATTGTTATACAGGATGTCCATAAAGTCCCTGCATCTCGTTCACCAGATCTCACTCTCCTGGACTTCTTTCTCGTAGTTATGCTAAAGATATCGTTTATCGAACAAAGATACGGGACTTAGCTGATCCAAAGCAAATGATCACTGATACCATTATGACCATTGGTGAGGCTATGCTACTGCGAATATTGCAAGAAATTAAATACCATCTTTATGTTTCATCCAACTAATGGTGCCCATGTCATCATCATCATCATCATCATCATGTCGCGCTGTTAGCACGGATATCCATGACTATTTCTCTCCATCCATCCCTATCGCTCATCATTCTCGGGAGGTCCTCTATGCAGCATCCTGTATCCGCGCAGAGTTGATCAATGTACATCTTTGCTGGTCGGCCACACTGGCGTGCCCATGTGCTGGTTTCCACAGGAGGACGTCGCTTATGAGTTCGTCCTTGCTTCTCCAGTAGTATGCCGCGTGTCTTGTCCGTCTTACTCGGATGGTTTGGGTGATATGTGGCAGGTGGCCGTACAGCTGCTTTCTCGTGGGTGCTGTTTATGTAGAGGTGTATTAAATGAGACAAATAAACTTCAATATCTACTCACCATTTTGCAATAATTTCCATATATTTTTCAGTTCATTTGCTTTTGTAATAATTCTTGTAAGTTGAAAAGAGACTTTATAAACACCCTGTATAGATAACGTTTCGGCTGATGTGTCCTCCAGTCTTCTTCAAGTATTTCTAATTGAACTCGGGAACCTTCTTGTTGAACCCGGGAGCCTTCATGTCATAATCGGGAGTTTTCACTGAACTACGAACCGAACCCTTCATTCAATTCTCGGGGGTAGACTGTTCTCATTCCCTTAACCATGACTGGGTACAAGTGTTAACCTATGTTATGTTAGTAGCGCCCTTGGCCAGGATTGAACTTGCAACCTACAATATGATTGTGACTTAGAACTGTATTAAATCCGTGTGTCCGATTATGAGGAAGAGAAGGTTCCCGAGTTCGAGAAGGTCCCTCAATTCGACAAGAAACACCTAAAGGAGGTCGGAGGGCACATTGACCGAAATGTTGTGTATATAATAAAAATATGAGGATAATAGTCCGAAAAATCCAAACAATACAAAATACAATTTTCTGGGTAATTTTCACCTTTAGTTGTCAAAATTCCTAGCAAATAAGGCAATTAGAGTAACCTCCCTTGACTTTCACTTTGAACTAAACCGGTAGCTATTTTGAAAGTCTCCATGCGAAATAAACGAATCTTAGAAACTTTTTCGAAACCAATACAACTGCATGCTTTCACACAAAAATTTCATAAAATGTGTTCTTAATAACAATTACGTTCATTTCAGATAATTTTATGCTAGGAATTTAGCCATCTGACTTTCACTTTGAAACAAGACGGTAGCCATTTTGAATGTGTCCGTGCGAAATATTCAATCTTAGAATTGTTTCGAAAACAATACAAGTGCATGCTTTAACACAAAAATATCATAAAATGTGTTCTTAATAACAATTAAGTTCATTTCAGATAATGTGCACGCACAATTTTACGCTAGGAATTTTAACAACTAAAGGTTAAAATTCCCATTTTCTGATTAAAAAAATGTAATGGCCTTTCGGAATTCGGCTATGAACAGGAAAGAGCTCGTTGTGCGCACCGTAGTTTACCTTTCTATCCATCGTAGTCAAAAATCCTCCCCTAAGAATATATCTGTTGATAGATTTAACCAAATGTCACCCCATGCCATAAGCCTGAGAAAGCGGATGAGTGATTGTTTAGGAAGGGGCCCAGCAGCAGGTAAACAACACATACACAGCTTCAAGCAATGAAACACGCCCTTTACTCTACTCTTTATTTCTCTGTTCGGCTCCACCCCCCAGGGACCAATTTGTTTATCTTGGAATGAATTCCACCGATCTGTTACATCATAGGATTATTGCTTCATATCATCTATTAAACTACATCCACTTTTCAGTAGCGCTAGACCAGGGAAATTGTTTATGCGTCTGAGGTGGAGTGCCATACTTATCATCAGCTTCATACTTTGCCGCAGCGGTCACCAACCTTTTTTTTTGCGCCACGGACCGGTTTCCTCTAAGACAATATTTTCACGGACCGGCCTTCATATGCTCCGGCCTACATTGCTCGATAATCGTTAATGACGTAATCTAATAATAAATAATCTACAGTGGTCTTATGTCAAATGCAAACATCAACAGAAAATAAACAACCTTTTGTTCATAAATTAATAATCAACAATCTCTCTCTCTCTCTCTCTCTCTCTCTCATCTCTCTCTCTCTCTCTTCCCTCTCTCTGTGTCAAAAACACACACACACACTCTCTCTCTCCTCTCTCTCTCTCTCTCTCTCTCTGTCAAACACACACACATTCTCTCTCTCACCCCACACACTCTCCCTCTCTCTCTCCCCCCTCTCTCTCTCTCACTCTGTCAAGCACACACACACACACACACACAAACACTCTTATTCCTCTCTCTCTCTCTCTCTCTCACACACCACACTCTCTCTCTCACACACCTCCTCTCTCTCTCTCTCTCTCTCTTCTCTCTCTCTCACACACACACACACACACACACTCTCTCTCTCTCTCTCTTCTCTCTCTCTCTCTCTCTCTCTCTCTCTCTCTTCCAATTATATATTTGATATGAATGGGTATATAACACGAAGAAGTTTTTGTTTTATTCATTGTTGTTGGGTATTCAGATTTTTTAAAACACTGTATAGTGATGATAATGATGATGATGATGAATGAAGAAGAAGAAGAAGAAGAAGAAGAAGAAGAAGAAAAGTGGGGGAGATGGGGGAGACAAACAATATATACAAAAAAAAAGTTTAAGACTATCAATCATGAAAAATATTTAACATATGAAAGCTTTTTGCCGGAAAGCCCGCGGATTGCATACCATATTAAAGATAACACAGAAACCGAAATGTCACAACTTCCTCGAAGTTGTGGCTGCATAAAAAAAAGGAAATTCTTCCAAATAATCCAAGACGATTCCATCACGGAATCATGACAATCTCTTACCAACCGTTCCTATCGGCCATCGCCCCCGAGAGGTACTCTTTGCAGCATCCAGAACCGATACAGAGCTGAGCCATGCTTCTTGCTGGATGGCCCACACTGGCATGCCCATGTGCAGGTTTCCACTGGAGAACGTCACTCGTTAGTTCGTCCTTGCTTCTCCAGCAGTGTCCAGAATGTCTTGTTCGTCTTACGCGGATGGTTTGTGTGATAGGGAACAAGTGTCCGTACAGCTGCTTTCTTGTGGGGTTTTAGTGGGTCACGCTAGAAGCACGAACAACCATGACAATCTCTCACCAACCGCCATTATCGGTCATTGCCCCGAAAAGTACTTTGTGCGGCATCCAGAATCTACATAGAGCTAAGCCATGCTCCTTGCTGGATGGCCCACACTGGCGGGCCATGTGCGATTTTTCACAGAAGAATGTCATTTATGAGTTCCTCCTTGCTTCTCCAGCAGTGTCCAGCAAGTCTTGGTCGTCTTACTCGGATGGTTTGTGTGATAGGTGGCAAGTGGCCGTAGAAATGCTTCTTGTGTGGTGCTGTTTCCACGATTTGTTTAAGACAACAGCATTTTTTGCGCAACCCCCATCTAGTTTATTCTTTAGGTCTCCGTTAGCGTCCAAGTGGTGCAGTCGTACAGAAGCATTGATACGGCTTGGAAGAATTGGGACCATATGACTTTTAGGCACCCCTTTTGCGATCTTGTTTCATAAGGACATTTTTTTTATTTACACCGTCAACATCCGGTTGTTTTTAGGGGTTAGGGTTAGGTTAGGGTTAGGTGTTAGTTTTATAATTAAAAAAAAACTCCATAAATTATCTGTTAACAAACAATCGGATGTTGACAGTGAAAATGAAAAAAATGTCCTTATGAAACGAGATCGCAAAAGGGATGCCTAAAAGTCATATGGTCCAAGAATTGTACCAAGACTAGTAAGCAGCAAAAATAACAAATAAATACAAGATTCACAAGATGATGGGCGGATGAATCTCGTAGGTCAACAACAAGGATCAAACAGTTCATTCAGGAAACTACTACTATTTATTCCCGTGATGAGAACAAAACAGCTACCGAAAGTTTTACATGACCTTGAGCCAACCCAAACCAAGATTAATGTTTGTTTATTGATTTTAACGGCAAACCCGTCTGGGGTTATATCATGCCTAACGATTAGGAAGTGATACATATTGTGTATTTATATTTATACTTTTAGTAATTGGTTTTAACAATGTGTTAGCATTATTGGGGATTATGTTGTATGGTATTTATTTGTTTCATGTCTATATTCTATGGTATAATTTTATTTCCCTCAAAAAAGAGAGAATATCCTCTATGTTGACATTTTCAAACAGATCTTTCATATTGTTTGCTTTTAAAAAAACGGTTTCTGATGTGAGCAAAAAACTTGCATTCCAACGAATAAGTGTTTAACTGTCAAAGGTGTTTGACATGTTGCACATTGTGGTTGTTGTTCTTGTTTGAGTATATAGGAGTGCGTAAATACATCAATTGCACCACAGAGGGATAAAATCCCCATAATGTGTATTCAGAACCCTGATGGATGAGCAGTCAATAATATTCAACATTTTACTTAGGACCTTTTTTAGGCTAGACAGATGGTTGGAGAGCCCCTCTGATCAATCGGCTGGTTACTTCAAGTCCTAGCACCTATATGATTGTCGCAACTCCATTGCCCTTATGGCAAACCCCAACCCTTTTTATCATATATGTGCTAGAAGGGGGTGGGTGAAGGTCTTAGTGCCCTGGGCATAACATTAAACTGCATCTAATGGTGAAGTCTCTGTGTGTGTGTGTTGTGTGTGTGTTTGTTTGTTTGTGTGTGTATGTGTGTGTGTGTGTGTGTGTGTGTGTGTGTTTATGTCTGCGTCAGTGACAGTTTTTGCGTCTTTGTGTATCAGTGTTTGCATGTAAGAGAGAGAAGAAAGAAAAGAAATAGAGGGAGAGAGAGGGAGAATATATATATTATATATATATATATATATATATACTAGAGCAAAAAGTTACCCGTTGGGTCACCCATTGAGCTCTCGGTAGATGATTGGAATTAGGGAAAAGAGCGTTTCTAAAGTGAATTGAATTAAAACAAGAAAAAATACGTCCGGAGAGTTAAAATAAAACATTAAGATCATTTTGTAAGATTTCTAAGAAAGGGAACATTTGACCTAATTTAAATTGAAAGGATCATGAAATTTTATTAATCTACCTGCTCATTATTGCTGCTGAATCTTAACATACAAATAAAGTGAGTAGTTAAATGTCTCTCTCACAGTAACTCTCACATCTCCCTCTTACTCGCACACAAAAAACTAACATATATAACGAGGGGGTAACCAAGATATGCATAGAGAGGAAAGTGATAGACATAAATGAAGTCATAGACGGACAAGTTTTTGACTAAATTGCTAATTACGACGAATTAGAATCAATTAAAATGGATTTTTCAAACATAATTCAATCCTAAATACAAGGAATATTTTAGTATGAATTTTGTGTCATTAAATGAAATAGAAAAAAACCTTTAGGAGACAAAGGTGATTCGCTCAGCTTTAGTATGATATATATGTAATGTATATATATATATATATATATATATATATATATATTATATATAGAGAGAGAGAGAGAGAGAGAGAGAGAGAGAGAGAGAGAGAGAGAGAGAGAAAGAGAGAGAAAGAGGGAGAGAGGAGGGATAGATAGATAGATCGATAGTTAGAGAGCAAGAGGGGAGAAGGGAATAGATTGATAGATATATAGATAGATAGAAGAGAGGGGGTAGAGAGAGAAAGAAAGAAAGAATGAAAGAAAGAAAAGAGACAAAAGAAAAAGATGTAAAAATGGGCTAAGAAAGAAAGTGGGATGGATGAATGGGTTTATGGAAGAAAGAAGAAAAGAAAGAAGAAAGAAACGTTTGGATGATGAATGGAAAGAAAGGAAGAAGAAGAAGAAGAAAGAAAGAAAAAAATTGGATGAATGAATAGGTTAAGAAAAAAATGGAAAAAAAAAAAATAGACGTAAGAATAGCGCTAGGAAAGAAAGAAATAAAGAAAGAAAGAAAGAGAGAATAAGTGGTAACTAATGAGAGAGAGAGAGAGAGAGAGAGAGAGAGAGAGAGAGAGAGAGAGAGGAGAGAGAGAGAGAGAGAGAGAACAAAACAGTAAAAAGATTTAAACAGATTAAATTATCAATCATAAAATATTTTTTCTGGACGTATGAAATCTTTGAGTAAAAACCTTTATCGAAATGTATGTACATTCCATACGAATGTCAAAAATCAGCACAGCAAAATGAAATGTCATAATTCCCGCTAATTTTGTGGCTTTCAACGGAAGCTGCAACATACAAACCGGAAGTTAAATTACAACGTTCAATGGAGAAATATTTCAGCTACAAAATTCTTTTCCACATAGTTACCTCTCACGGCTATGGAATTTTTTGCCTGCATCAAAAAATGAGGCCTCACCAACCCACCAGCAATAATCTACTAATCTAGCTTGCTAACCATGCGAAATACCAAAAAATGGTTTGATTTAACAGATACTTCTCTGATTTTGAAAATACTATGGTGTGTCAAAAACGAGATCGCAAAAGGGTGCCTAAAAGTCATATGGTCCAAGAATTGTCAAAGACTAGTAATGCAACAAAAAATAATAAATAAATACAAGATTCACAAGATGATGGGTGGATAAATTCTTCGTAGGTCAACACATAAGGAATCAATAACAGTTTCATTTGGAAACTACTACTTCTTCATCCCCGTGATAGAGAACAAAACAAGCTACCGAAAGGTTAATCCATGATCGCTTATAGCCAACCTCTGAGAAAGCGGATGAAGTGATTGTGTATTAAAGGCGCGCCCAGACAATAGGAGTAAACAACACATAACCTAGCTTAAGCATACAACACGCCCTTTACCCTCTCTTTATTTCTCTGTTCGGCTCCAACCCCCACCCCCTGTGGTAACCAAATTTGTTTATATTCTTTGGCAAATGAATTCTCCTGTCTAGATTTACATCATAAGGATTATGCAAATCATAATCATCTAATTAACCGCACCTCCACTTTTCAGTAGCGCATAGACCAGGGAAATATGTTATATAGCGTCTGGAGGTGGAGTGCCATAACATTTATCATCAGATCATACTTTTGCACTGCAGGCGGCACACCAACTCTTTTTTTTATGCGCACCACGGACCGGTTTCATCTAAGACAATATTTTCACGCCGGCCTATATGCTCCGGCCTACAGTGCTCGATAATCGTTAATGACGTAATCTAATAATAAAATAATAGCAAACCAACAGAAAATTAAAAACAACCTTTTGTTCATAAATTTATATATCAACTATACGTCTCTCTCTCTCATCTTCTCTCTCTCTCTCTCTCACTCTCTTCTCTCTCTCTCCTCTCTCTGTGTCAAAAACACACACCACACTCTCTCTCTCCTCTCCCCCCTCTCTCTCTCTCTCTCTCTGTCAAACACACACACATTCTCTCTCTCATACCCCCACACTCTCTCCCTCTCTCATCACTCTCACCTCCCCTCTCTCCTCTCACTCTGTCTAGCACGCACACGACACACACACTTTAATTTGAGCACAAAAACCACCCTCTTCATTCTCTCTCTCTCTCTCTCTCTCACAACACACACTCTCTCGTCTCGCAACACACCCTCTCTCGTCTCTCAACACCACTCGAGCTAACTCTCACTATCCATTATTTACTTTCTACTCTCACACAATCAAACAACACTAGCTCACAACACAACAATCATTACATCGTACATCAAATAAATCATTCAACTCTCTGTTTCTACTCTCTCGTCATCTCTGCTTCTCGTCGTCTCTCTCTCTCTTCCAATTATTATTTTTAGATAAAATGAAATTTGGTAATATAAACACGATAGAAGTTTTTGTGTTTTTATTCATTGTTTGTTGGGTAATTAAGATCCTTTTAATCACAAACACTGTATAGTGATTGATAATTGTGATGATGTATGATTGGAAGAGAAGAAGAAAAAGAAAAGAAATAGAAGAAAAGTGCGGGGAAGATGCGGGGAGACAACAATATATACAAAAAAGTTTTAAGACTCATTCTATATCATGAAAAATAATTAACATATGGAAAAGCTTTTTCGCCGGGAAGCCACGCGCGGATTGCATACCATATTAAAGAACTACACAAACAGAGAAACGCGAAAATGTCATACAACTGTCTCGAAGCATTTGGTAGTGGCCTGCTATAAAAAAAAGGATAATTCTTCCAAATTAATACCAAGACGAATTCCCAATCACGGAAACTGCTCATGAACAATCTCTTTACCAACGTTCCAATCGGCTCCATCGCCCCCGATGTAGGTACTCTAATTTCATGCATCTCCCGCCAGAGACCGATACAGAGTGAGCCATGCTTCTTGTGCATGGATGGCCACCACACTGGCATGCCCATGTGCAGGTTTCCACTGAGAGAAGTCCACTCGATTAGTTCTCCGATACCTTTGCCTTTCTCACAGCAGTGTCACAGCTATGTCTTCTATCGTCTTAAGAACGGATGTCTTTTGTGGATGCATAAGGAATAAGCAAGTGCTCCGTACAGCTGCTTTCTGTGGGGTTTTATGGGTTTTAAACGCGTTAGTGGAAGGGACACGAACAACCTGACTCTCCTCACCCCACACCGCCATAATGGCCATCGCCCCCGAGAAGTACTTTGTGGCAGTATCCAGAATCCGCAATAGAAGTGTGAGCCATACTTCCTTGCTGGAATGGCCCAACTCGGTGAATCCCATGTGCGATTTTTCCACAGAAGAAACGTCATTTATGAGTTCGTCCTTGCTTCTCCAAGCAGTGTCCAGCAAGTTCTTGGTCCGTCCTTTACTCGGATGGTTTGTGCGTGATAGTGTGCAAAAGTAGGCTGTACAAAATACTTTCTTGTGTGAAGTGCTGTTTCACTGATTTGTTTTTTAAGACAAACACATCTTTGCGGCACCCCCGTACTAAATTTTATTTCTTACGGTTCTCCGTTAGCGATCAGTGAGCTCACAGTCGTACAGAAGCATTGAACGGCTTGGAAGATGGGAACCATATGACTTTTAGGCACCCCTTTTGCGATCTCATTTCATAAGGACATTTTTTCCATTTACACCGTCAACATCCGTGTTTGTTAGGGGTTAGGGTTAGATGTTAGGGTTAGGTGTTAGTTTTATAATTAAAAAACTCCATAAATACATCTGTTAAACAAAATCGGATGTTTGACAAGTGTAAATGAAAAAAAAATGTCCTTATGGAAAAAAAAAAAAAAACGAGGAAAAATTCCCTCGCAAAAGGGGGTTTGCGCCCCCGCTAAAAAGTCTATGGTCCAAGAATTGTACCAAGACTAGTAAAGCCAACAAAAATAATAAATAAATTACATAGATTCACAAGATGATGGGTGGATAAATCTCGTAGGTCAACAATCAGGATCAAAACCGTGTTGTTTTTTTTTTTGGTGTGTTTAGTTATTTAAGGAAACTACTACTCTTCAATCCCGTGATGAGAACAAAACAGCTACCGAAAGGTTTCCATGCCTTTAGCCAACCTCAACCAAGATTAATGTTTTTTGTTGTTTATTGATTTTTAACGGCATATCAACCGTCTGGGGTTATATCATGCTAACGATTAGGAAGTGATACATATCGTGTTTTATATTTATACTATTAGTAATTGGGTTTTAACAATGTGTTCGCATTAATTGGGGATTAGTTGTATGGTATTTATTTGTTTCATGTCTATATTCTATGGTATAATTTATTTCCCTTCAAAGAAGAGAGATATCCTCCATGTTGACATTTTCAAACCAGATTCTTTCATATTGTTTGTTAAAAAAAAACGGTTTTCTGATGTGAGCAAAAAACTTGCATTCCATGAATGTGTTTAACTGTCAAGGTGTTTGACATGTTTCACAATTGTGGGTTGTTGTTCTTGGTTTGAGTAAATAGGAGTGCGTTAAATACACCAATTGCACCCCCACAGAAGGGAATAAAATCCCCATAATGTTGTCAGAACCTGATGGTGGAGCAGTCAATAATAATTCAACATTTTACTTAGGACCTTTTTTAGCTAGACAGATGGTCGGATGAGCCCTCTCTGATCATTCGGCGGCTGGTTACTCAAGCCCTAGCACCTATATGATTGTTCGCACTCCAGTGCCCTTATGGCACCCAACACTTTTTTATCATATTGTGCTAGAAGGGGGTGGGTGAAGGTCTTAGTGCCCTGGCATAACGTTAACTGCATCTATGGTGAAAGTCCTCTGTGTGTGTGTGTGTGTGTGTGTTTGTTTGTTTGTGTGTGTATGTGTGTGTGTGTGGTGTGTGTGTGTGTGTGTTTATGTCTGCGTCAGTGACAGTTTTTGCGTCTTTTGTGCATCAGTGGTTTTTGCATGTTAAGAGAGAAAGAAAAGAAAGAAATAGAGGGAGAAGAGAGGGAGAATATATATATAATATATATATATATATATATATATTCTAACAAAAGTTAACCCGTTGGGTCACCCATTGAGCTCTCGGTAGATGATTCGGAATTAGGGAAAAAGAGCGTTTCTAAAAGTGAATTGAATTAAAACAAGAAAAAATAGGTCCGGAGAGTTAATAAAACATTAATGATCATTTTGCGTAAGATTTCTACAATGAAAGTGGGAAAATTTGACCTATTTAAATTGAAAGATCAATGAAATTTTAATTAATCTAACTCTCATTATTGCATGTGTCTAGAACGTCTTAACATACAAATAAACAGTGTTATTGTCTCTCTCTCCAGTAACTCTCAATCTCCCTCTTTACTCGCACACAAAACTAACATATATAACGAGGGGGTAACCAGAATATGCATAGAGAGGAAAAGTGATAGACATAATGAAGTCATAGACGGACAAGTTTGACTAAATTGCTAATTACGACGAATTAGAATCAATTAAAATGGATTTTTCAAACATATTCAATCCTAATACAAGGAATTTTAGTATGAATTTTGTGTCATTAAATGAAATAGAAAAAACCTTTAGGAGACAAAGGTTGATTCCTCTCAGCTTTAGTATGATATATATGTATAGTAATATATATATATATATAATTATATATATATATATATATATATAGAGAAGAGAGAGAAGAGAGAGAGAGAGAGAGAGAGAGAGAGAGAAGAGAGAACGAGAGAGAAAGAGGGAGAGAGGAGGGATAGATAGATAGATCGATAGTTAGAGAGCAAGAGGGGAGAAGGATAGATTGATAGATATATGATAAGAGAGAGAGAGAGAAAAGAATGAAAGAAAGAAAGAGAGAACAAAAAGAAAAAATAGATGTAAAAATGGGCTAAGAAAGAAAGTGGATGGATGAATGGGTTAGGAAAGAAAGAAAGAAAGAAAGAAAAGAAACGTTTGATGAATGAATGGAAAGAAAGGAAGAAAGAAAAGAAGAAAGAAGAAAAAAATTGGATGAATGAATAGGTTAAGAAAAAAAGAATGAAAAATAAAAAAAATAGACGTAAGAATAGCCTAGGAAAGAAAGAAATAAAGAAAGAAAGAAAGAGAGAATAAAGTGAACTAATGAGAGAGAGAGAGAGAGAGAGAGAGAGAGAGAGAGAGAGAGAGAGAGAGAGAGAGAGAGAGAGAACAAAACAGTTAAAAGATTAAACAGATTAAATTTATCAATCATAAAATATTTTTTCTGGACGTATGAAATCTTGAGTAAAACCTTTATCGAAATGTATGTACATTCCATACGATGTCAAAATCAGCACAGCAAAAATGAAATGTCATAATTCCGGCTAATTTTGTGGCTTTCAACGGAAGCTGCAACACAAACCGGAAGTTAAATTACAACGTTCAATGGAGAAATATTTCAGCTACAAAACATTCTTTTCCACATAGTTACCTCTCACGGCTATGGAATTTTTTGCCTGCATCAAAAAATGAGCCTCACCAACCCACCAGCAATAATCTACTAATCTAGCTTGCTAACCATGCGAAATACCAAAAAATGGTTGATTTAACAGATACTTCTCTAGATTTTGAAAATACTATGGTGTGTCAAAAAATAATGCCTTTTTGTTTAGGAATAATCACTAATAATAATAAATGTCCAAGACATCCATTTTTGGAAGGGTCTTTCTCCTCTGCATCGAATACAGTTGCCCTGTCGGTTTGGGCCGTAGAATAGGCCGACTGTATTCCATGCAGAGGGGTAAGACCCCCCCCCCAAAAAAAATGGATGTCTTGGACATGACATTAAACTTGTCCAACCAAATACAAAAACTCACTAACTGTATTGCATTGTATTGTATTGTATTTTTCTAATTACCAAAAAAGAAAAAAAAAAGAAAAAAAGGGGAACAATATTAATTTTAGCAGTAATGTTGGCAGTAATGATAAGGTTAAGAATTAAATTAAGAATAACAAAATAATCACAATAATAAAAAATATTAATAAAAATAGGATCAGAAGTAATAAAACGAAAATACTATTACTATAAATTTTAATATTTTTGAATGAAATGATTGTAATTTTTATATTTCTGAATGAAATGATTGTAATTTTAATATTTCTGATTGAAATGATTTAATATTTCTGAATGGAATCACCCACCTTATATCAAAATAGGGGGGGTGTTGAGAAAATTCTCTTATAAGTTGTGTGCTAGATGCCCACTTCTATTTATAGACTCGCCGAGAACTATGTGATCAAACTCTTGGCCAATCACTGGCAGTACTCTGCTGCTGATATAATATTTATACCAGCTGTTCTGGTCATAACTACGCATAACTTTGAACCTTCGTGGACGATGGACATAGTATTGAATCACTGGACCTTTAACAATACACTGGATAGGACTTATTTGCAGGATAGGACTTATACGCTTACCAACGGATTCCATAACTCAGGACTTACTTACTTTAAGCCCTGACCAAGAATGGCATTTAAAAACTTAACAGAGATAGTTTACAACTGAATCAAATAATGCCAATTTACTGGAGAGGTGTTGATTCTGCCAAAGACAACGTTACACTTGGCCTAAATGAGATCTACTGCCAACATTCAAAGCTTCACCTCTGTATTCTCCAAGAAACACATCAAATTTACTTTTCGCAACCTTGAGAAGAAACTAATTCCGTCGTGTTCGCTCTTCGCCACCGTCCCTCGCTCTGTCCAACCGTCTCCCTTTATACTAGGTCTGGCCGAGACACGTCACAACTCTCGTCTCGCCAGCCACGAGACTTGCAAACTACAAATCGCGGCCTCAAGGACACTCACGCTTTCACCTCTATCACAACTCGTTTCGTGCCATCCTCGAACTCGTCACATTTCACCTTCTCTGCTCCCGCCCACACACACAACATGCCACTCGCTGTCTCTTCGACCGACGGACCGTTGTTGGCTCATCACAGGTTTGTGGGTTTTGCCGTTCGATCTTACTACAGGTGTATACACTAATGAACGAGTCCAAGCAACATGGTAGCTTCCATATAGTGGCGGTGGTGTTTTGGTTTGTTTGATTTTATGGCATGTCAACATCGGTGGATCATTTAATGCCAGCAAAGTTTTGAAAGATTCATAGTGATAGTTTTGAAGAAAATTTCTAAACTCAATTTTATAAACAAATTTCTATTTAACCCATAGATGGGACCCTAACAGGTATCAACACTTCGGGTCAAAGTAGACCTGGGATCAATGGTGATGTAGGGTGCTCCACATTCCCCAGACCTCCAGAACTGGAATCTCACCATCAGAATTTAACGCCATACCCATGGTCTCTTCGATCCCATGAAAGAGGGTTTGAGAGGTAAACATTATTCCAGTGACGAGGAAGTGAAGTCTGTAGTGAAGAAGTGGCTCAAAGAACAATTAACAGAATTTTACGGGGCAAGGATACATGCTCTCATTCGAAGGTGGAACATTGCTATTGAGAGAAACGGTGACTATGTGGAGAAGTAGGATGTGATCCACAGAGGACCAGCTTCATTTTGATGTATGATACATGTTCCTGTGTTGGTAATTATACCTTTCCTAAACAAAATGGTATTACTTTTTGATTCACCCTCGTATATTACTTTTTACAAATATAAAAAAGTAAAGTCGTCGGGGTGGCCTAAAGTCGATATCAGCCAGACAGCGAGGGAGTCTATCCTCTTTTTCCTAGCGTTAGACCAAAGAGATTGTTTTGGCGTCTAATATGGAACCGCATCTCCTCACTTCACAGTACAGATCCCTGTGCTACTCATAAGCTGGGTTGGCGAGTGCCGGTATTGAACCCGGAACCTTGTGGTTCCAAGGCGGACACTCTATCGACTGAGCTTTAAATACACATTTCAAAATCAAATACCATCTTGTCGGTTAGGGTTGTAGAATACGCCAACTACGCTTCTGTAGAGGGGTAAAGCTGTGATGCTTAAGGATGGAATCCATGTGGCTGAGCAGTCCATAACATGCAACACTCCACTTTTGCCTTGACGTAGGCTAGACGGGTGATCGAAGAACCCCCTCCGATCAATCGACTGGTCACTTCAAGCCCTAGCATCTTTATGATTGTCCCGACCCTATGGTTGTTATGGCAACCCCCAACACTTTTTTAACATATACATACAGAATATATCCTTACTCCTAAGGATCAAACATTTCAACTCAGTTGAAAAATAGACCTCATTTTGTTCCATTCAATGAAAGTATCTTGGTCAGCCTATGAACTTTTCAGCGGGGCCTCGTATGTAGACGTACTTGAAAATTCCGGGTCGTGACTGTTTCCACTCAAGTAGAGGAATTGGATGACCACTTACGCAACATCGGGCACTGTAAGAAATTTGAGTCCTTTGTTTATCAAAATTACTTGATTCGGCATTGGATGACCCGAAAGATGGTTGATATGTCGTAAAACAAAACGGACCATATGACCTTTAGGCACCCCTTTTTGATCTCGATTAAGAAAGGACATGTTTTTCATTTACACCGTCAATATCCGGTTGTTTTAACAGACGATTTTTAGATTTAAAAATTATAAAACTAACCCCTAACCCTAATCCTAATCCTAACCCCAACCCCTAACCCTAGTCCCTAACTCTAACCCCTAAAAAACAACCGGATATTGACGGTGTAAATGAAAATATGTCATATTACAGTGTAAGAAATTGTCTGCCCCTGCTTCGGCTGGAAGAGTTATCTTCCCTTGTTGACTATTTAATCAGTGAAGCGCCAACTTTGAATTCTCTTTGTTTCTGGGACGGAACCAACACAGATGGGTTAGACATTTATGTCTACACTCTTCTTGTGTGAGGGCTTCACCCCCCAACACAACCTTTAGTAAGTGACATTACTTCTATAGGACGCAGTCCTACTTTCTGTATGCTTCTAACTGCTATATTGTATCCCATCTCCTATATGAGGTTGCTTATGTATCATCTCATATATGTATTCCTGTTGTATGTATTTTCTCCACGTGCTCAATACATTCCGTTGTTACATTTCACACCCTTGTCGGGATATTGTTTGTACTTATGTGTACACACGTTGGGAGGCCTCTAAACCAACCAACCATCAATAACTAACTAACAACAGTATTTTTTCTTTAGTAAACTGTCAACACAAACTTCCTTTAATAAGTTTCTCCAGTGGCGCCCTGGGTATAACGTTAAACAGCATCTAGTGGTAAAGTTCCATTTCTAGAGCTCTGGAGACTGTCGAGTACCCTTTCATCGCCATTAGTCCTACGCCCACCCTAACCCGGGGTGATATAACCTTGTTAGGTTCCTATATATGGTTTAGATAGAAAAGAATGAGTTTTAAAAAAATGTGTTAAAAATTTACCTTAAAAAAATAAACTTTTGAATACCGATCAAGAATGACCAGAACAAAATGTCTTCGGCATAAAATAACCCAAGGTTGGAAATGCCGTTTAAATACAGCAAACCGAACAGTTTTTCAGTGTACGACATTTTTCTAACCCATATATTACTTAGTCTTAATTCTTAAGGTATAACAATTTATTGAACAGCGATCAAAAAAGAAAAATGAAAGTGAATCGGTCGAAAGAGTTCAAGAGTGCCTAACTCAGTTTAATGTCTTTGTAACCACACTCTGTTCGTTCTTATCTATCTATCTATCTATGACAGTCTCTCTCTCTCTCTCTCTCTCTCTTATATATATATATATATATATATATATAATATATATATATCCCAATCTTTTCGTATCTATCTCACTCTTTTCGTTTGTATATACCTATCTCAGTCTTTACGTATCTATCTATCTATCTATGTCAGTCTTTTACTATCTATCTATCAATCAATATATCTCAGTATTTACTATCTAGCTATCACTCTGTCTATCTATCTATCTGTCTCTCGCCTCCTCCTCCTCCTCTCTCTCTCTCTCTCTCTCTCTTATCTATCTATCTATCTATCTATGTATCTATATATATATATATATATATATATATATATATATAATAGCCGAAACTGCCATATGAGTAAATCCATGTCAAATCATCCAGAATAAAGTAAAATTGTCACGCACTCCTGTTACAATTTGATGGGCCATCATGTAGGGCTTCAAGCAAGAGAGCTTGTCCAGTCGAATTGGATCCTTGGTAAAGAGTCCTCCGATAACGAATCCTTTGGTTTTTCTGGTAAAGAGCCCTGAGTTCTGTCAATGGTCGTAAGTTCCTCCTCAATGATTGCAAGTGAACCGTGGCAAGTATCAGTGTTTAAGTAGTGAATCAGCCACGCATTATGTTGATTGTCCGGATGAATAAACCACGTGACCTTGGCTAGTCTATAAATCCAGGTGGGGAATTGGAGCACACCTTATATGCCACAATAATTCCAACAACCCCCTTCAATTTTTCTGAATTTTTTTCAGGTGTGTGTTGTATACCCAACATAACATCGTACGTCGAATATCGGATATCGGGTAAATACACGAAAGAGACGAGACTCGAGTGATATATATATATATATATATATAGAGAGAGAGAGAGACAGACAGACAGACAGAGAGAGAGAGACAGAGAGACAGAGAGACAGAGAGACAGAGACTTGAAACTTACTTGTTCTTCATTTCTTCCTGCTGTTTCCTTTTCTTCCTCTCTGGCCGTCATGTCGTCTAGTCTTCTAAGGGCTTCTTTTTAAGGGCTAATTTTTAGTCATGCAATTAACTAACTCACAAGACTTTTATTTTCTTGATCAAGATTTGCCCATGTTCTTCCACGCGGAGAGTCAACAACCCCAACAGAGAGATAGGCATGCTCTCTGCTCAACGTCAGGTTGAAAACTAAATATAACTAGTTACGTTATCTCATTCGCGCGAGATTCGCGCCTCTCTAGGGTAATTCAAACTAACTATAGGGTCTTGTCAACAACATATGACACCACATAATATGTAACATGTGGACTATGTTAACGTTAGACAAAATTTGAGCTTCGAATGCTAAAAAAGTGCGGAGTTATGTCGAATTTTATCTCTCCAAATTTGTTGGGTTTTGCGAAAAATGGCGACATTTTGTAATCTATCTTTGTTTGTAAAATGAGTTCTAGAGCTTCCCTACTACTAAAATTTCGTTTTATAAAAGCATTTTTGCACAAGGAATCCAAAAATTAAATCAGAAAAGTTTTAACGGCATTTTTGAATTCCCTGTACAAAAATGCTTTTATAAGTCGCCATTTTTCGCGACTCCTCTTCCCTCCCCACACATTTGGAGAGCTAAAAATCGACATAACTCTGCCAATCTTTTGGAATTGGAAGCTCAAATTTTGGGAATTGTCTAACTTTAACATAACTCACACCTGGACAAAATTTCAGAAAGCTTGAAGGGGGTGGGTGACATAGCCTGGATGATATGACATGGAATTACCCATATCTGTCTTTTGGTGACAGCCTATCAAATATTGAGCCCAAGTGTCTAGAAGAGACCTTGGCCATTTTCTCGTATATTTTTATTTATTTATTTTTATTTATGGAAATGTGTCATCGTTGTCGGACATTGGCTGAAACTGATCCATCACGTGACTGGGTAAAAGGAAAGCGGGAAAAAAAGGAGCCCGATGTGCGATTCTCTTATATCATTGGCTAATGTTATTTTCGCCTGGCAGATTGATGGCTTCGGGCAAGACATGTGGCGCCATCTGGGTATGATTAAAAAGTTGGAATGGCATGGTTGCGAAATGTCGTTAAGGAGATGAGAATTGTTCGGGGGGGGGAGATTGGCGGCAAAATGTTGGATCAGTCCAAGATGAAGGAAAAATATTCATGTGAAGGAGAAAAGAAAATAGATGGAAGAGAAAGAAGAAGAAGAAGAAGAAGAAGAAGAAGAAGAAGAAGAAGAAGAAGAAGAAGAAGAAGAAGAAGAAGAAGAAGAAGAAGAAGAAGAAGAATTAAAAAGAAAATTAAATTGTATGTATCAGTTGAAAATCAAGGAAATGAAAAAAAAAAAAAAGAATAACAAACAGGAATGAAAAATGAAAGAGAAAAGCGAAATAGATTTAGCATGACAGAAAAGAAAAATTGAAGAATGCAGAAACTTGTAAAGAAAAAAAATTAAATGAAGGAAAAATGGAATAATAAAAGAGAATTTTAAAAAGAATTAAAAAATAAAAGATAATAAAATCGGAATGAAAGAAATAGCAGAGGGACGGGTATTAAAATAGAAAAGAAAGAAAAAGAGAAAAAAAAAGATATTAAAGTGCAAAATCTTGGAAGGAATTTTTAAAGATATATTTAATTCAGACCAGAACGAATAAGGAAACACGGATTGATGAAAAATGCAAAGAAAATTCTCAAAAGTAGTAAAGGGTGAAAGATAGAAAGAAAGAAAGAAAGAAAGAAAGAAAGAAAGAAAGAAAAAAAAACTGGATGGATGAATGGGTCAAGAAAGAAAGAAAGAAAACTGAAAGAAAGAAAGAAAGAAAAAAGAAAGAAAGAAAAAATTGATGGATAGATGGGCTAAGAAAGAAAGAAAGAATAAAAGAGAGAGAGAGAGAGATAAAGAGAGAGAGGAGAGAGAAAAGAGAGAGAGAGAAAGAGAGAGAAAAAGTAAAATAGATGTAAAAATCGAATAAGAAAAACGAAAGAGAAAGAAAATTGATGGATAGATAGGCTAAGAAAGAAAGAAAGAATAAACGATCTCAGAAAGAACGATTAGATGAATGAATAGAATAAGAAAGAAAGAAAAAAATTGATGGATATATGAGCTAAGAAAGAAAGAAAGAAAGAAAGAAAGAAGAAAGATTTTTAAAAAATGGATGGATGAATGGGTTAAGAAAGAAATAATAAAAGAATGAAAAATAAAAAAAAATAGACGTAAAAATGGGCTAGGAAAGAAAGAAAGAAAGAAAGAAAGAAAGAAAGAAAGAAGAGAGAGAGAGAGAGAGAGAGAGAGAGAGAGAGAGAGAGAGAGAGAGAGAAGAAAGATCCAAAAACGGGATCAGAAATGCTCCATGCAGCAAAATAATGGGAATGCGTTCCATTTGTAACCCCATTCAATTGTTCTTCTTCTCTTTTCGATTTTCCATTATTTGTTGCCAGATATTTTTAGGATGAAGATGGATATTGACCTGCAGCCAAAATCATCGATTTAACTCCTTCCACACAGAAAAAGAAAAAAGAAAAAAGAAAAAAAAGAAAACGTATTTTATGTTGCAATGCATTATTCAAAAAGGTTAAAGTATTTATCAATTCCAGTCATGAAATTCCAACAGATGAAAATCAAGAACGGAACGGGAAAATAACGAGTTTTGTCACTGTGGGATTTAATTAGGTTTGTCATCCTCGGAGTATAACATTTATTTCTTGTCTGTTTGGGGACAGGTAAATTTCATTTAGAAAATGATTAGAAAAATTTCAATAGAAATTTCACAAAGAAATGAAAACACACACACACACACACACACACACATACACACACACACACACACACACAAAACAAAAAACCCACAAAAAAACAGAGTATAGAAAAATACACTTGACAAAAAATAATGAATAGTTTTTCGCGTTCTGCTGGGTAATTTACATACAAGTTGACAACCTGTCTTTTGAAAGTTTTAATTTGCTTTTCCTGAAGTTCGTAAACGAGTGGAATGTTAAATAAAATAAAATAAAAAATAAAATAAAATGTGACAGAGAACACGAGTTGAGTGGCGGGCATGAAAACTTGCCGTATTCTCGAAAGAAGCGGGCTAAGCTGACCTAGGATCGAACCTGCCGCCTTCAGAATGCGAAAAGGTGACACTTTGGCGTGGGCACCGGAATCGAGATGCCACTGTCCCGTATGTGAACGCCAAATGCCCGGATGATAGCTTCCGGCAACTGGGATTGAGTTGACAGTCCCGTATGTGAAGCACAGACGTCCGGGTGATAGAAGCAGACCTGTGTATAAATAGAAGGAAACACCCAGAAGCGGAGAGTGCAGAAACGAGTGTTGCTACAGGATTCGACGACGACGACGACGACGACGACGACGACGGTGTTTGCAATGAGAAAGTTTAGCCTGCGAGAAGGAGTTGGACTCACTTCTTTTTGCCCCTCCCCTCAACAAAAACTTGTTGAGTTAAATCTTTATTTTCCCCTTCTACTTTTTCCTATATAAAATGAAATCTATACATATATAAAGGGCAGTTGTATGAAACTGCCATATGAGTAATTACATGTCAAATCATCTTCTATATATCTATCTATACAAATATAAAGGGCAGTTGTGCGTATGTGTATGTCCGGAGGAAACTTCGAAAATAAAACAATTAACGACAAAGTAAATATATATATATATACATTCACTATCACCAGGGTTTGGTTTTTGAGCAAAAATTATGAAGATTTTATTCATATTTGGGAAGATATTTAAAAATTAAAATGTGTATAGCAATTGAAATATGATGTTGATTGATTGAATTAATCGCTTCATTTATTTTTTTTTTAATTGTAAATTATTGAATTAAAATTTCTTGCTATATTGTTATATATTTACGTAGGGATTTTAATGGGACACCAGTGAGGATCTAACTTGTGAAAGTAATAATGGATCTGCGAGACTAACTTTAAAAAAATCCCCCTCTACCCAGGCGACGCCGGGTAGCCACTTCTAGTACATATATAAAGGTCAATTGTGTTTATATATATGTCCGGAGGAAACTTCGAAAATAAAACAATTAACGACAAAGTAAATATATATATATATATATATATATATATATATATATATATATACATTAAATATCACCAGGGCTTGGTTTTTGAGCAAAAAATATAGAGATTTGATTTATATTCGTGAAGATAATTAGAAAATAAAATTTAAATGATAACAGCATGGATTTTTTTTCATTTAATATTTTAGATAGTAGACATAAAAATAGCAAAAAAACAAAAAAACAAACGTAGATAGAGAACGATTCACTGGCGAGACTAATTCGGTACAGAATTTGGTACTATTCGCAGAGTTCTATCCCGGCCTCCTGCTTAAAAAAAAAAACGCTAAAAAATGTTGATAAAAACGCATTCAATGAAATATGAAAAAATGAACCGACAAAAACTGACGATTTTTACTTTTTTTCTATAAAGATAAGTTTGTATAATCATATCAGAAGATTTTTATAAGTTTCGATGCAAAAGCTTTTTAGTAAAAGAACCAGGAATACAGAATTCTGCAAAAAAATATCAACAAAGAAATTGAACCTGTGGTAAAAAAAAAAAAAAAAAAAAAACGGACTTTTACCATAATTTTTTTTTTAAATTAAAAATGATCTGACATTTTTTTTAAATCAAAATATAAAAGAATATCTAAATACTCAGATTTTCTTTTCATGTTTGTTTAATGTCTTGCTTTTAGTTTAAATAAACAAGAATATCTAAATATTTCATCGAAGGCGTTTTTATCGACAATTTTTTAAGCTAACACTGACTAGCGTTTTTAAGGCAGGAGGCCGGGACGGAATTCTGCGAATAGTACGCAGAATTTAAAATTGCCTCGCAGAATCCGTTTTCAAAGACGATAGCCGTTACACAAGCTGCGCCTCTGCTGTCCTCCTACACGAAGATTGAATTTGACCCAAGAAGTCGTTTGAATACATTGACAGTCATTTGTGATGGTAATTTCCTGTGAGTAGCTATTTCAGGCAGCCATTTTGTTTGTTCATTTGTCAGAGAAGAAAGTTAATGATATATGCTAACCGCGTTTATGCTTCGTGTGCATAGGTACAGTTAGTTGGTTTAGTTTGGTTTGGTTTATTTTTACGGCATATCAACCTCAGTGGGTCATTTAATGCCGATAAAGTTTTGAAATAAATTAATTGTTAATGGATACACAAAAAAACAACAAAAAAACTCTGAATTTAAACCTGTTAAACTCCGTTTAAAAAATTGATGTTGTGTCACATCTTGCTGGTTTGGTTTGGTTTGGTTTGGTTTGTTTTTACGGCATATCAACCTTAATGCCGATAAAGTTTTGAAATAAATTAATTCTTAATGGATATACAACAAAAAAAAAAAAAAAAACTGAATTTAAACTTGTTAAACTTTTTAAAAAATTGACGTTGTGTCACATCCTGCTTGTGCATAGTGTTTGATAAATATGTTGGACCATATGACCTTTAGGCACCCCTTTTTGATCTCGATTTAGAAGGACATGTTTTTCATTTACATCGTCAATATCCGGTTGTTTGTTAGGGGTTAGGGTTAGGGGTTAGTTTTTATACTAAAAAAAACTCTAAAAATCGTATGTTAACAAACAACCGGATATTGACGGTGTAAATGAAAAACATGTCCTTCTAAACAAAGATCAAAAGGGGGTGCCTAAATGTCATATGGTCCAATATGTAATTGGCCTACTGTGTTTTCAGCTAATATTTATTATATGTTGTCTTATAACTCAATACTGTGGCCGAGGATCTTTATGTTCTGTGAATGACGTTAAACTGATGGTGAGGTTCCAGTTCTGGAGGTGAGAGGTTTGTGGAGCACCCCTTCATCACCTTTGTTCCCTGGTCCACTCTGACCCGGAGTGGCAGTATCTGTTAGGGTGCCATCTATGGGTTAAATTGAAAAATGTGTTTATAAAAAAAATTGAGTATCCATTCAGAATGATTTTTTTTTCAAAACTTTGTGGACATTAAATGACCCACCGAGGTTGATATGCCGTAAAATAAAAGGAACAGACAAACATAACTCGATACTGACCTTGATGTCATGATGGGGAATCTTTAAGAAGAAATTTCAAGTTAATTGGACTTTATTAATATTTGAAAAGAAATATTCATATAAAAGAATAAAGTATGTTTTTTTTTTAAATAAATATTGATAAAAGATAAATAAAAGTTGTGATTACATGAAATAAATAAACGTAAAAAAAAAATTGTGCAAAAAGCCTAGGAGAAAGGAAACCCTGAATTCAAACTTCTTAAACTCCATGAAATATCCTACGCTCACGTTTTACGAGCAATAGACTCGCCCATGCAGGCTATATAAAACAGTGATTTGCCCCGCCTCATTTTGTAGCTGAGTTTCGTTTAGCTAAATAAAGCTTACAGCATATCAACCTCAGTGGGTCATTTAATGTAGATAAAGTTTTGAAATAAATCAATTCTTAATGGATAATACAATTTTTTTATGAATACATTTTTCTATTTAACCCATAGATGGGACCCTAACAGATACAACCACTCCGGGTCAGAGTGGACCAGGGAGCAATGGTGTCGAAGGGGTGCTCCACATTCCCCAAACCTCCAAAACTGGAACCTCACCATCAGATAGAGTTTAACGTCATTCCCAGGACATGTAGACCTCAGTCCCCGCCTTCTAGCACCCATATGATAAAAAGGGGTTGGGGCTTGCCATAAGGGCAATAGGGTTGGGAAAATCATATAGGTGCTAGGGCTTGACGTGACCAGCTGATTGATCGGAGGGGGCCTCTCCGACCGCCCATGGAGTGTGGAGTATTGCAAGTCATGAACTGCTCATCCACCTGGGTTCTATCCTTAAGCATCACGGGTCGCTACCCACGGCCACAGGTGGCCCCATTCGAGGAGTCTTTCCACTCTGCAGAGGTGCAGTCGGTGCATTCTAACGCCCCACCGACAGGGCGGACGTCTGTTCTGAGCCTGTTTTATTTTACTACACTCCGCTTAAGAAATTGACCTTGTGTCGCATCCTGCTCAAGTGGAGGGGTTGGTAAATATGTAATTTTTCTTTTCAGTTATTTTTCTCTTATACCTCGATACTGACATTAATGCCATCATAGGGAGCCTTTAAGTCAATATTTTTTATTTTTTCTTAATCAAGCTTTATTAACATTTGAAAAAAATATTCATATAAAAGAATAAAGTTTGTTTTTTTAAATTGATAAAAACAAATATCAAAGTTGAGATTACATAAAATAAATAAATATCAAAAAAATATATTAAAAATACAAAATACAAATACAAAAAAAAAAAATACAAAATCAGGCAAATGGCCTGAGGGCAACATTAGAATATTCCAAAGGTTTTCAGAATTATTTTGTGACTTTTTCTCGTTGAATGGTTTTTTCTCTCCTCCCGATTTGTATTGAGGAAACCATTTGCATTGCATCGCCCTTGGTGGGGAGGGGAAGGAAAAAGATTAACCAGTGTTCATATTCATATGAATAATTCAATTGTTTTATTTTGACAAATAAATACAAAAAGAATTTTCCATCAACAGTGATGATTATGATTATGATGATGACGACGATGATCTTGTTGTTGTTCTAGAGCAGGGATCACCAAACGTTTTTCCCAGTGGGCCGGATAATTGAAAAAATAACGAGCGTGGGCCATATTCTTATTGTAACAAGTTGTAACAAGTGAAATTTTGGGATCGCGTAAGCAACAAGTAAAATGCTCACATGTACGAAATTTTGTAACCTACCTACAGTAGTCAAGTCCATGAAGATTTAGTAAGCTTAACATGATATGAAGATAGGAGGGTTGGAGTAAGATCCGACAGTATGTGGTGAGGTAAAAGGAAAAGTGAACAAAAATAATGACTCAAACAAGTCCAAGTAGGAGAGAAATATTTCGTCCTTCTGACGCGAAGAACATCCTCAATCTCAGTCTGACTTTATTCAAAGCAAAATACGTACATGTGTGTTTATTGAAGAGAACGTGAGTTAGTGGTGGAATTGAGGGGTTCAGGATTTAAATGAAATGGGAATAACATCATATAAAGTGAAGGGGGAGTTCAGAGGGTGATGGTTTGTGTGGGAAGATGAGAAGAGGAGGTTGCTAGGTGCTTTTGGGAAAGGGGGGGGTGTAAAATTCTTGGCTGGGGGAGGTTTTGATTTATTGCATGGGGATGATATGGAGGAAGGTGGTTATCATGATATTTAAATTTTGATAGTATCAGAATATCTTGCGTTCCGTACCTTTTTAACAAACAAATTTAAGTACCGTCTTCATCAATTTATCATATATATATATATATATATATATATATATATATATATACAGGGTGTTCGGGATAAATTTGACATATCTACATTTGGTTATTTTTCTTCGTAGGCTGGAGGTAGTGACACACACTACGCATCATTTAAAAGCTTGGACCCTTCTTCATTCATATACGTGACGAGAGATAGAATAGATGACTGGAACCCACCTGAATCATGGAAGAGAATAACTTGTATCATGATGATTTGCGCCGGCCATCAAAATAAGGAGATTATGGTTGCGACCCAATGCACCCTGAACACTGTAAAAACAACCAGGCATGAACTGGAGAATTGCAATGGAGACTACGAGGCTGTGTTACATAGTTATTACATCCCTAATACTTTTTTTAAGGTAGTGTAGAAATCATAATGGCGATTAGTGCCGCTGATGGCCTTGAGAATGAGTGACGGCGCTTGACCTCAATCTCACCTTGCCTTCCAGGGATAAATCGTGAGAACCGCAAGGCATAGAAGACCCTGTTCCGGTTTAAGGAGTAAGCAACTCAGTCAGGCAGTTAGAAGTTAGAAGCTGAGCTTGTAAGATGTGAGTCTCACTGCGCAGATTGTTTGGTTGGGGATTTGGAAATAAAGTAACATCAACGTAAATCGAAGTCTTGTGTTTATTACCTAAAAACTAACAATGACACAGGGCTTCTGATAAGGAGAAGTCCCCAACAGAAGACCAGACCTTAGAAGATATACCAAGTAAACACCAGACGCTAGACCAGACCAAGATGATAGACGATCAGAATAGCAAAGCCGGCCAGAACAGAAGACGACTAGAAGTAAAGAAGTAAGAAAAGGGTATACAACATTTATCGATTTGGTACTGTGAAAACGTCAGTACGTAACAGCTGTGGCTAGAAGAAAGCAACATACGATCTGATTGCGTTCGTAGAATTCCTCGAAAATCTGCAGAACAAAAAGTGTTGGAGGACCCTGAGGCATACGCGGAGTTGCTAAACACTGTAGTCAAGCCCTGGATAACAAAAGTAGCCAATGGTAGGCCATATGAATGGCGGCAGGATTTGGCCCTCTAACATAACTCTGGGAAAAGTAAAAAATGGTTGTCGTTGAATTTTTACGACTGTGTAGTCGTAAAATTCAACGACAACCAATGTTTGGCCTCCGAACTCCCCAGATCTTAACCCCATGGATTACTATGTATGGGGTGCTGTTGAGAAAGACACCAATAGGCCGTGCTAGTACTACAAAAGCCCAGTTAATCGACAGAATTAAGTAGTTTTTCAGATCCTTCCCAGGGAAACTAAGATCAGCTTACGCCAGGTTCCGGAGCAGGATTGAGGCTGTGATCTACGCTAATGGCGATTATTTTGAGTGAAACTTGTTGACAGTAATGTAATTTCCGTGCCCGTTGAATTTCTTTACGATCCATTAAATTTTGTAGTTACCAAGCACTTTTTTTTCTTGTGAATTTATCCCGAACACCCCATATATATGTGTGTGTGTATGTATGCATTTAGTAAAGAACATAGGGAAAAATGTGGACAAAGGAACAAAACTCATACAAGTATATGTAGGAAATATATTTAGCCGTGCATTGAGCTCGGCTTCATCAGTCGTTTATTTTGTCTCTAGGCTGACACAAATGCTCACTAGTCTCTAATCCGACGCATATGCTCACTAGTCTCTAATCCGACGCAAATGTTCACTGGTCTCTGTATGCAACAATCTCCCAGCAGTACTACACAAAATAAGTGAACGCTAACTGTCCCCGTTGTACTTTGAACCCGGTTCGCCGATTCTATTTCAACTCTTCGGTCATAGAGATTAAAATAGATGCATGCACATTAAAGTTAACATTACTTCCTTCTTTCTTTCTTTCTTTCTTCCCTTTTCTTTGTCTGTTTATTCCCTCCCCCCATTCCGCCTATTGTCTGAATGTTCTCATTTACGTTCTTGGTCCAACAAACACACGCATGCGCACTGAGAAACTCTTGGAAAATAAAATGAAAACAATTACGTTCTGTTTTCCTTTCGTGTCAATGTATTCTGCATTTGCTTATTGGATGCTAATTCTGTCTTTTCTCTTTTGTTAGCTTTTCTTTAAAAATTAAATAAAAACAACACAAAAACATGTTCACTTCTCTCTCTCTCTCTCTCTCTCTCTCTCTCTCTCTCTCTCTCTCTCTCTCTCTCTATCTATCTATCTATCTATCCTTTTCTCTCCCCCTCTCTCTCTTTCTCTGTTCTCTCTTTCTCTGTCTCTCTCAGTCTCTCTTTCGTTCTCTCTCCTCTCTCCTCTCTCTCTCTCTCTTTCTCTCTCTATATATACATTTCCCTTCTCTCTCCCTCTCTTTTCCCCTCTCCTTCTGTCTCTGTCGCTGTCTGTCTGTCTGTTCTTTTCTCTCTCTCTCTCTCTTTTGCTCTCTCTCTCTCTCACTCTTACTCTCTCTCTCTCTCTCTCTTACTTTCCCTCTCCTTTTCTGTCTGTCTGTCTGTCTGTCTCTCTCTCTCTCTCTCTGTCTCTCTCTGTCTCTCTCTCTCTCTCTCTCTCTGTCTTTTTCTCGTAAATGTGACGTACTTCTTTCAGCTTCAAAACGCCTTCTCTAACATTTCTTAAAAGCCAATTTACGAAACACGAATATGTTTATATGTTCCGCCATTTTATAACTTTTACCGCAACGAAACGACCAACGCATTTTTATTCGACTTTCAAACAACTTTTTTTTCCCCAGAATAATCCATGTGAAGTAAGATAAAATAAAATTAAATAAAATGTTCTATTAAAAAAGCAAAATGGACTCCTACAAAATGTTTTTGTTGTATTACACATTTTTAGACATAAAAGCCATTTTAGAAATTTATTCAACATTTTTTAGAATGGTTTTTATTTCCCAGATAGCCGGAGAGATTTTGTCTGAATTTCGGATATGAGGAATTATTATCATTATTTATTGGTTTGGTTCAAAATTTCAAGAAGATTGGAAACTACAACAAGTACACGAAAAAGTTTGGTCATATAAGCCATCGAGTGCGGCTTTACACAACCATGTCAAAATACAATTAAAATACAATTGAAATAATGCCAAAACACGATTAAAATACAATTAAAATAATGCCAAAATACAATTGAAATACAATTAAAGTAATGAAAAAATACAATAAAAAACAATTAAGATAATATCAAAATACAATTAAAATACAATTAAGATAATACCAATTAAATAAAATACAATTGAAAAAAATTAAAATAATGTCAAAATACAATTGAAATACAATCAAAGTAATTAAAAAATACAATAAAAAACAATTAAGATAATATCAAAATACAATTAAAATACAATTAAGATAATGCCAAAATACAATAAGAACAATTAAAGTAATATGAAAATACAATTGAAATAAAATTAAATTAATGCCAAAATGCAATTAATACAATTAAAGTAATGCAAAATACAATAAAAAAACAATTAAGATAATATCAAAATACAATTAAAATATAATTAAAATCATGCCAAAATACAATAAAAACAATTAAAGTAATATCAAAATACAATTGAAATGAAATTAAAATAATGTCAAAATACAATTAAAATAATGTCACAATACAATTAAAATACAATTAAAATAATATCAAAATACAATAAAAACAATTAAAATAATATCAAAATACAATTAAAATGATATCAAAATACAATTGAAATACAACTAAATGCCACAATACAATTAAAATACAATTAGAATAATGCCAAAGTAGAATTTAAAAAAAAACAATTAGAATAATATCAAAATGCAATTGAAATACAATTAAAATAATGTCAAAATACGATTAAAATCCAATTCTTTCTTTAAATATACGCTTCTTACTACATTTGGAGCGCTGATAGGTGTCGTCATTGATGTAACTCTCGGGTCACTTGGAAGTTTCGGGTTTTTCAACATCATGCTCCCATCACCAGGCTACTTCGGCAGGGTTAGACTACTTCGGGAGTTTCCGTAACCTAATGCTATTTATACGTAAAATGCAATTCTAATGATAATATCTCTTGTGCGCTATTCTGCATTTGCACCTGATTTTCATACAGCTTTAAAAAAATAAAGAAAGAAAACGTGCAAATATTTTGTTTTATATATTTCATTTTTTTTCTCCTATAAATTTAATAGTGACGTCTTTACTGACGTGAAACAAAAAGCAACAGGACAAAGTGGAATTCCACGGTTGGCCTAATTCCTTCCATCACTTTGAAAAATGGACCGTGTTTAATAGGACTAAATACCTATCCCCACGTGACTTTGTAAAATTAAAACCAGTCTTCCTTGAAATAAAATGACTGATATTAATAGCTTTTCATTTCACATGAATGAAGCTGAAATAACTCCACTGAGAAAACACTATTCATCATCAACAGAAGTCCAATAAACCTGGGTGGATGATGATGATCTATGATAACCAGATAAGTTGATAGTGGTAGTATATGTTAGGGTACCATCTATGCGTCAATAGAACTGTTTTCAAATTATTTGTACTAGTACAAAATAAAAAAAACACCCTCCGGGCGATGTAAAATAGATTTTTGAAAAATTGTCTGAGAGGTGGGAGTAAAAATTCAATGTCAGCGAGTTTGTACCCTAAGTAAGTAAAATCCCCAAATTCATTAAAGGATTAAAAATAAAACAATTTGAAATATATTTCTCTGAATGTTTGAGATGAGGCTTGAAGATTAGTATTATTAGCGT
>CM042161.1:22359542-22382042 GCA_023376005.1 Doryteuthis pealeii | reverse complement strand
GGGAGAGTAGTTGGATACATACCTTTTCCAATGATATTAGCGCTATGTAAAATGAAACAGCCTAGTCCAGGATTTGAATCTCTCTCTCTCTCTCTCTCTTCTCTATCTATCTATCTATCTATATATATAATAGTAAAGTCGACGGGGCGGCCTAAAGTTGGTATCAGCCAGTCAAAGAGGGAGTCTATCCCCTTTTCAATAGCGCTAGACCAAGGAGATTGTTTTAGCATCTGAGGTGGAGCGCCACACCTACCATCAGCTCCTTGCTTTACCGCACAGATCCCTGTGCTACTCATACGTTGAGTTGGCGAGGACCGGTATCGAACTATGAACCTTGTAGTTTCTAACCGAACGCTCTACCGACTGATATATATATATATATATATATATATATATATATATATATATATGTGTGTGTGTGTGTGTGTGTGTGTGTGTGTGTGTGGAGAGAGAGAGAGGAAATAACAGATTGGGTAAAACCCAACAAAATTAAAAGTTGACGAATAAAAGTGGAAAAAACACAAACAACTTCAATTATATTTCGAGGCAAAATATGAGGGTGATTCAAAAAGTAATGCCATTTTGTTTAAGACAGATATGATTACCAACACAGGAACATGTATTATACATCCAAATGAAGTTGGTCCTCTGTGGATTACATCCCTACTCATCCACATAGTCACCGTTTCTCTCAATAGCAATGTTCTACCTTTAAGAAAAACCCAAAGTGGAGTTTTGCAAGTCATGGACTGCTCATCCAGCTGGGTTCTATCCTTAAGCATCACGGTTCGCCACCCACGGCCAATAGGTGGCTCCATTGGGGGAGTCTTACCCCTCTGCAGAGTGCAGTCGGTGCATTCTGACGCCTTAGCCGTCAGGGCGGGAGATTTGTTTAGTCTCACACGCAGACACAATAAGTGATCCCTAAGTGCTTATAAATCTCCACTTCACTTATCTTCAGTGAACAAGCGAGAACTGGTGATTTCAACGTGACTTTACCATAAGTCTCGCCAGCCAGTTGATTGTAAGAAAGAAAAAAAAGTTCCTTATCTCAACGACAGAGCAAAAATGTCCGCCTTTAAGATTCCGAACCCGGAAACTGAACAAACAGATGAAAAAGCAGTTCCGTGTCTATAAAACTGTTAATTACCCCTGGACAGATAATAGTCGAGCGGTCAAGTGGTCAGTTGCCGGCCATAATATTTATTTTATTGTCAATCTTATTTTATCTTCGATTTGTTTACCAAGCACCAATGGATGGTCTCTTAAAAATGTGACCATTGAAAAACAGCGCAGTCCATTGAGAAAGATAGAAACCGTTAGCTTGTTGGTTGCGAAGAGAAGTTTCAAGGACGCCCATTCATTGGTAACGCCATGTTTTACAAGCACCGGTTAATCGGACCACCGGTTAATCGGACCACAGGTTAATTGGGGCAGTTGTATATTCGAGCCAAACCTTCAAAATCAAATATGTATGTTATATATACTAGCAAATATATGCACCCTCTGGGTGCAAGTATTTTAGTTATATTTTATAATAAAATATGATATTGAATTAGAAAGGCTAATGAAACTGAATAAGAATGTAGATAAAAAGATTTTGAACAGAGGGGGTATGATTGAAAAATAGAACAACTTTGAAACTAACTCTTCCATCATTTTCCGTTACTCCCGTCTTTCATTAGTAAATTTTCCTAATTAAACTGTTTAGTTAAAATAGGAAGTAAAGAATAATATTACAGTTATTTCTTCTTGTTGGGGGATTTCTTTTAAGATTTATTGAAGAGATTTTTGCTCATATTCAATAAGATAAAACCAAACAATTAGAAATCAATAATACTTAGCATATATTTATTAAAATCAAATTTCTAATATCAATATGCAAATTAGCCTTTCCGTTCACACAGTAAACCTCTATTTTGTTGTAATATAAATACAATTGCATGTTATTAGTATGTAGATATGGTCAACAGTGTAAATAATGTAAAACAATTTTATTAATAATTGAAGTTTAAATATAAATAAAATCATGGAGAATGTGATGTAAATAACAAAGGGAATTGTGACTTGAGTAGGGATATAGTTTCGGTTACAGACAGACAAACACACAATCTCTATTATAATAAGATGGTCCTGTATTACCATGTACTAACCGACCATGAATGGGTTAAAACTCTTCTTTTTTTTTTTGAAAAAGAGAATTTTTTCTATTTTTGAATTTGAAGTATTAATTTTTCTTTCAAAAACTTACACCGAAAGATCACGATGTAGCGAAAGTACATGACGTTAGCGAAACTGCGAGACGCAGCGAATGAACAAAGATGGAGCGATCGCACGCGATGCACGCTTTTTGGGAAAAGCAATGCTTCCGGTTTGAATTTAAATTATTTTCTGCTTCTCTCTTGATGAGTCCGGATTAAAAACATTTACATCTAAAAACGAACCTAATCATCATTATGCTCTGATGATGATTTTTTATAAATTGAAATATTGTTCAATATTAGCAATGAAAATGATATAAAATATATTCATTTTAACAACAATGTGTGTTTTCATACCCTTTTATCTATATATATATATATATATTTACCAACCCCTCCGCACGAGCAGGATGCGACACAAGGTCAATTTCTTAAGCGGAGTTCAGCAGGTTTTAATTCAGAGTTTTCCTTCTCCTAAACAGGTTGCCTAACCAAGGTTAAAGAGCCCAGTCTGCCCTACTATTTACCCATAGCCGGAGGGAGAGTAGGATTTCATACCTTTCCCAAGGATATTAGCGTCAAGTGAAATGCAATTACCACGTCCAGGATTTGACCTCGGGGCGACGAGTCCATTTCCCATGACTTTAACCATTACACCACGGCCTCCTACTTTTATCTATACATATATGGTCCTGTATAACTGGGTTATTCATCAATACAGCATATTCTCGTGTATGGGTCGACTTTTGTTTAATACAGCATATATTCGTGTATGAGTCGACCTCCTGTTAGATACCACATAAATCAGTGTATAAGTCGAGTTTGGTTTAATAACACATATTTGTGTATGAGTCGATTTTAATACCGCATAAACTCGTGTATGAGTCGACTTTCGTTAGATACCGCATAAACCAGTGTACGAGTAGATTTTTGTTTAATACCACATATACCCGTGTATAAGTCGACTTTTGTTTAATACCGCATTCACGCGTGTATGAGTCGAATGTGGTTTGATACCGTATACACTCGTGTATGAGTCGATTGTTGTGTAATACTGCATATACTCCTGTATAAGTCGATTTTTGTTTAATACCGCATATATTCGTGTATATGTCGACTTTTGTTTGATACCGCATTCACTCGTGTATGAGTCGATTATTGTGTAATACTGCATATACTCCTGTATAAGTCGATTTTTACTGGATTTGTAACTCCCCACCGGGGAGGTCCAGTGAGCTTCGGCCAATGGATCAGATTTAGTAAAATAATAGCGTCGATCCCGGGGGCTATCCCCCCAGGCAATACCTGCCCCCTTGACTTAAAGGGGCAGGGCTGGGTTTATTGCCCAGTGCCTGAGGCGCCTTCCTTGAGGGGGAATGCCGACAGGATCGACGCAATTTTTCCACCTGCCATCCATGAGTCTCGGCTTGTGGGTGGTCCCACGTTAATAGGGCCTTGTGCCTAACCCGTACAAGTGGGGTACGAGGTAAATAATCTGTATATGTCGATTTTTGTTTAATACCGCATATATATTTTTTGTTTGATACCGCATTCACTCGTGTATGAGTGGATTTTTGTTTAATACTGCATATACTCGTTTATTATGAGTCGATAGTTTAATTGTATGCCATTTGATGGATACAAAATTCCCAAACATTATTATCCAGAAAACAGTAAAAAGTTTACATGGAACACGGTGTTATTTTTTTGCAAGAAAAATAAAAAGAATCCTTCTTCGCAAGATACCTTTTCAATCCGGGGTATTGCATCAAGCATATCTTGTTTCACCAACTCTACCGGACGAGATTTTGAACTTTGTAAACTCGTCTCTCTTCAGGCTTAGACGTACTGAAGAGACGTGATACGTCGAAACGGGACTGTCCGTGGATGACTATATATATATATATATATAATATAGAGAGAGAGAGAGAGAGAGAGAGAGATAGTGAGAGAGAGAAACAGAGGGAGGGAGACAGACATACAGACAGACAGAATTACGAGCATTATATATATATATATATATATATATATATATATATATATATATCTGGTGTATGAAAAACCTGGAGGCATTCCACATAAACTGCCTCCAACGCATACTGGGCATAAAGTGGTGGCACAAAATCCCCCACTTAGAAATTTAGAAGTAGAGCACGTATTGACCAAATTGAGACCATCCTATCGCAACGCCAACTGCGATGGTTGGGTCACGCCATCCGCATGCCTGCAGACTCCCCGTAAAATACTTTACAGTGAACTCACAGATGCACGCGGAGGACAGAGCCCCCAAAAAGCAGTTCAAAGACCATATTAAGACAACATTGAAGAAATGTATCATTGTATCTTGAAGCGTGGAAGATCTGGCAACAGACAGGTTGTCGAGACCCCTGCCGCACAGGAGCTAAGCAGCTCAATATCGAGATAAACAGAACTGCAGAATGACGGTGTCTTCGTCATCATGAACAACCCAATGTAGATAGGAATTTCCCCTGCAACTTGTGTGACCGCTTTTTCAAGTCCAGAATTGAACTAACGAGCCACCAAAGGGTCCACAACTGAAGATATGGAATGACGTCATCGTCGTCTGCGACGGACTTCCAAAAAGATAAAAGAAAAGAAAAAAATATACATATAGAAAGAGAGACAGAGACAAAGATAGAGATAGAGGCAGAGATAGAGGCAGATACGTTTGGTTTGGTTTGGTTTGTTTTACGGCATATCAACCTCAGTGGGTCATTTAATGCCGATTACATTTTGAAATGAATTAATTCTTAATGGATACACAATTTTTTTTATAAATACATTTTTCTATTTAACCCATAAATGGGACCCTAATAGATACTGCCACTCCGGGTCAGAGTGGACCAAGGAGCAATGGTGATGAACGGGTGCTCTACATTCACCAAACCTCCAAAACTGAATCTCACCATCAGATAGAGTTTAACGTCATTCCCAGGGCATGTAGACCCTCAGCCATCGCCTTCTAGCACTCATATGATAAAAAGGGTTGAAGCTTGCCATAAGGGCAATAGGGTTGGAGCAATCATATAGGTGGTAGGGCTTGACGTGACCAACCGATTGATCGGAGGGGGCCTCTCCGATCGCTTGTCTAGTCTAAGTAAGGGTCTAAGTGAAGTCTTGCAGCTCATGGACTGCTCATCCACCTAGACTCCGTCATTAAGCATCACGGGTCGCCACCAGGTGGCCCAATTTGGGGGAGTCTTACCCCTCTGTAGATGTGTAGTCGGTGCATTCTAGCGCCCCACCGACAGGGTGGAGAAGCCGATAGAGAGAGACAGACTGACTGACAGATAGACAGACAAAGAATTGAAGACGAGAGAGAGAGAGAAAAAAAAAGATTGCAACTAAACAAAGATAGGATTTTTTTTATAGTTTTATATTGTTTTTGTTTCAAACAATTTCAATTTCAATTTCAATTTCCTAACTATTACCGATGGTCTTCTTTAATAATTGAAGAAGTTACAGTATGCTCCAAGAAATAATCCGTTTTTTGTTTGTATATTTATTTATTTTTTGTTTTTTTCATAGAAGTGCAAATAGGAATTAATGCTACAACATAATGTGATATCGTTTTGTATGGCATTGGTAAAAGTTTTCAACATATGTTGTCCCCGGCCAATCCGATACATTAATCGATTGTGGCATATCCATCACTAGAAAAAAAAATCAATTTCAATTTGCTTTTAAATACGCTTCTTTTTTTGTTAGATGTAAAAAAAATATGTAAGAAAAAAATAAAATGTAAAAAATATTACTTCCTTTATTCATTCTATTTTGCGGAGTTTTCAATCAGTACAACACATGGCTGATTTCCATATCATGGGTGACACACACACACACACACACACACACACACACACACACACATATATATATATATATATATATATATATATATATATATATAGAGAGAGAGAGAGAGAGAGAGAGAGAGAGAGAGATAGATAGATAGATAGATAGATAGATAGATATGTGTGTGTGTTTATTAAAAGTGGGTGGCTTAACGGAGAATATGAAATATCGAGTTAGTCGCAACTTCGACTAATAATAATTAACGAATAAGCCGGGGTTATAAAGAATATAACAGTGCTCAATACGTTTGTATCAGACTATATATATATATATATATATATATATATATATATATATATATATATATATATATAGCATTGTGCAAAGTGCGGACATTTTGAAAGTCCGCTTAATTGTTAAAAATATTTTATTGTAAAAAACGTAAATAAAAATTGGAAAATTAACTTTTTAATGTTTTCTTTTACGTTTAATATAAAGAACAATTCCAAGTTTATGTGTTATAAAAAATAAAAAATAAATTTATTTTACATAAAACTAAATTTTTGCATTTTAAAGTAAATTGCCGTAAATTCTCGCTCTTTGTTGATAGTTATCGGATCTTGACGTGTGCACCTTTTCTTAGTATGGAGGACTATATACGTATAAAAATATGTTCTGAAGCAAAAACAAATTACTAATTTAGCATTTCCTTGAGGCCTCACGATTTAACTCTTAATATTATTGAAAAAGAGAGTTGGGAAAATAAAAATTAGAATGTTAGAAATTATTTATAATAAAATTATACATAACATAACACCTCAGTGAAAATAACAATAAACAGTTTATTTCCCTTAGATCCATCCGTAATCATTCTGACGACAATTTTAATTCAAACATTATTTTCAAAAATTCATAAAAATAAGAATGTACATATATTATGTCATTATTTTTAGCGAGATATTTTTTATATAATATTTTCTTTGATTAAATAAATACGATTTTGCTTGACATTAAACAAAAGTATTTATTTTACATTTTATAAATTTTTAAAAATCTCTGAAATATAAAATAAAAATGTAGACAATACGAACTTTTAATATAAAATTCTTTTGAATATAATCTAACAATTAAAAAAAAAAGATACATATTTTTTCTTATTTACGAGATTTAAGTTTCAATGTTTAAGATGCCCTATTTCCAAAACTGATTTATTAGCGAATTATCCTTTTTTTTATATATGTTCTGTCATTACATTGTCTTTCCAAAAATGTAAAATTTATTTATATACAAAAAAAAAAAATCTTTGTTGGGGGGAACAATGCGCGAAACAAAAACTAACGAAAAAAATTATTAGCCTTTTCAATTTAGTAAACATTTATTTACAATAAAATTCGTCTTTTATTACTTCATAAACCGAAAGTTTTATTAAAATCGGATAGTTAATTTATTTTATATGATTTTTAGAAGAATTTCCTGTGATCACCCTTTTATATAGTCAGCGATATTTTGCACATTGCTATATATATATATATATATATATATATATATATATAAAAACTTTGTTCTTGTGAACGTAGGGTTTTGTTTTTTTTTTGTGTTTTTTGTATTTTGAAGCATGGAAAAAAAAAACAAAACAAAACAAAAAAACAGAACAAAAAACAGAATTTTAATATTCAGCTGTTGTTAGTATTATCTGCGTTATTCGGACTGTTGTCCCCATTTTCATTGTTATTTGTATAACGTTTCGGTCGATATACCCTCCGGCCTTTTTCAGGTATTTCTTGTCGGACTCGGGAACCTCGAAACGTTGTACAAATAACAATGAAGATGGGGACAACAGTCCGAATAACCCAGATAATACTAATCTTCAAGCCTCATCTCAAACATTCAGAGAAATAGTATTCAGCTGTTGTTTTAGTTTTTTTAATTTGTTTTACTTTGGTTTCTTTGTTTAATGGCATACCAACATTCATGGGTTCAATTCCGATGCCATCCTTGTAGAAGAACAGTAGAAATGTTTCGAGAAACAGACAAATCTATTCATTTATTTATTTGTCAAAGGCATATGTTGTGTAATTTCATCTTGGATCTGTTTGACTCATTTAGGTCACGTCATTGTGAAGGACATTTGTCCCTCTTCTCTCTCTCTCTCTCTCTCTCTCTCTCTCTCTCTCTCTCTCTGATATGTTACGTAAACAAGTTGCTTAATTAAACAAATTCTCCAATTAAATAAAGTAGAAATATAGAAGATAAACAATTAAGCTACAAACAAAAGCAGTGATGATTTAATCAAGTGCGAGAATAGAGAAATGATACAATGTATTAAAAAAAGCAATAAAGTCCAGTATTCAAAAATACTGAATATGTAAATGATAAGTAATTATTACAAAAAGCAAGATTACCCGCCAATTTTATTTCATTACAATTATCACACTTACCAAGGTCGACCGCCCTGTCAGCTGAGGATTTAGAATACAAATAGATTTAAGTTTGGTTTGTTTTGTTTTACGGCATATCAACCTCAGTGGGTCATTTAATGCCGATAAAGTTTTGAAATAAATCAATTCTTAATGGATAATACAATTTTTTCATGAATACATTTTTCTATTTAACCCATAGATGGGACCCTAACAGGTACTACCACTCCGAGTCAGAGTGGACCAGGGAGCAATGGTGATGAATGGGGTGCTTCACATTCCCCAAACCTCCAAAACTGGAACCACACCATCAGATAGAGTTTAACGTCATCCCCAGGACATGTAGACTCGCAGCCACCGCCTTCTAGCACCCATATGATAAAAAGGGGTTGGGGCTTGCCATAAGAGCAATAGGGTTGGGAAAATCATATAGGTGCTAGGGCTTGACGTGACCAAATACAAATAGAACCACAGTTATTCAAACTACAAACTACAATGTTATCTGTACAACGTTTCGGTCGATGTGCCCTCCGGCTTCTTCAGGTATTTCTTGTCGGACTCGGGAACCTTTTTTTCGTAATCGGGAACTTTCTTGTCATAATCAGGAACCATCACAGAACTTTCAATCCACGGGGATATCCTGTTCTCATTCCGATAACCATTGCTAGGTTACAGGTGTTAAGCTGTGTTGATTATTATTCCCACTTACTGCTGCACCTGGCCAGGATTGAACCTGCAGTCTAGAGATAACTGTTACTTAGAACTGTCTTAACCTAAATCCTTTATCCACTAGGCCATGTGTCCAATTGGAGACCTGGTCTGAAGAAATACCTGAAGAAGGTCGGAGGGCACATCGGCCGAGACGTTGTACAGATAACAATGAAGATGATGACAATAGTCTGAATGATCGAAATAATACTATAAAAAAAGATGTTCATTAAATAAAGTTTTTTTCACTTGTTTTTTGTTGTTTTTTTTTTTTACGTTTTTTTTTATACTCTTATTCGTTACAACTGTCTCAATATTACAAAACAAGTCTCCGCTCGCCGCGTCAGATGTATCTTGTTTTCCTGTGAGGAACCAGCTTTAGTTTTCGTCTTGTCAATGTCGGTTTAATTATCTTATTTTTATTTTTACTAACATTAACACACTTCCAACTATTCAGAAACATCTATTTAGATTTTTTCGAAATCCTGTCTGTCTTTGTACTTTTGTCTGGCATTAGTGAAGGATCAAATCTCAAAATAACTGGGTGAATATAACAAAGGATCTTAATCTAAAAACTTGTCATCGACACACTATTCCCACGAAGAACAAGGCCAGTGAGTAAAATTAATGAGACTGATCATTATTTTCAGGTCCGCAACCCTTATTGAGCGCCAACTGATCAATGATGACCGTTAAACATTTAGTTTAGATCTGCCTCTCAGTATTCCCATTGATTAAACTTGGGATATTAAAAACACTAGCAAGAATATGCACCCTCTGGACATAAGTATTTAACGTTTATGGTAATAAGATATATATTAGAAACACTAATGAAATTAAATAAGAACGCATATATATTTACACTTTTTAAAATTATATTCTAACTAGTTTCTATATGAAATGATTCATAGAATTGATTTTAATACGTCGAAGAATAAAAACAATGATAATAGCGAACACTAACACCAAGTAATTATTTAGTAAACCCGGTTTTGTTAAAACCAGTATGCAAATTAACCACACCATATATCACATCAACGTTTATTTCTAAGTGATATATAAAACTCATTATAAAAAATGCACTAATAACAAGGGCTGTTTTGAGGCAAATCTAACTGTATATATTAATGATTATATACTCATTGATAAACTTACGCAATTATTGAGGGTGTTGGAACGCAAGCAGTGACGCAGTTTCGGTTAAAGACATACAGACACTGAATGCCTATTGTAATAAGACTTTTTTTTAAGTCTGTGAAAAAATGGTTGGTTATTCTAGTTAATGGCATATCAACTTGAGGGCTATTTAATGCCAGTTTTTTTTATTTTGTATATATCGTTTTTTAAACAAATAATTGGTAGGTAAGTATTTTAATTTGGTTAGATTTTATAAACTATTAGAAATAATTTTCATTATCTTCATGTATATTAATACCGTGGTAGATGTAATTCTAATTAACTTGCAAACATATCTATTTGGCCCATTGGACACACACACACACACACACATATATATATATATATATATATATATATATATATATACGTGTGTTTGTGTTTGTGTGTGTGTATGTGTGTGTGTCTATCTGTGAGTATGTAAGCATATATATATATATATATATATATATATATATATATATATATATATACAGAGTGTTCGGGATAAATTTGACATACTTATATGTAACATCAGCTTACTCCAGATTTGAGCAGGATTGAGGCTGTGATCGATGCTAATGACGGTTATTTTGAGTGAAACTTGTTGACAGTAGTGTAATTTCTGTGCCTGTTCAATTTCTTTACAATTCATTAGATTTTGTAGTTACCAAGCAGTTTATCATTTTCTTGATGAAACTGTCAAATGTATCTCGAAGACTCTGTATATATATATATATATATATATATATATATATATATATATATATATATATATATATATATGGGAGAATATGTGCTTAATTGAAGTCGTACCTAATTTTGAAAATTAATTATTGATAATTAATGAATTAGGTCTATTCAAATGTAAGGCTAACAATCGAGAAAATCAATCTCTGTATGTATATTTCAGCCTATCAGGCCTCATCAGCAGAGCTATAGACAGGAAGACCGCTTTGTGTGGGATTCGAAGCGGTCTAATAGGCTGAAATCTACTTACAGAGATTGATTTTTCTCGATTTGTTTAGCCTTACATCTGAATAGGTATTCCTGCCTAATTCATTAATCATTAATTAATTTTCAAAAATTAGGCATGACTTCAATTAAGCACATATTCTTCCAAAATTGTCGGCTAAAAAAGCCATACCAAAACCACGTCTGTTTGTTTACTTCTCATATATATATATATATATATATATATATATATATATATATATATATATATATATCAATGTGTATGGTTGGCACTAGTATACTTGAAAAAGCGTAGTAATCCAACGTACAGTGTTATTAGAAGAGTGCTCAATATCTGTGATAGAGCGTTGATAAATAAATAAATGAATAAATAAAAGGTTTAGCTTTTTTTCTATTAGCATTGGAACAATTATTGCACCGTTCGGTTTCTTGCTCTGTGGCAATCGTCAGGAAAACGAAATTGTTTTTGAAAATTTCAAAACGATTTCGTTTGCCACAGAGCAAGAATCAGAATGGTGGCAATAACTGTTCCAATGTTAATAGAAAAAGCTAAACCCTTTATTTGATTATATATATATATATATATATATATATATATATATATATTATTATATATATATATATATAATATATATTATATATATATATGGCCGCATCCCAAAGACCTACTGTATTGTGAACTAGTGGAGGGCACCGACCTGCAGGGAGACCACGCCTACGCCTCAAAGATGTCTGCAAGAGAGACCTGAAGACATGCCGCATCGACATAGACACGTGGGAGGCTTGTGCAGAAGACCGTACAAAATGGCGCCTCCTCGTCAAACAAGGAACAAAAAGAAGTTAAAATGAGAAGAAAAAAGCTGCCACAGAAAAGAGAGCTAAAAGAAAGGACAGAAAGCATCACCTTTTGTTTGCAGCCACTGCACCAGAGACTGCCATTCGAGGATCGGTCAGTTCAGCCACTCACGCAGCTGTGAGTGAGAGAGGGGGAGAGAGAAAGAAAACAAAAAAACTACACCATCGTCTAAAATAGACGGAAGGTTGCCAACCATATATATATATATATATATATATATATATATATGAAGGAAGTGTGGATGGGTTTAGGATCCGACGATATGCTGTAGATAGAAGGAAAGTAGTCAAGAAATAAACAACTCAAAACAAGTCACAGGGTGATACGTTTCGTCTGTGTTTATATATATATATATATATATTATATATATATATATATATATATATATAAAAAAAGATTTGGCGCAAAATATTCCCACCATATTAAATAACACAATATGTTTGTGTAATGCCTGGATTTGACTAATTGATTTTAAATCAACCTTCATGAATCCATTAAATGGCGCTTACTTATTAGTCGATTGCTATTTTGTTTGTTGTTCGGTGATTGTGAGTTGATAGGAGTGTTTATTTTTTTGTGTGACTGGAGTTGCTAGGCAGGGAGGGAATTAAAGGATTCACGACGACTAATAAAATAGAAAAGGTCAAAAACGAGGAACAGAAAATCTGTCGCGATAAAAAAACAAAAATATTTCTTAAATGTTTATTATTATTACTAGCAAATATATGCACCCCCGGGTGCAAGTATTTAAGTTTTAATGTAATAAAATATTGTATCAAATTAGAAATGCCAATGAAACTAAATAAGAAAGGAGATAAAATATTTGAAACAGAGGGGGGCATAATAAAAAATAAAGAACAACTGAAACTTACTCTTCTCTCACTCCCGTCTTTCATTGCTAAATTTTCCTAATTTAACTATTTAGTTAAAATAGGAAGTAAAGAATAATATTACAGTTATTTCTTTTTGTTAAGGGATTTCTTTTAAGATTTATTGAAGAGAATTTTGTTCATATTCAATAAGATAAAACTAAACAATTAGAAATCAATAATATTAAGCACATTTATTAAATTCAAATTTTTAATATCAATATGCAAATTAGCCTTCCCATTCACACTGTAAACCGCTGTTTTGTTGTATATATAAATACAACTGCATGTTATTTGTATGTAGATATGGTCAACAGTATTAATAATGTAAAACAATTTTATTAATAATTGAGGTTTAAATAAAAATAAAATCCTGTAGCATGTGACGTAAATAACTAAGGGAATTGTTACTTGAATAGTAATATAGTTTCGGTTACAGACAGAAAAACACACAATCTCCATTATAATAAGATTATCATTGTTCACTCCTTTTGAGTTTTCAAATCAGCATTAGCTGATGGTCTTTCACTGCAGTCTGAGTGACAGCAAGTCTCCTCAGGTCTCCAGGACTCTTCTGAGTATTCTGGCAGATTGCAGCAGTGCAGTGTTCTGAATGGTTTCAATTCTTCCTCTGATTTCCAAACTTTCCAAACCCTTTTCCAATCCTTTTGGGACCGTTCCAAGTGCACCAACTACAATTGGTATAACTTTCACTTTCATATTCCATAACTTTTTCAGTTCTCTGGCAAGGTCCAGATATTTGTCCATTTTTTTATTTTCCTTTAGCTTCACCCTGTGATCTGCTGGAACTGATTATTATTATTATTATTATTTACTCCTTTTGAGTTTTCACATCAGTGTTAGCTGATGGTCTTTCACTGGAGTCTGAGTGACAGCAAGTCTCCTCAGGTCTCCAGGACTCTTCTGAGTATTCTGGCAGATTGCAGCAGTGCAGTGTTCTGAATGGTTTCAATCCTTCCTCTGATATCCAAACTTTCCAAACCCTTTTCTAATGCTTTTGGGACTGTTCCAAGTGCACCAACTACAATTGGTATAACTTTCACTTTCATATTCCATAACTTTTTCAGTTCTCTGGCAAGGTCCAGATATTTGTCAATTTTTTCATTTTCCTTTAACTTCACCCTGTGATCCGCTGGCACTGCAAAATCCACCAGTTGACAAGTTCTTTCTTTTTTGTTAATCAACACTAGGTCTGGTCTTCTTGCTGGGATAAGGTGATCCGTTTTAATTTCAAAGTCCCAGAGAATTTTGTGCGTTTCGTTCTCAAGAACACATTCTGGTTTATGCATATACCATTTTGTTGTGTGGTCAAAATTTAATTTCTTGCATAATTCCCAGTGGATCACCTTCCCAACCCAGTCGTGTCTAGTTTTGTATTCTCGTTGTGCTAGTTTGCTACATTCGCAGAGTATATGGTTAACAGTCTCATCTCTATTACCGCAAAGTCTACATTTACTATTTTGTTGGGTCTTATCAATTTTCGCTTTGATGTAGTTTGTCCTTATGGCATTATTTTGTGCAGCAATTATAAGTGATTCTGTTTCTCTTTTGAGGTTTCCCTTTCTTAACCATGTCCAAGTCTTTTGATGTGCAACCTCATCTATTTGTCGTTTGAAGCATCCATATAATTGTTTTTCTTCCCATTTTTGTTTTAGTCTTTGTCGTTCTCTGTTTGTCCATCTGCCGTTTCTACTATTGTTGGTCGCCATAAGTAATTTGTCTTTGCTCTTCCTTGTGTAATCTTCAAGTTGTTGGATTGTGGTTTCTACGCATTCCTCTATGTTGGCAAGACCTCTTCCCCCTTCCTTTCTTGACACATACAATCTATCTCTATCATCTCTAGGGTGGAGAGCCTTGTGCATGGTCATTAATTTTTCTCGTCCTTTGGTCTATCTGTCTGAGTTCTTCTTTTGTCCATTTTAAGAATGGTCCTGAGTATCTTATAATGGGGACAGCCCAGGTATTAATTCCTTTGATCAGATTTCTGCTGTTAAGTTTCGTTTCTAGAAGTTTTCTAGTTCTCCTGAGATATTCCTTTTTAACTTTTCCTTTCATTTCTGTGCATGATATTGTCCGCTTCCAAAATTCCTAAGTATTTGTAGCTTTCATTTTCATCAAGAGATTTTATAGTTTCCTGATTTGGTAGTTGTATTCCATTTAATAGTTTTCTTTCACCCCTTTTTATTACAGCATAGCACATTTTTCGATTCCAAATTCCATCCCTATATCCTGGCTATATATCCTAATAGTTTGTACTAGGCTCTCCAATTCTTTATCATTTTTTTGCAAAAATTTTAATGTCATCCATGTACATAAGGTGGTTGATCTTTTTCTTGTGAATTACTAAATTTGTATCCCCGGTACATTTTTTCAGTATATGGTTTAGCGGCATCATTGCAATAATAAAGAGTAGTGGTGATAATGAGTCTCCTTGGAAGATACCTCTTTGGATTTTTACTTCTGCCAGGGATTGTTTTCCAGCTTTTAATTGAACTCGCCAGTTTTCCATGGCTTTTTTAATGAAGTTTATAATGTTGTTGGAAATTTTTATACATTATAGGCATTCTAAAATCCAGGTATGTGGGACCATGTCATAGGCTTTTCTGTAATCGATCCAGGCCATTGCAATATTTTTTCCGTTTATTTTTGACTTCTTTAAGAATGTATTGGTCTATATAGAGTAAGTCGTGGGTTCCTCTTTTTCCCTTGCGACATCCTTTCTGTTCTTCTGGGAGAAGTTTCCGCCAATTGAGTGAAAAGTATACTTCTTCTCTTACAACAGCAGTTAGAATTTTCCACATCATGGGTAGACAAGTTATTGGTCTATAATTGCTTTATTATTATTATTATTATTATTATTATTATTATTATTATTATTATTATTATTATTATTATTATTTACTCCTTTTGAGTTTTCACATCAGTGTTAGCTGATGGTCTTTCACTGGAGTCTGAGTGACAGCAAGTCTCCTCAGGTTTTGTTAATTATTATTATTATTATTATTATTATTATTATTATTATTATTATTATTTAAGAGAGAACAAAGTAAACAAATAACTTTATATCATTAATCTGTGTACCAATTCAAACGCACACACACACACAAACATACACACACACACACACACACACACATATATCATTTATATTTTTGAAGGCAATTACAATGCGTATATCGTATAAAGTTCGATAATTATTGTAAATAATCATGACAAGCAAACACTGCTGATGAGATCTAATTAGGTTGAAACAGCTGTATGGTGTTCCACACGTCGCACTCGTTATTCGCCGAGTTTGCTTGTCATGATTATTTTCAATAATAATCGAATTTTATATGAAATACGCATTGTAATTGCCTTCAAAAATATAAATAATAATATATTTTACTTAACAATGCTTCAAAAGCAAATTATCAAATACTATATATATATATATATATATATATATATATATATACTTTGCAACATAAGAATGACACACACACACACACACACAACACACACACGCACACACACATATATATATATATATATATATATATGTGTGTGTGTGTGTGTAAAGTGTTCAGCCAGGAATCACAAGGTTCTTGGTTCGATACCGACCCTCGCCAACTCAGCGTATGAGTAGTACAGGGATCTGTGTGGCAAAGTGAGGAGCTGATGGTAGGCGTGGCGCTCCGTCCCATATGCTGAAATAATCTCCTTCGACTAGCGCTAGTGAAAAGGGAATATATATATATATATATATATATATATATATATATATATAAGGATGTTCAGATTATGGTTGTAAGGGGGATAAATGCGTATCCCGAGAGGTGATAACTCATTATTTGTCTCGAGCCAATGAGTTCATGGTGTACAGATATTGCAATTTTTTGACTATCTTGAATGTTTTCACATCTGGCTATTTCGAAGTAAAACATAAACATTGGATTTTTAATCCAATATCTTTTAAAATATTTTTTCTTGGAAGTGTAGGCAAAGAGACTTCTCTGTTGCAATTCAGAAAGAAAGGGAGAGAATTTGGCCCCTTTTGTCATCCATAGATGAAAATTATACTAAATATACAAAAGTCTCGTAAAATATGCAGTACATAATAGCATATTTTTTAACTTACAGTTATAGATAGATTTCAACGAAATCTATCTTTGGTCAATTTTTGAAGTTAGTCATGAATACTGATAGGCATTTAAAATTGACCTTGAAATTTTTAAGATAGTAAAAAACATTATTATTTATACCTGAAAACCTATGAAATAGCAGAAGTGGTCACTACTAGAATAGGTTCAGTCCAATTAGTGATCATCCTCCACACATTAATCATTTATTGTGTTTATTGTAAAAAATGTAATGTGTGAAAATAAACATCTTTCTTTCTTTCTTTCTTTCTTTCTTTCTTTCTTACTCTATAATTTATTTCAGTTTATTCTTTACGTTAATTAATAATCCATTTCTCTGATTTTTTTTCTCTTGTCCTTTCTTTCTTCCGTTCTTCTTGTTTTGACTCTTTCTGTTTTTCTTTCTTTCTATTTTGCCTTTCTTCTTCCTTCCTTTTCTTTATTATTCTTTCTTTCTTTCTTTACTCTTTCTGTTTTATCGCTTTGTTTTAGCAGTCTTTCTTTACTCATTCTTTCTTTCTTTCTTTCTTTCTTGACTCTTTCTTTCTTTCTGTTTTATCACTTCGTTTTTCCTTTCTTTCTTTCTTTCTTTCTTTCTTTCTTTCTTCTTTCATCGCTTCGTTTTACCTTTCTTTCTTTCTTTCTTTCTTTCTGTTTTATCGCTTCGTTTTACCTTTCTTTCTTTCTTTCTTTCTTTCTTTCTTTCTTTTTATCGCTTCGTTTTTACCTTTCTTTCTTTCTTTCTTTCTTTCTTTCTGTTTTATCGCTTCGTTTTACTTTCTTTCTTTCTTTACTCTTTCTTTCTTTCTGTTTTATCGCTTCGTTTTACCTATCTTTCTTCCTTTCTTTCTTTCTTCTGTTTTATCGCTTCGTTTTACCTATCTTTCTTCCTTTCTTTCTTTTTATCTTTCTTTACTCTTTCTTTCTTTCTTTCTTTCTTTGATTGAATCTATAAACACAGTGAGTGGAATCAAACTCTATACAATATTTTGATTTTAATATTTCCCATTTTAAACAAAAAACATTTCCTGTAACTAACAAAAACAATTTTTCACACATTTTATCTTTCTTTAAAAATTAATAGACGCCAACAAAAAAGAACAACACCGGCTCACACAAGCTTAACCCCCGCTATCTACCCCCCGCCCCCAAAAAAGCCCCGTTCCCGAGATCTTCTCCGTATATTCGAAGTTGTTTATGAAAATGAAAATACTTTCAAAAACACTCCAATAAAACCATATTAGGACTCACACAGTATACTCTGGTGAACACATTAGTAGTGTGTTTCACCCTCGCCCTCATCCGCCCCCCCACACACACACAGTGCTCGAAAGCAAATTAAGTTCTGTTTTCGAAAAGCAAACTCTAATTTTTTGAGTGAATGATCCTGTAACAGATACTTCTCTCTCGCAAATGACATCATGTTCCAACTATGCGATTCAAACAAACAACATTTTGCTCGTCATGACATTATGTTCGACTTTGGCACAGCAGAGACGCACTATGTAACAGGTTGGACTGGTTCAACCCATGATCTAGAAAATAATTAGTATCAGCTGCGTTATTCGGACTATTGTCCTCATCTTCATTGTTATCTGTACAAAGTTTCGGCCGATGTGCCCTCCGGTCTTCTTCAGGTGACAGTTATCTCTACACTGAAGGTTCTATCCTGGTCAGAGGCAGCAGTGAGATAGAATAATAATTAATACAGCTTAACATCTTTACCCCAGCTATGGTTAGCGGAATGAGAACAGGATACCTCCATGGCCTGAATAAAGAGTTTGGTTCAACGTTCCGTGATGGCTACCGATTACGACAAGAAGGTTCCCGATTACGACAAGAAGGTTCCCAAGTTCGAAAAGAAGGTTCCCGAGCCGAGAAAGTTCCTGAGTCCGACAAGAAATACCTGAAGAAGACCGGAGGGCACATCGGCCGAAACGTTGTACAGATAACAATGAAGATGAGAACAATAGTCCGAATAATACAAATAATACTCAGAATTGAAAAATATTTCCATAAAGTGCAGTTTCTCCGCGTTACCGATTTAGCTCAGTCGGTAGAGTATCCACCTCCGAACCACAAGGTTCCGAGTTTGATACCCGCATCCGCCCCGATGACTTTACTTATTTATAGTTGACTATTTCATAGCTTATTTGTTGTCTGCAAAACTACATTTTCCAGGATTCGAACTCGAATCGTCGGTACCTTTTCCCACAATCTATCTGCAAATCGGCTGGGGCGTTAGAATGCACCGACTGCACCTCTGAAGAGGGGTAAGACTCCCCAAATGGGGCTACCTGTTGGCCGTTGGTGGCAACCCGTGAAGCTTAAGGTTAGAACCAGACGGCTAAGCAGTCCATGACATGCAACACTCCACTTTGGCCCTTACTTAGGCTAGACGGGCGGTCGGAGAGGCCCCTTCTGATCAATCGGCTGGTCACGTCAAGCCCTACCATCTATATGATTGTCCGACTCTATTGCTCTTATGGCAAACTCCCAACCCTTTTTATCATATAGGTGCTAGAAGGCAGTGACTGAGGGTCTCATTATCCTGGGAACGACGTTAAATTATCTGATGGTGAGGTTCCAGTTTTGGAGGTTTAAGGAATGTGGAACCCTCCCCCACTTCATCACCATTGCTCTCTGGTTGGCTCTGAGCCGGAGTTGTAGTACCTGTTAGGGTCCCATCTATGGGTTAAATAGATAACACGAGTTTATAAAAATTGAGTATCCATTAAGACTGAATCTTTTTCAAAACTTAGCCGGCATTAAATGACCCACTGAGGTTGGTATGCCGTAAAACAAAGCAAACCAAACCAAACTATTTGCAAGTCCAACTAAACAATGATCATTACGCAGTAACTTTATTCGGTTATTCCCTATAAGTTTAACAGGAACAAAGGGGAACCACCCTTGATTGATAAATTATTTATTGATTTATTGATTTACTGGGAAAACAGAAGACGAGGTTATGTTAGGGTTAGGGTTAGTTTAATGGTAAAATAAATAAATAATTTATCAGTCAATGGTGGTCCCCTTTGTTTATGTTAGACTTATAGGAAATAACCCTTTATTCTGTTTCAAATCTTGCAATTATCTCACTAACCGCTGCTTATCACTTCTTATTAGAGGATTGTCCATTTTTCGCCACGAGGAACACAAATATATATTCAAAATTTCTCCTGTGTCCATTAAGTGTACAAATTTAATTTCTTCGATTTCTACACCAAAGTGTTTAGCTATCAAATACCCCAAAACACAATTATGGGATCAGAAGTCGACAAACTGTAAGATGTAAAGTAAAAAGTCTTCGGGGTGGCCTAAAGTCGGTACCAGCCAATCAGCGAGGGAGTCGATCCTCTTTTCTCTAGCGCTAAACCAAGAAGATTGTTTTGTTTTTTTTTTTTGCGTCTGAGATGGAGCGCAATACCTACCATCAGCTTCTTGCCTTACCGTACCAATTCCTGTGCTACTCATACACTGAGTGGGCGAGGGCCGATATCGAACTAGGAACCTTGTGGTTTCTAGCAGAACGCTCTACCGACTGAGCAAGCCCGGTCCTATTTGTAGGGGTACGTAAGATGTTGGCTGAATGAAATGGTTCATTGATTGGATTTTACGGTATGTTAACCCTAGATTTTCTTTTCATACTGAAGAGAATTTTGTTTTATTCATTCTTTTTGGGGTATTCATATTTCGTTCATCTTCTCTTTTGTGAAGAGATTGTAGCGATGAATATTAGCTTAACCTATAAAAGTCGATAAACGATAGGCTGATGACTCCACACTTGACCAAATATTTGCTTCTATTTAAAGCCGATGGAACAATTCACGTATCTAGGTAGTAATATCTCATCCACAGAAAACGTTTCATTTTAGTGTTTTATTTTATTTTTTTAGTATTTCATATTATATTATATTATATTATATTATATTATATTATATTTAATTTATTTATTTCATCTTATTTATTTTTTTACTTATTTTATTTGTTATCTTTTATTAGTTGTTATTTGTTATTTATTTGTTATTTATTCTTATCTCATCCACAGAAAACGTTGTTTTTTTTGTATTTTAATTTTTTTAGTATTTCATATTATATTATATTATATTATATTATATTTACTAGCAAATATATGCACCCTCCGGGTGCAAGTATTTAAGTGTTAATGTAATAAAATATCGTATTAAATTAGAAAGGCTAATGAAACTAAATAAGAATGCAGATAAAAATATTTGAAACAGAGGGGAGTATAATCGAAATATAGAACAACTGAAACTTACTCTTCCATCACTCTCGTCTTTCATTGTTATTTTTTCTAATTTAAGTATTTAGTTTAAAGAGGAAGTAAAGAATAAAATGGACACTTATTTTTTCTTGTTAATGGATTTCATTTAAAGATTCATTGAAGAGATTTTTGCTTATATTCATTAAAATAAAACCAAACAGTTAGAAATCATAATTACTAAGCACATATTTATTAAAATTCGATTTTTATATCAATATGCAAATTAGCCTTCCGTTCACACTGTAAACCGCTATTTTGTTGTATATATTAACATAATTGTATGTTGTGTATGTAGACCTGGTCACACCGGGGGTCCAGTGGCTCGGCCCTGGATCTTTACAAGTTAATAGCATCGATCCCAGGGGGCCATCCCCCATGCAACAACCTGCCCCCTCGATTTAAAGGGCAGGGCTGGGTTTATTGCCCAGTGCCTGAGGCGCCCCCTTGAAGGGGAATGCCGACGGGATCGACGCATTTTTCACCTGCCACTCCATGAGCGTCGGCTTTGTGGGTGGTCCCACGTTAATAGGGACTTTGTGCCTGACCCGTACAAGTGGGGTACGCGGTAATATCATGTAGACCTGGTCAACACCGGGGTCAGTGGCTTCGGCCTGGAATCTTTACAAGTTAATAGCGTCGGACCCCAGGGCCATCCCCCCAGGGCAAACACCTGCCCCTTGATTCTACAGGGGGGCAGCCCCCAACACCCGGGCGCTGGGTTTATTTGCCCAGTGCCTGAGGCGCCCCCCTTGAGGGGAATGCCGACGGGATCGACGCAATTTTTTCACCTGCCACTCCATGAGGCTTCGGCTTTGGTGTTTCCCACGTTAAATAGGGACTTTGTGCACTGACCCGTTACAAGTGGGGGGTACGCGGTAAAATATTCATGTAGATATGCGTCAAAACAGTGCTTCGGCCTCTGGACATTTGCTATAATTTTTTTTTTAAAAACCCCCCCCGGGCCCCGGGGGGGGGGGGGGTTTTTCCGGGGAAAATTCCCCAGGGGGGGGCCAATCCCCAGGCCAACACCTGCCCCCTCGATAAAGGGCTAGCGGGAGCCCAGGCCTGAGGACCCC
>CM042161.1:22351116-22359442 GCA_023376005.1 Doryteuthis pealeii | reverse complement strand
CAAAGGAAGAGAGATCTCATTAGCTGAGTTGACCGAGGACCGGGATTGAACTATGAACTTGTGGTTCTAGCCGAACGCTCTACCGACTGTGCTAACCCGGCCCCTGTAATACATGTCAAAATATTCCTTAGTTCTGGGTTTGAGTTATGTTTGAAAGAAATCCATTTTGATTGGTTCTAGTTAATCGTAATTTGTAATTACCGTATTTGATGGCATATAGGACGCACTTTTTTCCCAAAATGTTGGCTCAAAAATTGTCCCGCGTCTTATACATCTTAGGTGATGTTTGAAGTTTTATTATCATTAATTTCATTATTATTACTAGTACAAAATAAAAACACCCTCCGGGCGATGTAAAATAGATTTTTAAAACATATTGCCTGGGGGGGGGGGATAAGAAATTCAATGTCAGCGAGTATGTACCGTAAGTAAGTAAAATCATCAAATTCATTAAACGATTAAAAAAAACAATTTGAAATGTAAACTTTAAATATGTATTAAAATAAAACAAACTATATATAGATATATAATACCAGTCATGTATTTATTAAAACTTGTTTTAAAAAACAATGAGGACTGTCTAATGTTGCATGTTCAAATTTTGAGTGTATTTATTCTATTTATGATGATTTTGGGTAATGTGACGTAAGCAGTGACGTAATTTTTGTTACAGACAAAAACCGGAAGCGAATCTCCGTTATTAATAGAAGATTTCCTGCTATTGAGATGTCTTGTGTATGCTTATTGCTTACCAGTACTGCCAAATTTCTTTTATACAGCTATGTTTCTGCTTGTGTAATGCACAGCTAGACTGTTTTCAACAATATATGCTTAAATACACTAAAAACTTTTTTTCCTGAATCTGACCTGCTGAAATGGAGGGGCGCGTCTTATATGCCGTGCGTCTTATGCGTCAAACACGGTAAGTTAATTTTCATCAGCAATCAGAAGGTAAGGGCTTGTTTATATAACAAACGACAAAAGCAGGGAAATTCAATGCCCCTCACGGACTTTCAATCTCTATCTTTACACCCACAGAGAAATCAACATATATAAGTAGTTAATCGAGATATATATAGAGAGGGAGAAAGTGACAGGCAGAATGTGAAACAAGAGACGGTCAGTTTTTTACTTAATTGCAAATTGCCTTTTTAGAAAATTATTCGGTCGTATTTATTTTTCAAATTAATTTGGTTTGCAAACTCACTTTTTTTTCATGATCACAATTATCCACCCAGAGCTTAATGGGTGACCCAACGAGTTACGTTTTTTTTCTAGTATATCTATCTGTTATGATTTTAGTGGCCATCCTTTAGGCTTCAAACAAGAGCGCTTATCTAGTAGAGATCTTTTGTGTTAAGCAGAGCGCGATCCTTGGTAAAAAATCCTTTGGTTGTTCCTTGGTGCTCCTCAGTCTTGCAAGTCCATCGTCAATGATTGCAAATGGACGTATCAGCGATCAAGTAGTTAACCAGCGACGTATTCGATCTGTTGATTGGCTGAGGTATAATCACGTGACTTCGCTTAGTCTATAAATTTAAGTAATGTATTGTAGCACGGCTTATATCACCAAGGGAAGGGCGTGGTGTAATGGTTAAAGTCATGGGAAATGGACTCGTCGCCCCGAGTTCCAATCCTGAATGTGGTAATTGCATTTCACTTAGCGTTAATACCCTTGGGAAAGGTATGAATTCTACTCTCCCCCAGCTATGGATAAATAGTAGGGCAGACTGGGCACTTTAACCTTTGTTAGGCAACCGATCTAGAAGGAAAACTCTGAATTCAAATCTGTTGAACTCCGCTTAAGAAATTGAACTTGTGTCACATCCTGCTCGTACGGAGGGGTTGGTATATATATATATATATATATATATCACCAAATAATCCAATACGCCCTCTATTTGTGGTATAAGGTGGGCTGGTCCAGTAAAAAGAAAATAATATTAAAGTCACATTTGTTTCTTTATTTTTGGTATGGAAGGTCAAAAGTCCTTTAGGTAAATTTTTAATCCCTTTCCATTATATTGTACTCATTAACCCGATCTGTTTAAACCAAATCTGGACAAAGTTTTCATGAGAACAGCTAACCACTTTGTTTAGAAATTCCATCAGACGTTAACGCATATATAAGAATTAGCGAGGTGTTAACGCGTAGCTAACACTCATTTCTTATAAGGCAATAGGTTATAAAAGCATGAGAAACCATTGAAACATGTCTTTTTCGGTTGCAAAAGAAAGAGAAAAAAAACAAAAGAAAGAAAAAGAGAAAGACAGCTAAAACAAAGCGGCGAAACAGAAAAGAAAGAAGAAAGAAAGACAGCTAAAACAAAGTGACGAAACAGAAAGAAAGAAAGAATGAATGAAAGAAAGAAAGAGAGAAAGAAAAAAAAAGAGAGAAAGAAAAATGAAAGAAAGAAAGAAGACAGCAGCTAAACAAAGTGACGAACAGAAAGAAGAAAGAATGAATGAATGAAAGAAAGAAAGAAGAAAGAAGAGAAAGAAAACAAAGTGAGAAAAGAAAGAAAGAAAGAAAGAAAGAAGAAGAAAAAATGAGAGAAGAAAGAATGAAATAAAGAAAGACAGCTAAAACAAAGTGACGAAACAGAAAGAAAGAAAGAATGAATGAAAGAATGAAAGAAAGAAAGAGAGAAAGAAAAATGAGAGAAAGAAAGAATAAAAGAAAGAAAGACAGCTAAAATAAAGTGTCGAAACAGAAAGAAAGAAAGAATGAATGAAAGAATGAAGAAAGAAAGGAGAAAGAAAAGAGAGAAAGAAAGAATGAAAGAAAGAAGACAGGTAGAACAAAGTGACGAAACAGAAAGAAAGAAAGAATGAATGAAAGAATGAAAGAAAGAAAGAGAAAGAAAAAAAGAGAGAAAGAAAGAATGAAGAAAGTAAGACAGCTAAAACAAAGTGACGAAACAGAAGAAAGAAGAATGAATGAAATGAAAGAAAGAAAGAGAGAAAGAAAAAAGAGAGAAAGAAAGAATGAAAGAAAGAAAGACAGCTAAACAAGTGACGAAACAGAAAGAAGAAAGAATGAATAAAGAATGAAAGAAAGAAAGAGAGAAAGAAAAAAGAGAGAAAGAAAGAATGAAAGAAAGAAAGAAAGACAGCTAAAAAGGTGACGAAACAGAAAGAAAGAAAGAATGATGAAAGAATGAAAGAAAGAAAGAGAGAAAGAAAAAAGAAGAAAGAAAGAAGAAAAAGAAGAAAGAAAGACAGCTAAAACAAAGTGACGAAACAGAAAGAAAGAAAGAAAGAAAGAAAAGAAAGAAAGAAAAAAAAGAAAGAAGAATGAAAGAATGATCGAAGAAAGAGAGAAAGAAAAAAATGAGAGAAAGTAAGAATGAAAGAAAGAAGAAGACAGCTAAAACAAAGTGACGAAAGAAGAATGTAAGAAAGAAAAGAGAGAAGAAAAAAGAGAGAAAGAAAGAATGAAATAAAGAAAGACAGCTAAAACAAAGTGACGAAACAGAAAGAAAGAAAGAATGAATGAAAGAATGAAAGAAAGAAAGAGAGAAAGAAAAAAAGAGAGAAGAAAGAATGAAATAAAGAAAGACAGCTAAAACAAAGTGACGAAACAGAAAGAAAGAAAGTGAATGAAAGAATGAAAGAAGAAAGAGAGAAAGAAAAAAAGAGAGAAAGAAAGAATGAAAGAAAGAAAGACAGCTAAACAAAGTGACGAAACAGAAAGAAAGAAAGATTTTAAAAAATAAACAAAGAAAGAGTTAAAACATAAAGAAACCGAAAAAAAAAAAGAAAAGGAACACATAAGCGAAGACATTATGTCTTTTTCAGTTGCAAAAGAAAGAAAGAAAGAAAGAAAGCTAAAACAAAGCGACGAAACAGAAAGAAAGAAAGAAAGAAAGAAATTAAGAAAGAAAGAGAATATGTGACCTAAACAATAATATAACAATAAATTCAATGTATAAGATAAAGAAATAACAACCTGATTCAAATCCCGTACAACAGGAATTTGGTAATGGCAAACTTTCACGCATGATTACAACGTGTGTGTGTGTGTGTGTGTGTGTGTGTGTGTGCGCGCGCGCGTGTGAGAGAGAGAGAGAGGGAGAGAGAGAAAGAGAAAGAGAGAAGGGAGAAAGACACACACACACACGCATGCACACACACCGTAATCCTGCAAAAATCCTGTGAAAGTTTGCCATTACCAAATTCCAGTCGAGAGAGAGAGAGAGAGAGAGAAAGGCAGACAGAGAGACAGACAGACAGACAGACAGAGACACAGAGAGAGAGAGAGAGAGAGAGAGAGAGAGAGAGAGAGAGAGAAAGACAGACAGACAGACAGACAGACAGAGACAGAGACAGAGAGACAGAGAGAGACAGAGAGACAGAGAGAGAGACACACACACACACACACACACACACACACAACACGCATACACATACACATACACATACACACGGAAACTATTTTATTTAGTTCAGAGACCCGGGATTTTATCACAATATACGGCGGGTGGGGGAATTAGTGGCTGTAGTTTTACAAAGACTCTCTCTCTCTCTCTCTCTCTCTCTCTCTCTCTCTCTCTCTCTCTCTCTCTCTCTCTCTCTCTCTCTGTGGGTGTGTGTTTGTGTCTGTCTGTCTGTCTGTTTCTGTCTCTCTATCTCTATCTCACACACACACGCACACACACGCACACACACACGCACACACCTCCGTACATTGTGTGACATAATCCCGGGTCTTTCAACCAAATAATAGAGTTTCCGTGAGAGAACCACTTGTTGATCAGGTCACCGTAAACATTGATAGGTTGATTGTGGCCATGTTATCGCTTACAATTCTTCTTCCATCTGTTGCTGCGAACACCAGGCCTGACGCCACCAACAACATTGCTATCCTCACCATTATCAAAACGACACACCCCGTCACCATCCTCTTATCCCTATTGTGCATTCCTCCCCCCTCTATCGATCTGTCAACCTGAATATCCTCCAATCAATCGGCGAAATCAGACGTGGCTCAAAACGAGGCTAAACAAAGAACGGTGTAACAATAGACTAAAAACTCGCTATTCAAATGTTATGTAATAATATTGCAAACACACACACAGAAATTAATATATCGTTGTAGCCACATCTGATATATATATATATATATAGAGAGAGAGAGAGAGAGAGAGAGAGAGAGAGAGAGAGAGAGAGAGACGTCTCTGAAGATAAAGTTCTACTTTGAAATCGATGAGACAAAAAATAACATCTTTTTGTTTTTATTTTTTATGTGCATTGTAATTGCTTTCAAATTATTAATATATTATAACATACTTAACAATGCTTCAAGCAAATTACCAATTACTTTTATATATATATATATATATATATATATATATATATATAAAGGTTTTATATATTTGATTTATTTAATGACATAGGAACAGTCACGACTATTGGTTTCATGCATGCGTAACCGCAAACATTCGTCAGGTGATGTTGGGGTTATAAGTCCAAATGCATTTTGATTTATAACCCCAAGGTCACCTGACGAATGTTTGCGGTTACGCATGCATGAAACCAATGGTCGTGACTGTTCCTATGTCATTAAATAAATTAAATATATAAAACCTTTATATATTTATTTATTATTATATTATATAATAGCTCTATATTATATTGAGCACTCTCCCAATAATACTACACTTTGGCATACCGTTCCAGTAAAAGCTGAAACATTGCCAATCCCACACTATAGTTATATATATATATATATATATATATATATATATATATATATATATATATATATATATGCGTGTGTGTGTGTGTGTGTGTGTGTGTGAAGAGAAAAATGGAAGTGAATCCGACGGTATATAATATAGTGAAAAATTTGAAAAAACACAGGTTCAAATAAAATGAGTGATATTTATTCAGCCAACGCTGCAGTGTTTCAATCTGTTTAGTAGATCTTCTTCGGGGCTTTTCTTGATATTAGGAAAAGTAAAATTGATCACAGAATAATAAGGAAACTGTGATAGTTGTTTGTTGATCAGTTTGTTTAAAAAACAGTGTTTTGAATGGAAAATTAGCGCTCTTAGAATTAGAATTAGAATATATATATATATATATATATATATATATATATATATATATATATATATATATATATGTTGAAAGGATACATAAATACAAGAGTATGATCTGGATATATATATATATATATATATATATATATATATATATATATATATATATATATATTTACTAACCCCTCCGCACGAGCAGGATGTAACACAAGGTCAATTTCTTAAGCGGAGTTCATCAGGTTTGAATTCAGAGTTTTCCTTCTCCTAGACCGGTTGTCTAACCAAAGTTAAAGTGCCCAGTCTGCCCTACTATTAACCCATAGCTGGAGGGAGAATAGGATTCATACCTTTCCCAAGGGTATTAGCGCTAAGTGAAATGCAATTATCACGTCCAGGATTTGAACTCGGGGCGACGAGTCCATTTCCCATGACTTTAACCATTACACCACGATCTGGATATACGACACATTCGAGGCGCCGATATCGTGTGTGCATGTACACTGTCCCGCACATAACAACATGTGCGGGCGAGTTGAATATATGTAGAATATAGAGAAGAAAACCACGACAAGTTATAAAGGTATAACAACACCTCAACTTAAGAGTCCCCAAAACCCAAGCCCTATTCCCTAAGCGACCCTTTTTCATTTTTTGGAGAGATCTGACACAATACGAGTATGTCAACTAGTAGGTATATGCCTTTACAAAATTCTAGATATAATGTGTGGGAGAGCGAAAAGATCATTCACTCTGTTTAAAAGAAAGGAAAATAAAATAAAATAAATTCTATTTCCCAATTTGTTATAGCCACATTTGATATATATATTAGAGGTAGCTGTTAAAAGTATAGCCACACTGATGAGAGGTGAAACCTCGAAACACGTGTCTGTGGATTAACTTATATCTTATTATAATGGAGATTGTGGGGTTGTCTGTCTGTAACCGAAACTATATCACTACTCAAGTCACAATTCCCTTAGTTATTTACATTACATTCTCCGTGATTTTATTTTTATTTAAACCTCAATTATTAATAAAATTGTTTTACATCATTAAGACTGCTGACCATATCTACATACTAATAACATGCAATTGTATTTATATATACAACAAAATAGTGGTTTACAGTGTGAATTGGAAGGCTAATTTGCATATTGATTTTAAAAAATTGATTTTAATAAGTATATGCTTAGTATTATTGATTTCTAATTGTTTGGTTTTATCTTAATGAATATGAGCAAAAATCTTGGGGATAAATCTTAAAAGAAATACATTAACAAGAAAAAATAACTGTAATATCATTCTTTACTTCCTATTTTAACTAAATAGTTAAATTAGGAAAATTTACCAATGAAAGACGGGAGTAATGGAAAATGATGGAAGAGTTAGTTTCAAAGTTGTTCTATTTTTCAATCATACCCCCTCTGTTCCAAATATTTTCATTTGAATTCTTTTTCAGTTTCATTAGCCTTTCTAATTTAACATGATATGTTATTATATAAAAACTTAAATACTTGCACCCGGAGGGTGCATATATTTGCTAGTATATATAAATATATATATTCGTTGTCTGTCAGAAGGGTTCAGTATTACTCCCTCGTATATATATATCAAAGTGTGAGAAGGAGAATCCCCTGTCTCTTGTGGGTTTTTTTCTTATATATATATATTTTAACACTCCGGATATCTTGCTTTCACATTTTTTTATTATTATCGTTACACCAGCGTCTTTGTCGTACCTAACGAGCGCGTACACGTAACAATATATATATATATATGTTGTGTGTGTGTGTGGTGTGTGTGTGTGTGTGTGAAGAAAGGAAGTGGATCCGACGGTATGTAGTATATTAAGAAAAATGAAAAAAACACAGGTTTAAATGGGTTAAGTGCTGAGTTTATTGGCCGATGCTGCAGTGTTTCGATCTATTAATTAGATCATCTTCAGGGCATAAGATAAGAAATTATTTATCACAGAATAACGAGAAAAGCGAGTGGTAATCCTTGTCATTTAGTCTGTTTAAAATTTTATATATATATATATATATATATATATATATATATATATATATAGGAAAAACTAATTGTTCCAAAAAGATTGAATTTATTATATTTATGTCGACGTTTAAAGGTTTCGATTTATATAAAACCTTCGTCAGGACAATATGATAAAAAGAAGAGAAATAAATTTATGTTGTTCAAAAGGTGACGGATGTTTTTGAATGACTTGAGTTTGAATTATGTAGAAAAAGTCTCATAACCTTTCATTGTATGTTCTCCTT
>CM042161.1:22341116-22348616 GCA_023376005.1 Doryteuthis pealeii | reverse complement strand
GCAGCTGTACGGCCACCTACCACATATCACCCAAACCATCCGAGTAAGACGGACAAGACACGCGGGACACTGCTGGAGAAGCAAGGACGAACTCATAAGCGACGTCCTCCTGTGGAAGCCAGCACATGGACGGGCCAGTGTGGGCCGACCAGCAAAAAACGTACGTTGATCAGCTCTGTGCGGGTGCAGGATGCTGCATAGAGGACCTCCCGAGAATGATGAGCGATAGGGACGGATGGAGAGAGATTGTCATGGATATCCGCGCTGAAAGCGCGACATGATGATGATGATGATGATGATGATGATATATATATATATATATATATATATATATATATATATATATATTCTTTTATTTGTTTAATTGTTTATGCTAATTTTTTGGACCACGGTGGAACTAGTTTTTGTAAATAAAGTACGATTGATTCAAGTCTTTTTAGTCAGATAATTGTCCTGATGAGCTACTAAGCGAAACTAATGTTTTTAATCCGGACTCATCAAGAGAGAAGCAGAAAATAATTAAAATTAAAACCGGAAGCATTGTTTTTCCCAAAAAGCGTGTAACTAGTTTGATCACTTTTTGGGAAAAACAATGCTTCCGGTTTGAATTTAAATGATTTCTGCTTCTCTCTTGATGAGTCTGGATTAAAAACATTTACATCTAAAAACGGACCTAATTATCATTATGCCCTGATGATGATTTTTTATAAATCGAAATATTGTCAATATTAGCAATGAAAATGATATAAAAATATATTCATTTTAACAACATTGTGTGTTTTCATACCCTTTTATCTATCTATCTATCTAATATACATATATATATATATATATATATATATATATATATATATATATATATATATATATATAATGTCCAGTGTCTAATCAATTTCGAAGAAACTTTATCTTCAGAGACAGTCTCTGAAGATGAAGTTTCTTCGAAATTGATTAGACACTGGACATTATTTTTTTATACGCATTGTAATTGCCTTCTTAATAATATATATATATATATATATATATATATATATATATATATATATATATAATTGAAAACATTTCATTTAAGGATAATAAAAGTGAGTAATTCGTCGGGCGGCCTAATGTCGGTATCAGCCAATCAGCGAGGGAGTCTATCCCCTTTTCACTAGCGTTAGACCAAGGAGATTGTTTTTTGCGTCTGAGGTGGAGCGACACACCTACCATCAGCTGCTTACTTTACCGCACAGATCCCTGTGCTACTCATAACGCTGAGTTGGGGAGGGCCGGTATCGAACTAGGGACCTTGCGATTTCTAGCCGAACGCTCTACCGACTGAGCTTACTGATAATAATTCATTGAGGGGATAAAACCACCAAGAGAAACAATATCACTACCACTTATTAACTTTTCCCAACCCTATTGCCCTTATGGCAAGCCCAAACTCCTTTTTATCATATGGGTGCTAGAAGGCGGTGGCTGCGGGTCTATATGTCCTGGGGATGACGTTAAACTCTATCTGATGGTGAGGTTCCAGTTTTGGAGGTTTGGGGAATGTGGAGCACCCCTTCATCACCATTACTCTCTGGTCCACTCTAACCCGGAGTGGTAGTACCTGTTAGGGTCCCATCTATGGGTTAAATAGAAAAATGTATTTATAAATAAATTGTATTATCCATTAAGAATTGATTTATTTCAAAACTTTATCGGCATTAAATGACCCACTGAGGTTGATATGCCGTAAAACAAAACAAACCAAACAAACCAATAAACAAACACTTATTAACTAATTCCCCAATTCATAAACGCCACCATCTAAGAAGATGACAAGAACTAAAAACTCTGGAAATACATTCACACCAACTCCCCTTTATATATGTACTAGAAGTGGCTACCCGGCATTGCTTGGGTAGGGGGTAGCAAAAGATTTAGTCTCGCAGGCCCATAATTCCTGAATCACAAATTAGATCCCCGAGGTATGCCCTATTAAAATCCTTATGTAAAAAGAAGACCTTGCGTTGATCCAGCAATTCTGAAAAGAAAAATGAATGTCTACTATTTAGAATATTAAATGCAAAAGAAATCCTATGCTGCTATCATTTAAATTTTATTTTTTATTTATCTTCACAAATATAAATCAAACCTTCATTATTTTTGCTCAAAAACCAAGCCCTGGTGATATTTAATGTGTATATATATTTACTTTGTCCTTAATTGTTTTATTTTCGAAGTTTTCCTCCAGACATACAGATACACACAACTGCCCTTTATATATGTACTAGCAGCGGCTACCCGGCATCGTCTGCGTAGAGGGGTTTTTTTTTTAAAGTTAGTCTCGCAGATCCATTATTACTGAATCGTGAGTTGAATCCTCGTTGGATGCTTGATTTAAATTCCTATGTAAAAAATAGACCTTGTATTGATCCAGCTAATCTGAAAAGAAATGATAATGTCTACTATCTAAAATATTAAATGAAAAAAAAATGCTGTTATCATTTAAATTTTATTTTTTAATTATCTTCAAGAATATAAATCAAATCTCTATTATTTTTGCTCAAAAACCAAGCCCTGGTGATATTTAATGGGTATATATATTTACTTTGTTGTTAATTGTTTTATTTTCGAAATTTCATCTGGACATACATACACACAATTTTCTGGACATCTCAGAAAAACTATATATAAAGCCTCATGAATTATCTACTTACCATTTTCAATAAAGTTAGCGGTCTGATGAAACTCATAAGTATACATAGATACCTGTAGACAGAAATAAATATCTATAACCGCAAAATGCTTTTTTCTTTACCAATTATATATATATATATATATATATATATATATATATATATATATATATATATATATATGTGTGTGTGTGTGTGTGTGTATGTATGTATGTATGTATGTGTGTGTGTATGTGTGTGTGTGTGTGTGTGTGTGTGGTGCCCTGGATAATATTCTGGGGTAAGCAAACAACATTACAGGTGAAATTAACGATAATTAACAACAATTAGGTATTCAATTAAAATTGCCCCCTCCTCATTCTCCCCGAAATATCAACTGAGATTTTTCGAATGTTTGTCTTTACAATTACGTGAGTCATCCCAAAAGTAAGCCGCCCTGTCGGTGGGGCGTTAGAATTCCACGACTGCACCTCTGCAGAGGGGGAAGACTCCCCCAATGGGGCCACCTGTTGGCCGTGGGTGGCGACCCGTGATGCTTAGGGATGGAACCCAGGTGGATGAGCAGTTCATGACTTGCAATACCCCACTTTGGCCCTATCTTGGGCTAGACGGGCGGTCGGAGAGGCCCCCTCCGATCAATCGGTTGGTCATGTCAAGCCCTAGCACCTATATGATTTTCCCAACCCTATTGCCCTTATGGCAAGCCCCAACCCCCTTTTATCATATGGGTACTAGAAAGCCGTGACTGAAGGTCTACATGTCCTGGGAATGACGTTAAATATCTGATGGTGAGGTTCCAGTTTTGGAGGTTTGGAGAATGTGGAGCACCCCTCCATCACCATTGCTCCCTGGTCCACTCTGATCCGGAGTGGTAGTACCTGTTAGGGTCCCATCTATGGGATAAATAGAAAAATGTATTTATAAAAAAATTGTAATATCCATTACATTAAGAATTGATTTATTTCAAAACATTATCGGCATTAAATGACCCACTGAGGTTGATATGCCGTAAAACAAAACTAAGCCAAGCCAAACCAAAAGTAAGGTCTCCAAAGCGCCGAGTGTTATGATTTTCGTGGCCATTTTAGGCGTCTTCTTTTGGAAAATCCGTTGTTCAATTACTTGTAGCAGAAAGTCTGTAGTATTCCTTGAAGTTACAGGCTGGAAAATCCGTTGTTCAATTCCTTGTAGCAGAAAGTCTGTAGTATTCCTTGAAGTTACAAGTAGAAAAGAGTGTAGTTTCAGTAGATACTTATTGTAGCAGTGTTATATATTCTTCTTAACTCGTCTTCTGATCATCTTTTACTATATTATGTAACTGGGAGCTTTTCTAGGGTCTGGAACTTTTCATTTGGGGATTTCGTGTCTGGTCTTCCATTAGGGATTGCTCGTCTATCAGAAGCCCTGGGTCATTAGTAGTTTTTGGATAAATAACCCAAGACTTCGATTTTCTTTATATTATATTTTATTTAGAAATCCCCATCCAGACTAACTGCACAGAATGAGTACGGCCCCACCGGTTGTGCGCTGAGCGCTACTTACTATCTCCGTGGCTCGCCCAATACTGAACTAACTCTTTCAAACCAAAACTGGAACAGCCCTTCTTTCTCATTTCTCAACTAATTCTCGCGGTAATTCTCGCGGTATCTACCGGAAAAGGGATAAATACGAGTTTAACATGATATCGTACTCAAAAACTGCTAGCCATAATTTCTAACAGCCATTTTAATTTTTACACTAACTGTACATGATTGTTAGGGTACTAACAATTATGTAACAGCAGAAAATATGTTGTATTCCTTGAAGTTACAGGGAGAAAAGAGTGTAGTTTCAGTAGATACTCCTTTCGTCTGCTGTATTCCCCGAAATACCTAGGCAGAAAAGTGTGCAGTTATTGGAATATTTTGATATATAAGGTGTGCTGCAATACACCACTTAAAATTATAGACTAAGCAATGTCACGTGGTTTAAACCTCAGCCAATCAACAGCCCGAATACGTGGTTGGTTAACTACTTAATCGGCTGATATTGACAGACGTCCATTTGTATTCATTGACGAACGACCTGCCAGACTGAGGAAAACCAATGAACAAGCAAAGGATCATACCTAATATTAAGGGATACTAAGGAGGAACGCAGGGATTCTTCACTAAGGATCGCGCTCTGCTTAACAATAAGGATTTCCGCTGGACAGCACTTTTGCTTGAAGCCTAAAGGATGGCCCCAAAAATCCTAACAGTAGTTTCAGTAGATACTTCGGACGAAGTGACCTTTAAGCACCCCAGATGCGACCTGGATTCAGAGGGACATGTTTCGCTTTGCACCGTCAACATCCTGTGTTTGTTACCAGACGATTTTTCGACGCATTTTTAAAAATTATAAGACTAACTGCTAACCCTAATCCCTAATCCTAACCCTAACCCTAACAAACAACCGGATGTTGACGGTGCAAAGCAAAACATGTCCTTCTAAATCAAGGTCGCCCCTGGGGTGCTTAAAGAAAACTTGGTCCGATACTTCTTGTCGCAGAAAGTCTATTGTATTCCTTTGTAGGGTCTTGATCACAGAAAATTCAATTTGGTATTGATTTCAGGACAAATGCCAACGATCTTAAATGCGTTTTCTATCGTTTCGCCTGGCTGATTTTTTACCATAAATTCATCTGATTCTACCTTACGTATGCTTCACTGCCACGCCCAGTTTTGGCTTGGTAGTTGTTTCTGATGAAATAATTTAAAAAAATCCAAACCAATTTGCGGGCCTTATTTATCATAAAATATTTATTTTTTGTCTCGTTGGACCTACAACAATCTCTCTCTCTCTCTCTCTCTCTCTCTCTCTCTCTCTCTCTCTCTCTCTCTCTCACACACACACCACACACACACACACACATACATATAGATATATAAAAATGTTGTTCTGGTTCCAACGGGAGAAAATTTAATATTTTATAAAAAAAGAAGGTCCGCAAAATGTATTATGTTCTCAGAAATTTTTTATATCTTATAGATATATATATACACCCACACACAGAGATGACAACTACACTATCTCAAGCAACAGCCAGCAATACTACTGTCCTTACACAGTCTGAAGAAGGGAGCTATATTAATCCGGAAAATTTACTACAACTAAATAAAACGAAACTCTACTAAAAAAAAACAACCGAGTTTCTGATATTTATTTCTTGAATGTTTCATACAAATGCCCAAACCTGATATATGTACCTCCCACAAACGGATACATATACCAAAATAATCACACATATATATATATATATATATATATATATATATATATATATATATATGTGTGTGTGTGTGTGTGTGTGTGTGTGTGTGTGTGTGTGTAAGGGAGAAAAATGGAAGTGAATCCGACAATTATGAATGTTAATAATAGAGAAAATGTAATTATTCAAAAAAGCGGTCTTCTTCAGGGCAAAATATCAAAATATCCTGCTCTGAGGAAGGCCGCTTTTTTGTATACTTAAATTTTATGTTTCACTATTATTATTATTTTATTTTATTTTATATTCAAAATAATACCAAATAGGATACAATGAATACAAGGACACATTCTTGGTGGAAATACGTGTCGTTATTTCAATAAATAACTTTGTATTCATACAACATTTTCTTTCCATTTATCTTTCAACACACACACACATATATATATATATATATATATATATATATATATATATGTGTGTGTGGGGGGGGGGTAAATCGACCGGGGTGCACTTCCAATCGAAGGCACAGCAGTGAGAGGCGAGACGACATGAAGAACACGGCGAATTGAGACAAAGGATTGCAACTCGATTAAGAAACCAACAGCTCCGAACCATTCGTTAAATAAGGTTGGAATCCTTATGTCTACTAAAGACGATGGCGTAGTGTCCATTTTTTATCTGCAACTGTGTGAGTGACTGAACAGACCAATTTTTGAATGACAGTCTCTGGAGCAGTGACTGCAAACAAACCGTGATGTTTGCTGGAGTTGCTGTTGTCTCTTCTTCCTTTTAACTCTCTTTTCTGCGGCGGCTTCTTTCCTCTCTTTTTCACTCCTTTTCGTTCCTTGTCTGACGAGGAGTCGCCAGGTAGCACGGTCTTCTGCACAAGCTTTGCATGGGTTGGTGTTAATGTAGCATGTCTTCATATTTCTCTTACAGACATCTTTAAAACGCAGGCGTGGTCTCCCTACTGGTCGGGTGCCCTCTGCTAATTCGGTATTCAGTAGGTCTTTGGGAATGCGGCCTTTGTCCATCCTACTGATGTGGCCAAACCAACGTAGGCGTCTCTCGCAGTTGATGGCGGACATGCTGTTTATATTTGCTCGTTCCAGCACTTCTGTGTTAGGCACTTTGTCCTGCCAACGTATACATAAGGAGCACAACAATAATAATTGACAAATCAATTTTTCTAAAACAAAATAGTATTTTTAACACGTTGTCACCACCTTGACTATGCATTTTTGCTAGTCAATATTGATGCAGAACCTGAGCGCCGTGCTCGTCACCAGCGTAGGCGGCCCCATTTTTCACAGCTGAGATGATAGTGTCATCTTTGTAGTTCATTTTTCATCTACTCGATTCGCATGGATTAGCTCACCGGTACAATTTTTCACGGCTATGTTGAACGTAGCTTGATAATCATATAATATGTCATAATACCCACTGGTTTATTTCCTATAAGTCTAACATAAACAAAGGGGAACCACTCTTGACTTATAAATGATCTATTGATCTACTAGGAAAAAAGAAGACGGGGTTAGGGTTAGGCTTAGGCTTAGGATTTAGGGTTAGTTTAATGGGAAAATAAATAAATAAATTATC
>CM042161.1:22323616-22336116 GCA_023376005.1 Doryteuthis pealeii | reverse complement strand
TTGAGGGATTTTAAACGCACTGATAACAGGAGCTGTTTTGAGGCAAATCTAATGCATTTTCATAGAGACACAGTTAATAGATAAGATTTATTCTAAGTATTAATAATTTTGACTATAAATTGAATACTCATTGATAAACTTCCGCTATTCCTGGAGGTATAGTGACGTAAACAGTGACGAAGCTTTGATTACAGACAGACACCGAATCTCCATTATAATAATAATAAGATCCTGAATAATTGTTTAAACTTTTTGACATTCGTCACAGAAACATGACGTTCTTAAGTTCAAAAGTGTTCATATATATATATATATATATATATAATATATATATATATATAGTTAAAAATTAATGGTAAAATGAATGAATGGATGAAATAAAAATGAATGAAATGAGGGGGATAAATGAAAAATCCTTTCCAAGGGACCCCTCTCAAAAGTATCAAAACACTTTTTGAGAGTGGGGTCCCTGATAGAAAGTTTTTCTCATTTATTATTAGACTCCTTTGAAGCATCAAGTTAATATAATCATTCTATAAGTTAATAGAGAAGATAAAATCCGTCTTTTACCTTTGTAATATCTGTTGAGAATGGGTTTAAATATATATATATATATATATATATATATATATATATATATATAATCTTGTCTGGTTAACTTCCGGTGAATATTGCTACATTGTAATTATCTTGAATTCAAAATAAAAACGGTAAAATAGAAGAATTTATTTACTTAGCTTTTTTTTTTCAGTTGTAAAATGAAATAAAATATATTAGATTAATTAGATAGATCAGTAAATAAATAAAAAGATTATCTTTAATTATATATTAGAAAAATTGATGAATGATTTTAGAAAACTTTATTTTATGAGTATCTTTAAATTTCAAATAGATTAAATATTATAAATTAAGTATTTAAATTATAAAAGACAAAGATATATATATATATATATATATATATATATATATATATATATATATAATCACTAAAAGTGGAGGAATCATATGTAATTAGGGAGGTAATATTTTATTGTGGAATTTATTGTGGAATATAAAATATAAAATAAAGGGGGGATACACGAAGGCCTTTTCGACCGGTACTTTTCAAGTGTATACACCGGCGACGAATAAATTTCTTATGAATTTCTTATACAATCTGACATTTATTCGTCGCCGGTGTATACACTTGAAAAGTACCGGTCGAAAAGGCCTTCGTGTATCCCCCCTTTATTTTATATTTTGTTCCATAATAAAATATTATCTCCCTAATTACATATGATTCGTCCACTTTTAGTTTTATATAAGTTCTCCTGTACCAAATATATATATATATATATATATATATATATATTATATATATATGTATATTTCTATTTTTTGTGAGAACACTAACTTTGTGCCGAAGATTGTAGAAGTGACACAAATAATCTACAATAACTGTAGGGGGAGAGAAAAGAAAAAATAAAGTGGGCGAGTATCAGCGTTTGTGCGCATGTGCAGAGTAAATCAGTAAAGCCGGTTTCACCTGCTGATTCAATTAATCTCAATATCTTTTCGAAATTAATATATAACAACAGTCTTTAACGTACACAACTTCGGGGGTTAACTCGAACTTAACGGACCTAAATTCCACCATCGTATGTCACCCCGCTGAAAGAAAAAAAATACTAAAAATCAAGGAATTAACCGAATATAATGAAATTTTCAGTGTTGGTATATATTAATGAATAAACAATATAATGAACCAGTTATTTTATTTGAAAACTCTTACATTTTTTCATGTCAGTTAACTCTGAATCACGTATCTTTGAGGCGTATCAGAGATTTACAAACATACCTGGTTCAAAGTTAAGTGACCTGAAAGATTTATGTCCGTTAAGTAGGATTTAACCACTTCGGGTTTTTCAAAAAGTAATTAACACATTTGCGAAACTTTTTACTGCCACCCAGCGGCGGGAAATGGCAGCCATTATATCCTGCTTGTTTTTAGTTTTCCTTAATCCGACAAGAAATACCTTCGGCCGAAACGTTGTACAGATAACAATGGAAATGAGAACAATAGTCCGAATAACGCAGATAATACTAATTACTTCTGTTTCTTTTTCATTCATGGCCATCTTTATATATTTATATATGTTTTCCTGTCCCACGTCGGGTTGTCGCCAATTTATACTGGTTGTTTTGTTGCCTTTGCGTGTTCAAATCACGTTGGGGTCACCAATTTATGGTGGTTGTAATGAGTGGATATATATATATATACCAAACTTGTTGGTAAATCCTCGCGGTGAAAAAAAATTAACAGCAAATAGTTTGATTGTAAAAATATACTGCCAAACATCACCTGGGGAAAAAAAATTTTGGAAAAAAGAAAAGACCAAGATAAACGTACCAGCCAAAAATAATCTGGTACAATATTTGGCCAAAAGAAAAAAACAATATATATATATATATATATATATATATTCATACAAAACCGCCAGGAAACTAAGCTAATAAGTAAAAAGTGCTCAATACCTAAGTAGAGCCAATAATAAAGATAAACCTAATGAGTCAGATAAACCTACTAAAAGTTTCGCTAAGTGCTCTTCAGGGCTAAGATCCGACTCTTAGAGTCGGATCTTAGCCCTGAATAGCACTTAGCGAAACTTTTAGTAGGTTTATCTGACTCATTAGGTTTATCTTTATGTATATATATATATATATATATATATATATATATATATATATATATATATTGGTAATTAAAACAAACACATAATACGGTCACATATATTAAGACAGAAAAACAAATAACTCATAAATTCAACAAGTAATATGCGTATTACTGGTTTACCCCATCTCCCCACCACAAAAGATATTCTAATTACGGGGATGAGTCAAAAAGTAATGCCATTTTGTTCAGGTCGGTATAATTACCAACATAGGAACGTGTATCATACATCAAAATAAAGCTGGTCCTCTATGGATCACACCCCTCCTTCTCCACATAGTCACCATTTCTCTCAATAGCAATATTCTACCTTCGAATGAAACCATGTATCCCTGACCCGTAAAATTCTGTTGACTGTTCTTTGAGCCACAAACAAAATGGTATTACTTTTTCACTAACCCTCGTACTTTGATTTTTGTCACCTGAAAAACAATTTGGGGAAATGTTCATATATCTATTATTTCTTCTCAACTGCTTGTATATATATTTCTAAAATCTACAATATCACAATACGTTGGTTGTTTGGTTGGCTGGTTGAATTTAATGTCATGTCAACCCTTGTTGGGTTATTTCATGCTGAAGATATTTTGTTTTATTCATTCTTGTTGGATATTTAATTTAGGCATAACATAACCCCAGACGGTTGATATGCCGTTAAAATCAATCAAACCAGCCAACAACTCATTTTTTAAACACATTTTTTGTAAACTCATTTTTTGATTCATTTAACCCATAGATGGGGCCCTAACAGGTACTAACACTCCTGGTCAGAGTGGACCTGGGAATAATGGTGATGAAGGGGTACTCCACACTCCCCAAAGCTTCAAATTGGGACCTTACCATTAAATACAGATTAACGTAATACCCAGAATACTAAGATCCCCAGCCACTGTCTTCTCGCATATATATGACTAGCAGCAGCTACCCGGCGTCGCCTGGGTAGAGGAGGATTTTTTAAAAGTTAGTCCCGCAGATCCATTGTTACTGAATCGTGAGTTGAATCTTGGTGGGATGCCCCATTTGAAATCCCCATCTAAAAAAATAGACCTTGCGTTGATTCAGTTACTCTGAAAAGAAATATTAATGTCTACTATCAAAAATATTAAATGAAAAAAAGTCCATGCTGTTACCAAGATAGAATCCTCATCATCTATCATCCCCTCGTCTGTTTCTCTGTTGTCTGTCTCTGTCTGTCTCTGTCTGTCTCTGTCTTGTATCTATTATATACACCCGAGATAAGGGGTATATAACATAAGGGGGTAATCTTGAACTGTAAGTGACTAAATTCTTACTATAAAATTGTACTTGCGCATTATTTGAAACGAACTTAATTGTTACTAAGAATCCATTTTATGATATTTTGGAGTTAAAAACATGCATTAAAATGGATGGACGCCTTTTTGTTTACATCCTTCTTGTTCAAAATCACGGAAAAATACAAGGGACATCACTCTCATTGCCTCATTAGTTAAACTTTCTTTACCTTCCCCTTATTTTGGGGCGCAAACATGGTGGGGTTATATAATATATATATATATATATATATATATATAATATATATATATATTATAATGGTACATATATATTTAAATTTAAATTTTTAAAGAAAACAAACACAGGATGTCATAAACGATGGAAACTCTTTATGTCGATAGTTAAGTATTTCGGTTATTTTAAATAAAACCTTGTTCGGGTCATTGAAATTTGTATGAGTAAAAGATGAAAGATGTTCAGTGTACCGAAATACTTAAGTATCGACATACTTTCCATCGTTCATGACATCCTGTGTTTGTTTTCTTTAAAAAAAGTCTCCATATATATATATATGTGTGTCTGTGTGTGTGTGTGTGTGTGTGTGGCAATGAGAGTGATATCTAGGTACCACCAGACCGTTTAGGCCATCTTGAATAAAACGGAAATAGATATTTCCGAACTTTGTTTATCAAAAATCTCGTAAAAAAAAGATCGTACAGGGTTGTTACAAAGAAAAATAGTTAATTCAAAGATCAAATTATCCGATTGGGAAAAATTACATCGTTATCTTAAAAAATAAACAAACCTGCCCGTATTACATGCGAAAGGGTAATTTTCAGACCGTAATATAGACAGAAAAGTTACTAATTATTTCCCTTTTACGATAACCCGTAAAAAGTATGGAATGAAAATTTGAATATTTTTTTCTAAGAGAAAAAACTGATAAAATAATCTATTATACTTACTTTTTATTTAATTATTGAAAAAAGTTAAATAAAATATTTTTTTTCGCGCTAATACTGTCAGCCTAACAGGAACAAACTTTGGTTACTTAGAAGTGTCTCGTCTCTTTGTAAAACAATGTCAGCAATGCTCTTCCGTACATTCTAAGAATCACACATTACTATTCAACAACAAAAATTACAAATTCTTTTAAAAATATTAATCGAGCTCGTATCGGACCAATGTTTAGTTCACCTGAATTATAAAATTCATATTTTTTAAATATCCGTGAAAAATTCGATTTTTTGACGCAGGAAAAAAAAAATTTAATTTATTTCACGCAGAAAATAAAAATATTTAATCACACAAAAGATTGAAAATCTCTTAAAATTAATTTCTTAAAAAAAAAATTTTTTTTTTGTTGACATTTTAATAGAATATAGTACATACCAATTATAAAAGCAAAAAAAAAGTTTTCAAATATTAATATTATGACATTTTTTTTGCACTTTTTATTTCCGATTTCATTAATTTTTCTCAAAAAACTAGACGTCGTACATTCATACAATTTCATTGATATAGTTATTCAGACTCTTATCTTTATAGAAAAAAAAAAATAAATTTTCTGACGCGTCATTTTTTTTATCTCATAAAATAAAAATAGGGGGGGGGAATAGACCTCGTAAAAAATATTTCCCCTAATATATTTTAGAAAAAAACTATTTCAGATGTATTTACATCCAATGGTAAACATTTATGGAAATTTTCGTGAAAATCAGATTATTAATTGATTTTTCATAGAATTTTTTAAAATCCTCTATCGTAACTTGTTTTTAGCTACGTTAAATTTCAGTTGATTTAACAGTGCAAAAATGAAAACATTGTTTTTCAATCATAATTTTCATTATTTTCGTAAGCTGATAAAAAATTTAAAAAATCATCACGAGTTTGTTTAATGTTTTTCTTTCGAATGGAAAAATCTTTTCAAGAAAATATTATTTTTTCTGCAAGTTTCATTGTGTTAAATGTAGGGGGGGGGTAAATTGCACAGGGTCAAATTGGTGGTACCTAGTGATATCCCTTGTATTTTTCTGTGATTTTGAATAAGAAAGATGTAAACAAAATTTGATTCAACATAATTTTCACGGAGAAAACACAACACTTTTCAAATCCATTTTAGTGCATTTTTTTACTCTAAAATATCATAAAATGTCTTTTTAGTAACAATTAAGTTCGTTTCTAATAATGCGCAAGTACGATTTTATGGTAGGAATTTAGTCACTTAAAGTTCAAGATTACCCTTTTATGTTACATCCATTGTCTTCAGTTTTGCCTTTTTGTTATTTTATTTAATTGTTTTATGTTCTTTAACTGAATGTTTGTTAAACTTCCTGCTGGATCTTCACAGACACGAGAAGGCAGAATAAATATCTATTTATGAATTTAGTCACTTAAAGTTCAAGATTACCATTTTAGGTTGCATCTATTGTCTTCAGTTTTGCCTTTTTGTTATTTTATTTAATTGTTTTATGTTCTTCAACTGAATGTTTGTTAAACTTCCTGCTGGATCTTCGCAGACATGAGAAGGCAGAATAAATATCTATTTATGAATTTAGTCACTTAAAGTTCAAGATTAGCCAAGAGGGTTGACATGCCATAAACTCCAACCAGCCAACCAACAAACGAACCAAAAAAAAATGTCATTGATTCAAAGGTTGACAAGTTCTGCGACGGTGTTATTGGCAAAATAGAACCCTCGCAGCCTGACAGGATTTCTAAATTATTTACGCTAATGGTTTTGGCTTGATGCCAAAAATCCCTGCCATTTATATATTGGTACCGGCACGAGGTAACAAAAAAAAAAGGTAAAGATTGTTCTCAAAACACCGGGTACAGATTAATCATTTGTTTATCAACGTGACAGAATAATGTTATTCATTCACGCGTGATGGTAAATTCCGTTTTTAACAGTGAAATGTACTATTGAGAAAATAACACCACAAAATCGGCCTAATTCTTTTTATCCAATGACTTACTAAACTAGAGAGACATCCTCTATGATTGGGCGCCCCCAGCTCCAATTTAAGGATGTCTGCAAGAATGATCTCACGTGTTCTGGTATTACCCCTTCCAGCTGGGAAAACTTGGCTCAGGACCGTTCTTGGTGGCGACAGGTTCTCTGTAGCGAACTATTCATGTGTGAAGTCAACACTATGAAGCCAGAAGAAAGCGACAACAACAAAGTACCAGCACATCAACTTCTTCAGGGACAGCCTTCACATGCGACATCTGTGGTTGGGGTCTGTGTTTTTTTTAACATTGGTCTTCACAGTCACAGAAGGCGCTGTAACTTCAGGTGCATAAGAATTATATAATCTTCCGAGACTCAATGCTGATATGAACTAAATTGCGATAGAAAGGATTCAAAACAAATGTACTACACTCTTGAAAATTGGAACCTAAATATATTTTACATACAGAAACTATGACATATAAAGGGAACACAATAACGCCGTTGCATAGAGCAAGTTTCCAGTTACTCTATTTCTTCATATCATCAGTAGGTCGTGCTGATAGTACGGATACCCATGTCCCCCCTCTCTCTATTTCCAACCGTCTCTATCAATCATTCCTGCGAGGTCCCCCACAGCATCCAAAATCCGCACAGAGCTGATTGTTGAAAGTTTTTACAGGTCAGACTACACTGGTGTGCCCATGTGTAGGAGTCCGTAGTAGAACGTCATTTATGAGTACATTCTTGCTTCTTCAGCAATTTCCAGCATGTTCATATTTTCTGGATAGTTTGTGCGATAGGAGGCAAGTGGCCGTACAGCTATCTTTTTGTGGTGTGCTGCTTCCGAGATTTGTTCAAGACAGCACGCAGAATTCTTGCGCAGTTCCCATCGAACTTATTCTCTTATTCTCTTCACTTCGTTAGGTTCCAAGTGGTGCAGCCAAACAGTAGCACTGATACGACTCCAAAAATAATGTCTAATATTATATTACTAGCAGGACCCGTGGATATATATTTTTAAAATTTTCATCATACAACGTGTGATAGCATGTACGATACCTGCCCTCATCAGCTGCCAACTAGGAGTGATAACACAGTTTCGGTAGCTAAGGCGGGACTGCCACTCCCAACGCTACCAAGCAGCTTTTGCCACTGGACAGGGTATTAAAAAAATAAAATATAAAATAATGCAGAGAAGAAATTATAAATCCGTTCATCTTAGGATTTTTGTTATCAGTGAAGTTTGTTATTTAAAAACGCGTTTGCTTTCGGTCGTTGACGTGATTACGCAATTGCAGATATTACGAAACAACACGGGAATGATGATTCCGCGCGCGTATCATTCGTGCTGAATACTTTTTAACATCAACCAGATCCAGCTAGATGCATTTTGCACCGTGGTCTGAAGACGATGTAGAGTATGATGATTTAATTATTACAACGTCTGATATGTTCACTTAAAAGCTATTGCTATATAGTTCAATATGTAAAAAGTATAATAATCTTCATTTAACTCTCCTTCACTCTTATTTCCCTTCTTTTCATTTGTTCATCTTTTTTTTTTTCATCTTGGTCTCTAATTGAAACTGATTAACGTTATCGGTTCCGCGCGCTCACCACCTCTCTCTATTTTCGCCTACTCTCTTTCTTTCTTATTATATTTTTCTATGTAGCATGTCTTTTTTCTTCCCTTCCTTTCTTTATAATAAAAACGGAATGGTCCATTATTTAGCAGAGGTGACGACGTTCCCAAGAAATAAGAATTCGGTTCAGAAAAAAACACCAGATAATCAGGATTTATTATTTTGCATTTCATCTTGGACGATTAGACGGTCTCATTTTTAACCAGACAGTGTTTCAAGTCGTACAATTAAGAACGCAAGTATTAATATAGAGAACGTCGGAGGGGTATGTTGGTGGTATGGCAGTAGAGGTTGTACCGTCCCGATAATAACGTATTCATCCTCCTTGGTTTCATTTATTGCTTAAATAAAAATCATGAGTGAAACACTTTACCTGGCAATTCCATAGTTTTTACCTAGGGTACTATATATATCTATCTATATCTATTATCTATATCTATATATATCTCTCTATATATATATATATATATATATATATAATATATATATATTTGAAAATCAACAAAAAGCAGACCAACACACCTAAAAACAGAGACTCGCAGACTTTTTGATTTCAGTAATAATTTATTTTTCCTTAAAACCAATGAAAGGTAAAGGTCTATCTAAACAGACCGACAAATCCAACGTAGACGTAATAAACATTATTCGTTCATGAACTTGTGTTTTTCAATTTTTACAATATATATATATATATATATATATATATATATATATATGTTGAAGACACCATCATCAGAAAACATATATTTGCCGTCCAATATATATATAATATATATATATATATATATATATATATTATATATGCAAATTCTCTGTGATGTTTTTAATTCTATAAATTATTTTCCTCTTATTCTTTCTCTTACCCACTGACTTCCTGGTGTTCTGTAAAAAAATTTCTAAACATTTAAAAAAATATTTTCAATGTTTAAAAAAATCCCTAAAATAAACACAGTAATACATAAATTTACAATGATTTTTTTTTAATTTTATTTTTAAGAACCCCCTGGTGTTCCTAAAAATCTTTTCGTCCGGTCATGGACCGGGTAATTTTACTAGTATATAATATATATATATATATATATATATATATATATATAGAGAGAGAGAGAGAGAGAGAGAGAGACAGAGAGAGAGGAGAGAGAGGATATGTGCTTAATTGAAGTCATACCTAATTCTTGAAAATTAATTAGTTAATAATTAATGAATTTAGGCGGGCATATATGTTCAAATGTAATGCTAAACAGATCGAGAAAATGTCAATCCCTTACATTTAAACATATATGCCCGCCTAAATTCATTAATTATTAACTAATTAATTTTCAAAAATTAGGTATGACTTCAATTAAGCACATATCCTCCAAAAATTGTCGGCTAAAAGCCATATCAAATAAACATAGTGTTTTATTTACGTACTTTCATATATATATATATATTATATATATATATATATATATATATATATATATGCTTCTCTTTTTCATTAGTTTTTTTTTTCTCTAACATCTGAATGTCACGTGCAATACCTAAGCACGTTATATATGCTTTCAAGTAAACGTCTAGCGTAAAAATATCAAACCACGTGAACAAAAGGAGGCCACAAGAGAGGTGCAGTCGGAGTATTTTATATCCCCAGGCTGCAAGGTGGAGAAAGATAAGAATCGACTGTGATGGAAAGAAAGAAAGAAAGAAAGAACGAAAGAAAGAACAGCGGGCGTTATATATATTATATATATATATATATATATATATATATAATCGTAAGAAAGATTGAAGAAAAGAAAGAAAAGAAAGAAAGAAAGAAAGAAAGAAAGAAGAGAAAGAAGAAAGAAAGGGTCGGTTTTAGATAGATAGATAGATAGATAGATAGATAGATAGATCATCAGGAAGTAAAATGTCAAGGAACGAACGAACGAACGACGAACGAAAGAGGAAGAACAGCGGTGATAGATAGATAGAAAGTAAAATGGAATGAAAGAAAGACAGAAAGAAAGAAAGAAAGAAAAGAAAGAAAGAGTGATTAATAGATAGATAGATATATGAAAAGAAGGAAAGAAAGAAAGAAAGAAAGAGAGAAAGAAAGAAAAAAGAAAGAGTGATTAATAGATAGATAGATATATGAAAAGAAGGAAAGAAAGAAGAAAGAGAGAAAGAACGAAAGAGAAAGAGATAGATAGATAGTAAAATGGAAAGAAAGAAAGAAAAAAGAAGGAAGAAAAGAAAGAAAGTGTGATTAATAGATAGAGAGATAGATAGATAGATAGAAAGTAAAATGAAAGAAAGAAAGAAAGAAAGAAAGAAAGAAAGAAAGAAAGAAAGAAAGAAAGATATATAGATAGATAGATAGATAGATAGATAGATAGATAGATAGATAGATAGAACGTAAAATGGAAAGAAAGAAAGAAAAGAAAGAAAGAAAGAGTGATTAATAGATAGAGAAATAGATAGATAGATAGATAGATAGAAAGCAAAATGGAAAGAAAGAAAAAAAGAAAGAATGAAAGAAATAAAGAAAGAAATAAAGAAAGGCGATTAATAGATAGATAGATAGATGAAAAGAAGGAAGATAGATAGATAGATAGATAGATAGATAGTAAAATAGAAAGAAAGAAAGGAAAGAAAAAAGAAAGGAAGAAAAGAAAGAAAGTGTAATTAATAGATAGATAGAAGATAGATAGATAGATAGATAGAAAGTAAAATGAAAAGAAAAAAGAAGAAAAGAAGAAAGAAAGATGATAGATAGAAGATAGATAGTAAAATGGAAAGAAAGAAAGAAAAGAAAGAAAGAAAGAGTGATTAATAGATAGATAGATAGATAGAAAGTAAAATGGAAAGAAAGAAAGGAAGAAAGAATGAAGGAAAGATAGATAGATAGATAGATAGATAGATAGTAAAAATGGACAGAAAGAAAGAAAAAAAGAGGAAGAAAAGAAGGAGGTGATTAATAGATAGATAGATAGATAGATAGAAAGTAAAATGAAAAGAAAGAAAGAAATAAAGAAAGATAGATAGATATATAGATAGATAGATAGATAGAACGTAAAATGGAAAGAAAGAAAGAAAATAAAGAAAGAAAGAGTGATTAATAGATAAAGAGATAGATAGATAGATAGAAAGTAAAATGGAAAGAAAGAAAGAAAGAAAGAAAGAGTGATTAATTGATAGATAAATAGATAAATAGATACATAGAAAGTAAAATGGAGAGAAAGAGAGAAAGAAAGAAAGAAAGAAAGAAAGAAAGAAAGAAAGAAAAAGAGTGATTGATTGATAGATAGCTAGATAGAAAGTAAAATGAAAAGAAACAAAGAAACAAAGAGTGATAGATAGATAGATAGATAGATAGAAAGTAAAATGGAAAGAGAGAAAGAAAGAAAACAAAAGAAAAGAAAGAGTGATTAATAGATAGATAGATAGATAGATAGATAGATAGATAGTAATTAATTTTCAAGAATTAGGTATGACTTCAATTAAGCACATATCCTCCAAAAATTGTCGGCTAAAAGCCATATCAAATAAACACTGTTTATTTACGTACTTTCATAATATATATATATATATATATATATATTATATTATATATATATATATATATATATGCTTCCCTTTTTTATTAGTTTTTTTTTTCTCTAACATCTGAATGTCACGTGCAATAAAAAAAGAGATATTGATAGATAGATAGATAGAACATAAAATGGAAAGAAAGAAAAGATAGCGAGCTAGATAGAAAGTAAAATGAAAAGAAAGAAAGAAAGAAAGAAAGAGTGATAGATAGATAGATAGATAGATAGATAGATAGATAGATAGATAGAAAGTAAAATGGAAAGAAAAAAAGAAAGAAAGAAAAGAAAACAAAAATAATTAATTGATAGATAGAGATAGATTGAAAGTAGAATCAAAAGAAAGAAAGAAAGAAAGAAAGAAAAAGAAAGAAAAAAAGAAA
>CM042161.1:22313616-22321116 GCA_023376005.1 Doryteuthis pealeii | reverse complement strand
TATAAAAAAATGAGTATTCATTAAGAATGATTATTCATAACTTTCGCATTAAATGACCTAAGAGTGATATGCCGTAAAACAAAGAAACAAAACAAAACAAAACATATAGATTGACGCTAGGGGTTGCGGTTTAAGTTGTTCCTCGATATTTGTCACATATCAACAACAAAGCAAGTGCCATAAACCCATAAAAATTAGCCCGGTTTCAACATTTCACCATTTTTAGCAGAATAATCTTTGATGCTTCCAAAACGCCATAATAAAAAATTACAAAAAATGTTCTCCAACCACAGTTTAAAACTCTTAATTCCTTATACCGCCTCATTCCACCTGTTCAGAAGTTACATTTATTTTTCGTATTCTGCCCCCAAACGATACCCTTGTTGTAAATGATATTAAACTTATTAATTCAGGGAAATAACTCCATTTGCCATCATTAACCCAAACACGTGGGAGTAGATAAAAAAAATAGAGCGGCCCTGGCACTCTCAACGTGAAAAAGCACGAAGAGGAGGTGAGGCAGTAGAGGAGAGTAACCTTGACAGAAAAAGAGCCAGAAAGAGAGAGAAAACACAGCAGCCGCAGAAAGCATCACATTTTGTGCATTCAGTGACAAAGACTGTCATCAAGAAATTGGCCTGGCAGAGTCACTTGCGCAGCATCAAGATAAAACTCTTTATTTTATTTTGACACTACGCCATCGTCTAAAGGGACGGCAAACGGATCCAATAATAATAATAATAGATAATAAACTCAGTAGCTTTAAATGAAAAGCCATTTTAGCAATTTTAGATAAATCCTTATTGGTAAGGGGGTTTCTGGATTTAGAAAATTCTCAACAGGATGTTAAGAGTTAAAGAATAACCAATTCTGCGACTTAGCTGCTTCCAATATCATCGAAGCGCTATGTATCAACACATGACCTACATTCCTTCCACCACCCCTCAGTTCCCCCCAACCCTACCAACTTTAGCTTCCCCACGTGCTAAACCGCAACCCCAACGCTCCAACTATACGTACGCGAAAGGCTACACTGGCTGACACTGTAGTACCCACCCACAAACCAGCACTTCTCAGTCCTACTATCTTCCAAACGAAGATTTCACCCACGTGTCCCGATGAAGGTCTGCATAAACCGAAACGTATTTAGCGTCGACATTACATCAAGACATAATAATCATCCTTTTTGGAAACACTTCTGTTTTCTATTTTTCAACATATATATTTGTAAAGCGGTCGGTTAGATCAGTCCGGTAGAGCCGTTCGGCTAGAAACCGCAAGCGTTCTAGTGCGTACCGGCCCTCGCCAACTCAGCGAGAGTAGCACCGGGATTCTGTGCGGTAAATAAGGAGTATGGTAAGGTGTGGCGCTCCAACCTCAGATGCAAAAACAATCTCCTTTGTCTAGTGCTAATGAAAAGGGACTAGACTCCCTCGCTGCATTAGCTGGTACTGACATTAGGCCGCGCTATTATTGTACAAGCAAACAGTATTCTTCCAATGACCAGACTAAAAAAATTAGGAACACCAGAGTGTGAGTGAGGAGAAACAGGAAGTAAGAGAGAACAATAAGACGAAAAAATGACTTTATCAAATTTTTTAAAAAATCGCCGAGTAATTTGTAGAGTAGAATGTTTATTTGTGATTTTTTCTTTTTGTTTCCATCAGAAGCAGATAAATCAACAAGCCAGCGATTTTTTATATTAGCAGCAGCAGCAGCAAGCGGCAGCCAGCAACAGCAGCTATTCCATGATTATCGCCAAATTGTTTGATATTCTGTAATTAGTAATTAATTATATCCCTTAATCAGCAAAAGTCAATAAACCAAACATGGCGTGGTTCTTATTATATGGATGTCAAGTGCTATGCAGATTTGAATTAATAACATCCGTTTCGAGTTACAAGCCGACACTACATACCAAAACTATATATATATATACTTAATAATTATATATTATAAAAATATATCTGTGTATTTCCTTTGATGGTAAGGTGATACCACTGCGTCATTTGCAGTCGAGTTCTGCAAGGTTTGTATGATTTGAAAAGACACATGGCGGTACACTAAAGGAATGAATATCCTAGCTGACATTCTACAAGTCACCATTCCGTCTGTCGTCATCTGTGCCGCAAGCGCTTGTTGCTGTGGCTTGATGCTTGTTTGAAAAGTCAAACTGAAAGATGAAGGATGAAGAAAAAAGTAGGCGTCAATCCAGACGATGCCAGAGGATCAAAAGGCGATAAATAAATAAACATAGTGTCCAAGTGTCTGATCAATTTCAAGTATCTTCATCTTAACAGAGACTGTCTTCAAAACAGTCTGTGAGAATGAAATACTTTCGAAATTGATTAGACATTGGACACTCATTTTTATACGCATTGTAATGCCTTTACCAATATTAAATAATGATATTACTTTCTTAACAATGTCTTCAAGCAAATTATCAAATACCTATTAATATACTGTTTAGAACTTATATATATAATTATATATATATATAAAGGCGCAACACGTCATCATTTGTAAGCTACTTCGGATGAGGAAATACATCATCATCATCCCATCATCATCACTCTTCATCACGTCATCAATCTCTTGCTCTCTCTATATATATATATAAATATATATATATATAGATCAGATAGATAGATGATGATGAGATGATTAATGATGATGATGATTTCTCCATCGTTACAAATGAGGTCGCCTTATATATATATAATATATATATATATATATATAATTAAATATAATATATATTTGTATTTGATTAATTTGCTTTGAAGCATGTTAAGTAAAGTATATATTATTTATAGTTTAAAGGCAATACAATGGTATAAAATAAAATAGTGTCCCAATGTCTAATCAAAGTATCTTCGATCTTCAGAGACCTGTTTTTAAATTGATCCAGACATTGCACACTTATTTATTTTATTTATAAGCATTGTAATTGCCTTATATATATATATTAATATATATTATAAATATATATATATATATATATATATATATATAAGTGGATGATATTCAAAGTATCATGATATCCACTTATTATGCATACATACATACATACATACATATTATATATATACAGTACATAAAGGCATGTGTATATATGTATGGTCCGAGAAACAACATCGATAAATAAAATAATTAACGACAAAAGTACAATCCATCTATATACATTCACTACACCAGGGCTTGGATTTTTGAGCACAGAATAATGAGATTTTATTTCTGTATGGAGAGAAGATATTTAAAGATTCAAATTTTGAAAAACAGAAGGAAAGTCATTTGCATGTTATTTTTTTATCTTTTTGTATGTTGTTTTTTTCACTTTGAAATTCGAAGTATTGATTGATTGAATTAGATTGCAGTATTTATTTCTTTTTTTTTTTTTAAATTGATGGAAATTTCTTTACATATTGGTATATATTTCCGTGGGGAGTTTTATGTGGCACCCAGCGAGGGATCTCACTTCGCGATAAGTAATAATGATCGCGAGTTAACTTTAAAAAATCCTCTCCTACCAGGCGGACGCCGCTTAGCCACTTCTGTAATATATATATATATATAAATATATATATATATATATATATATATAAACTCAAATGACATAAAAGACTTTGCGATTCTTTTACCTAGACGGAGTATATACATAAATAAAAAGATATATACCTTATTTACAATGATAAATTTATTTCGACATATTGTCGAAATAAATTTATATTTCTAAACAGGTATTATATGATATATAAATATATATATATATATATATATATAATAATATTATATATATGTTTGTGATATGGTTATTTTCAGCAAGACAATATTCAAGCACAATTCTCCCAATATATATGATATATAATGTGTGTGTGTGTGTGTGTTGTGTGTGTTGTGTTTGTCATGTGAAGTTACGTACCTTCTTTGTTGGCTATATCTGCTGTGCTCTATATACTATATTTGTATAATATATATATATATATAATATATGTTGTGTCGTGTGTGTTGTGTGTCTGTGTCTGTTCTGTGTCTGTGTAATTGTGTGTGTGTGTTTATAATGTATATTTTTGGGATTGAGTGTGAAAAGCATGGGAAAGTGTGAAATAAAATGGGAAACTCAGTTAGATGTTATGGATAAGTTTTATTTCAATTCAATATTTCGAGGATGTGTTTCCTCTTTTTCAAGATTTTCTAGAGCTTAAATATATATATACTATATAAATGCTGCAAGTTCCGTATCTAAACAAGTTATTATAAAGGCTATTATAATATGATTAAAATTTACACATGAATGCAAATATAAAAGTAACATACACACATGCACGCACGCACACATAGATAGACAGAATGACGAAGATGAAAATGGTAGGGAAATAAGAAGAGATGGACAACGAAAGTCCGGGAAATGTATATATTTCTTTAATACTTCTGAAGAAAAAAAAGTTGAAAAATGTCCATTCATTTCTGGTGGGCTTAGGAAATATTCAGAGATAGAGTATATGAATAGATTTAGATAGATAGATAGATAGATAGATGGGTAGATATATTGATCATGTGAGATTGCCAATAGATAGTAGAAGATAGATATGTGGAGATTGCAATAGATAGATAGATAGATAGAATAGATAGATATGTGGATATTGCCAGTAATAGATAGATACATAGATAGAATGTGGAGATTGCAGACAGATAAATAGATAGCATAGATAGATAGAAAATGGCGTAGATATATAGATATTGGAGATTCCACATAGAAGATAGATAGATAGATAAATTGCATGGCGTAGATATATAGATAATTGTGAGAAGCAGATACGGATAGATAAAGATAGATAGATAGATATGTGGAGATTGCAACAGATAAAGATAGATAGATAGATAGATAGATTTATGGATAGAATATTGATATGTGGAGATTGTATTTTCTTGTGGTCTTGGAAATATTCAGCCGCTCCTTCGAAGATAGATAGATACTGAAGAAATTTAGATAGATAGAATAATAGATAGATAGATGGGTAGATATATAGAATGTGGAGATTATGCAATAGATAGATAGAATAATAGGATAGAATGTGATATTGCAAGTAGATAGTTAATAGAATATATAGATATGTGGAAGATCAACAATGATAGAATAGATAGATAGATAGATAATTGATGGGTAGATATTATAGATAGTGGAGATTGCAATAGATAGATAGAAGATGGTAGGATAATATTGCGATGGAATTAAGGAAGAGATGACCACGAAGTCCGGAAAAATTGTAATAATTTCTTTAATAGTTTGAAAGAAAAATAAAGGTTGAAAAAAGCCATTCAATTTCTCTGGTGTGCTTGGAAATATTCAGCGCCGTTCGAAGATAGAAGTATATGAAAGATAGATAGATAGATAGATAGAAGATGGNAAGAAAGAAAAAAAAGAAAGGAAGAAAGAAGAAAGTGATTAATAAGATATATAGATATATAGATAGATAGATAGATAGAATAGAAAGATAAAAGAAAGAAAGAAGAAAGAAGAAAGAAAGATTGATAGATAGACAGATAGATAGATAGTAAAATGGAAAGAAAGAAAGAAAAGAAGAAAGCAAGTGATTAATAGATAGATAGATAGATAGATAGAAAGTAAAATGGAAAGAAAGAAAGAAAGAAAGAACGAAGGAAAGAAAGAGTGATAGATAGATAGATAGATAGATAGATAGATAGTAAAATGGAGAGAAAGAAAGAAAAAAAGAAAGGAAGAAAGAAGGAAAGTGTGATTAATAGATAGAGAGATAGATAGATAGATAGATAGATAGATAGAAAATAAAATGAAAAGAAAGAAAGAAAGAAAGAAAGAAAGATAGATAGATAGATAGATAGATAGATAGATAGATAGAACGTAAAATGGAAAGAAAGAAAGAAAATAATAAGAAAGAGTGATTAATAGATAGAGAGATAGTAGATAGATAGATAGAAGAAAGTAAAATGGAAAGAAAGAAAGAAAGAAAGAAAGAGTGATTAATTGATAGATAAAGAGATAAATAGATAATGAAAGTAAATAGGAAAGAAAGAAAGAAAGAAAGAAAGAAAGAAAGAAAAAAAAAAGAGTGATTGATAGATAGAGAGCTAGATAGAAAGTAAAATGAAAAGAAACAAAGAAACAAAGAGTGATAGATAGATAGATAGATAGATAGTAAAATGGAAAGAGAGAAAGAAAGAAAACAAAAGAAAAGAAAGAGTGATTAATAGATATATAGATATATAGATAGATAGATAGATAGATAGATAGATAGTAATTAATTTTCAAGAATTAGGTATGACTTCAATTAAGCACATATCCTCCAAAAATTGTCGGCTAAAAGCCATATCAAATAAACACTGTTTATTTACGTACTTTCATATATATATATATATATATATATATATTATATATTATATATATATTATGCTTCCGTTTTTTATTAGTTTTTTTCTCTAACATCTGAATGGCACGTGCAATAAAAAAGAGATATTGATAGATAGATAGATAGAACATAAAATGGAAAGAAAGAAAGAGATAGCTAGCTAGATAGAAAGTAAAATGAAAAGAAAGAAAGAAAGAAAGAAAGAGTGATAGATAGATAGATAGATAGATAGATAGTAAAATGGAAAGAAAAAAAGAAAGAAAGAAAAGAAAACAAAAATGATTAATTGATAGATAGATAGATAGATTGAAAGTAGAATCAAAAGAAAGAAAGAAAGAAAAAGAAAGAAAGAAAGAAAAAGAAAGAAAGAAAGAAAGAAAGAAAAGAAAGAAAAGAAAGAGTCGGTGATTGTTGATAGATTAGATGCCATCAAGTAATTATAAGTAGTGAAACCTAAGATTTACCCGCCTCACCAATGCCTGTTACATAATTTCCTCGAACTCTGTAAATAATTTAGACATTTGATACCCGCTAAATTCCCCGGGGGACTGTGTTTCGTAACTGTGCACTTTGGAAATCAAATTCCTCGTCTTCTCGGTGCAGACAAACCTTTTTTCTGTGACGTTCCAATTTATTCGGCCGAAATTTATATTTTTATTCAATCTATTTTTTTTCTCAGTTTCATCTCAACCACACCACCCCAACCGAGCTCATTTACCAGTTGTTTTTCTTTATATAAAAAAAATAATAAAAAAGGAAGTATATATATATATATATATAATATATATATATATATATATATTCCCAGCATATATATATATATATATATATATAATATATATATATATATATTATATATATATATATATATATATATATATATATATACCAAGCGTGTTGGTAAATCCTTGCGGTGAGAAAAAACCCAGCAAATAGTTTGATTGTAAAAATATACTACCAAGCATCAACCGTGGAGAAAAAACATTTTTGAAAAAAATAAAAGACCAAGATAGTCGTACCAACAAAAAATAATCTATTGGTACAGTATTTGACCAAAAGAAAAAAAATTATATGTATATATATGTATATAAGATATATATGTATATTCATATAA
>CM042161.1:22296116-22308616 GCA_023376005.1 Doryteuthis pealeii | reverse complement strand
TATTGTCTGCTGAAAATACCCATATCACAAACATATATATATTATATATATATATATATATATATATATATTATATATATATATATATATATATATATATACCTTGTTTAGAATATAAATTTATTTCGACAATATGTCGAAATAAATTTACATTGTAAATAAGGTATATATCTTTTTATTTATGTATAATACTCCGTCTAGGTAAAAGAATACGCAAATCTTTATATGTACATTTGAGTTTATATATATATATATATATTATATATATATATATATATATATATATATAACTAGAAGTGGCTAAGCGGCGTCGCCTGGGTAGAGAGAGGATTTTTTTAAAGTTAATCTCGCAGATCCATTATTACTTATCGCGAGTGAGATCCTCGCTGGGTGCCACATAAAAATCCCCACGGAAATATATAACAATATAGTAAGAAATTTCCATTCAATTTAAAAAAAAAAAAAAGATATAAATACTGCAATTAATTCAATCAATCAATATTGAATTTCAAAGTGAAAAAAAAAAAACATACAAAAAATAAAAAAATAACATGCAAATGACTTTCCCTTCTGTTTTCATATTTGAATTTTTAAATATCTTCCCATACAGAAATAAAATCTTCATTATTTGTGCTCAAAAACCAAGCCCTGGTGATAGTGAATGTATATAATGATTTACTTTGTCGTTAATTATTTTATTTTCGATGTTTCCTCCGGACATACATATATACACAACTGCCCTTTATATATGTATATATATATATATATATATATATGTATGTATGGATGTATGCATATAAGTGGATATCATGTGATACTTTGATATCATCCACTTATATATATATATATATATATATATATATATATATATATATATATATATATATATAGGCAATTACAATGCTTATAAAATAAAATAAAATAGTGTCCAATGTCTGATCAATTTTCAAAAACAGTCTCTGAAGATGAAGATACTTTGATTAGACATTGGACACTATTTTATTTTATACGCATTGTAATTGCCTTTAAACTATAAATAATAATATACTTTACTTAACAATGCTTCAAGCAAATTATCAAATATATATATTATATATTATATATATATATATATATATATATATATATATATAAGGCGACAATCATTTGTAACGATGGAGAAATCATCATCATCATCATCATCATATATATTATATATATATATATATATATATATAGAGAGAGAGAGAGAGAGGAGAGAGAGGGAGAGCGAGAGAAAGAGATGATGATGATGATGATGATGGTGATTTCTCCATCGTTACAAATGATAGTCGCCTTTTGATCCTCTGGCATCGTCTGGGTTGACGCCTACTTTTCTTCATCTTCATCTCAGTTGACTCTTCAAACAAGCATCAACCACAGCAGCAGCCGTCTTGCAAACCTTGAGGCACAGATGACAGACAGACGGAATGGTGACTGTAGATGTCACTAGATTCACTTCCTTTAGTGTACCGCCATGTGTCTTTTCAAATCATACAAACACTTGCAGACTCGACTGCAAATGATGCAAGTGGTATCACCTTACCTCAAAGGAAATACACACACATTATATATATATATATATATATATTATATATATTATATATATATATATATATAGTTTGGTATGTACGTGTCGGCTTGTAACTCAGAAGCGAGATGTTATTCAGATTCGAAATCTTGCATACACCTTGACATATATATAACTAAGAACCACGCCGAGTTTGGTTATTGACTTTTGCTGATTAAGGGATATAATTAATTAATTACAGAAAAATCAAACAATTTGCGATAATCGTGGAATAGCTGCTGTTGCTGCTGCTGCTGCTGCTGCTGCTGCTGCTGCTGCTAATATAAAAAAATCGCTGGCTGTTGACTACATCTGCTTCTGAAATGTAAACAAAAAGAAAAAAAATCCCAAATAAATATTCTACTATACAAATTCTCGGTGATTTTTAAAAATTTGATAAGTCATTTTTCTCTTATTTTCTCTCTTACTCCTGTTTTCTCCTCACTCACTCTCTGGTGTTCCTAATTTTTTTAGTCTGGTCATGGACCGAATACTTTTGCTAGTACAAATAAAAGTAAGTAAAGTCGTCGGGGCGGCCTAAAGTCGGTATAAGCCAATCAGCAAGGGAATCTATCCCCTTTTCACTAGCGCTACACCAAGGAGATTGTTTTTGCGTCTGAGGTGGAGCACCACACCTACCATCAGCTCTTACTTTACCGCACAGATCCCGGTGCTACTCATACGCTGAGTTGGCGAGGGCCGGTTTCGAACTAAGAACCTTGCGGTTTCTAGCCGAACGCTCTACCGACTGATCTAACCCGACCCCTTTACAAATATATATGTATGAAAAATAGAAAAACACGAAGTGTTCCAAAAGATGAATTATTCATTCTTTATGTTAATGTCGACACTAAAACGTTTCGGTTTATGCAACCTTCATCAGGACACGTGGTGAAATCTTGTTTGGAGATAGTAGGATGAGAAGTGCTAGTTGCGGTGGGTAATCAGTGTCAGCCAGTGTAGCTTTCCGGGCGTATAGTTGACATTGGGGTTGCGGTTTAGAACGTGGGGAAGCTAGTTGGTAGGGTTGGGGAAACTAAGGGGTGGTGGAAGAATGTAGATCATGTGTTGATACCATAGCGCTTGCGATGATATGGAAGCAGCTAAGTTGCAGAATTGGTTATTCTTTAACTTTTAACATCCTGTTGAGAATTTTCTAAATCCAGAACCCCATTACTATAAGGATTTATCAAAAAATTGCTAAAAATGGCCTTTTCATTTAAAGCTACCGGAGTTTTTTTTATTATTATTATAATTGAATCCTTTCCATCCACTTTAGACGGTGGCGTAGTGTCCAAAATAAAAATAAAGATTTTATCTGCATCTGCGCAAGTGACTCTGCAGGCAAATTCTTGAGTGACAGTCTTTGGTGCACTGAATGCACACAAAATGTGATGCTTTCTGGGGTTGCTGGTTTTTCTCTATTTCTGGCTCTCTTTTCTGTCAAGGTTACTCTCCTCTCTACCTCACCCCTCTCCGTGCCTTTTTAACGTTGAGGCGCCAGGCCGCTCTATTTTTTGTATCTACCTCCCACGTGTTTGGGTTAATATGGCATGGAGTTATTTCCCTTGATTTAATAAGTTTAATATTACATTTAAACAAGGGCTATCGTTTGGGGGCAGATAAGAAAAATAAATGTAACTTCTGAACAGGTGGAATGAAGCGGTATAGGACATTAAGAGTTTTAAACTGTGGTTGGAGAACATTTTTGTATTTTATATGGCGTTTGAAGCAATCAACGATTATTCTGCCTAAAAATGGTGAAATGTTGAAAAAACGGGTCTAATTTTTATATTTTGTAAAGTGGTTATGGCACTTTCTTTGTTGTGAATGTGAACAAATATCGAGACAACTTAAACCGCAACCCCTAGGTCAACTATATGTTAGTTTGTTTTGTTTCTTTTGTTTTACGGCATATCAACCTCTATGGGTCATTTAATGCCGACAAAGTTATGAACTAATTCATTCTTAATGAATACTCATGTTTTTATAAACACAGTTTTCTATTTATATGGGACCCAAACAGGTACTATACCTAAGATTGTCGATATAAACTTTCTTTTCAAATTTTCAACAGGTCAGCCTTTCCCACGTCATCCCAAATTTCCACTATTTCATAACGTATAACTAAAATTTTTGGCTTTTCCTCTTGTTTCTGGTGAAAAAATAAATTCCATATATTTTCTCTACAATGTTTCGTTATTGGTTTTTTCATCTCTCAAGTTTCAAATTTTCAACAGGTCAGCCTTTCCCATGTCATCCCAAATTTCCACTATTTCATAACATATAACTAAAATCTTTGGCTTTTCCTCTTATTTCTGGTGAAAAAATAAATTCCAGATATTTTCGCTACTATGTTTCGTTATTGGTTTTTCCTCTCTCAAGTTTCATCTGATACGTGACACGTGTTGACTTTGGTATGGGTAGTTCTGGCATTTCTTCGTTTCCATATTTCCACTCAAAGATCTCTTGGAAGCAAACTGTGTTCATTGCTAAAGCGTTATTGAACATGGTTTTCAGAGATTATAGTTGTCGTAGGAAAAAAGAAAGGAAAAAAATAAGGATGGGAAAATAATAAAATTTGACAGAGTTAATATTCAGTCGGTAAATAACAAAGCCGAAATTGCTTTTCTTCTTCTTCTTCTTCTTCTTATTATATTATTATTATTATTATTATTATATTATTATTATTCAACATCTAACCTTTTTTTTCTTTTTCATCATCTTCATCATCATCATCATAATCATCATCTAAGCTCTGTTGTTGTTGATGTTGTTGTTGTTGCTGTTGTGGTTGTTGTTGTTGTTCTTCTTCTTCATCATCATCATCATCATCTAAGCTCTTTTCTTTTTCTTCATCTTCATCTTTTCTTCTTCATCATCATCATCATCATCTTCATCATCTAAGCTCTGTTGTTGTTGTTGTTGTTCTTCTTCTTCTTCTTCTTGTTCTTCTTGTTCTTCTTCTTCATCATCATCATCATCATCATCACTATGATCTAAGCTCTTTTTTTCTTCTTCTTCTTCATCTTCTTCTTCTTTTCTTCTTCTTCTTCTTCATCATCATCATCATCATCATCATCTAAGCTCTGTTGTTGTTGTTGTTCGTCTTCTTCTTCTTAATCATCGTCATCCTAATCATTTCAGCTCTGTTGTTGTTGTTGTTATCATCATCATCATCATCATCATCATCACTTCCATAATCTAAGATCTCTTCTTCTTCTTTTCCTCCTCCTCCTCCTCCTCTTCTTCTTCTTCTTCTTCATCATCATCATCAACATCATCTAAGGTCACTGTTTTTTTCTTCTTCGTCTTCTTCTTCTTTTCTTCATCATCATCATCATCATCATCATCATCTAAGCTCTGTTGTTGTTGTTGTTGTTGTTCTTCTTCTTCTTAATCATCGTCATCCTAATCATTTCAGCTCTGTTGTTGTTATTGTTATCATCACCATCATCATCATCATCATCATCATCACTTCCATAATCTAAGATCTTTTCTTCTTCTTCTTTTTCCTCCTCCTCCTCCTCTTCTTCTTTTTCTTCATCATCATCATCAGCATCATCTAAGCTCTCTTCTTCTTCTTCTTCTTCTTCTTCTTCTTCTTCTTCTTCTTCTTCTTCTTCTTCTTTCAGATTCCAAAATCGCTAAGAAGAATAGAAGAGATGTTCGTGCAAGTCAAATTTGACCATCTGGTGTCGAGTTAGTTGAGTGAGTCAAGTTTTTGCAATATTTTGGTCCGTGTTAGTGGAGGTGCTTTGGAGTAATGGTTATCATCACAGGAAATGGACACGGCGACACGAGTTTAAATCCTGGACGAGGCTGGTTGAATATATATATATAAGAATTGTGCAATCGATACATTGCATAAAGTATGTTATATTTTATTTACAGCAACTACATATTTAAATAAAGAATGATTTTAACTAAATTTTAACTCAATTCAAAAAATAGATTAGAATTTAACACCGAATTTAATTATTAGCAATAAAAATTTAAAAATAGTTTTAAAAATATATTAGAATTTAACACCGAATGAATTATTAATAATAAAAATAGAAGAAATAATTTAAAAAAATAGAATGAAGTTGATTTGAACAACTGAAGTCACGTCTCTTCCCAGTGGCGCTCAACCCCCCCCCCACGTGACGCCCCCCCCCCCAGCTATAAAGAGACATCGCTTTGCAGAAAATCCAAATCAAACTTATCACTTATTCCATTTCAAAGATTTCTAAACTTCCCCATTAAAAAATTAAAAACATTTCTTTTCAAATTTTCAGAATATAAAAATATTTTCAGAGTTGAAAGTAGGTTTATTTCCTATAACTCCAACATATAAAAGGGGAACCACTCTTGACTGATAAATTATTTATTTATTTTATCTATTTAAACTAACCCTAAGCCCTAACCCTAACCCCGTCTTCTTTTTTTCCTAGTAGATCAATCAATAAGTAAATAATTTATCAGTCAAGTGCGGTTCCTCTTTGTTTGTGTTGGAGTTATAGGAAATAACCTAGACATATTTCCATATTTTTTCAAACCAAGAAATGCTTTTGAGTTAAAAAAAAAAAAAAAAAAGATTCCATTTTATGACGTAATCAATTTTGAATATTATTATTATCATTATTGTTATTATTATTATTTTTTTATATCTAAAATAGTTTTGAATAGAATACTGTATGTTTAAGCAAATTCTGGTCGAAACATGTCGGCATATAATAGATTTCAATCTTAATATCGATCTCTCACAGCACTGTACCCACCCCCAAGGCATCGATAGAATCTTTTGTTTTTAAATGAAGCCTTTGTCAACCCCTATTACTAATTTTGATTTGTACTTTCTTCACCTTTTAATTTTTTTCCCAATCTGTTGTTTACCATTTCTTATTGTGTAGCAGTGATACTGATAACTTTTTTTATCTTATTTTAGTGCCTCTTCGGACGTATGTATTTGATTTGAATGAGTGCTAAATTGCCATAGTATAATTAATAGCTGCCACCTACATGCTTTTTTCTTATCAATCTTTACCACATTCACCTTTGACCTCAAAACAAAAATTAAGCTGCTTTATCTTATTTTTAGACGAATGTCTCCTGAGTTTGCCGCGTTTAGATAATAAATTATGCAATCGTCCCTTGCATTCTACTTTAAGAATACTAGTTCCATAAGGTCAATAGGTTACCGGGTCATATGACATCAGCTTTTAAAACGTGATTATGTAAATTGAGATGAAGTATAATGCGTGCATATTAACCCTTCTTCTACGAGATGTATCTACAACTAGTATATACACCTACATATATATATATTTACCAACCTCTCTGCACGAGCAGGATGTGACACAAGGTCAACTTCTTAAGCAGAGTTCAACAGGTTTGAATTCAGAGTTTTCCTTCTCTTAGACCGGTTGCCTAACCAAGGTTAAAGAGCCCAGTCTGCCCTACTATTTATCCGTAGCTGGAGGAAGAGTAGGATTCATACCTTTCCCAAGGCGCTAAGTGAAATGCAATTACCACATCCAGGATTTGAACTCGGGGTGACGAGTCCATTTCCCATGACTTTAACCATTACAATAAGCGCTTCCATTCACCTATATATATGTTAGTAAATTAATAAAAGTTTTACTTTGAGTATGTACAATAAATAATAGCAAAATTATTTATAGCAATAACTAGCATGACCCGTGGATATATTACAGTATGATAATTTAACTATTACAACGTTTGGGCTGACTTCTGATTTAGGTCGGAAAATTAAAACGGAAAACTTTACTAGAGACTATGAATTAACATTTTGCGAATTGGGTTACGGTTTAGGTTGTTTTTAATTACGTATTGCTTTAAAAAACATCAAAAAAACCAAATTACTATATATCTAATTAACCATTGAAATTAATTGTTGAATCTATTATTAAGACATTTGTTTGTGTTAGTATTGCAATGTATAATTTCAATTAACTTTAGTTTTAAAAAAATATTTTTCAACATTAAATGTATAGTAATTTGGGTTAATTTGGGTTTTTTGTTGTTTATTATTTTTAAGCAATACGTAATTAAAAACTACCTTAATCCCCTAAAACCGTAACCCAATTCGCAAAATGTTAATTCATAGACTGTAGTTAAACTGTCATTGGGTACCACCAAAAAACTTTCCGTTTTAATTTTCCGACCTAAATCAGAAGTCAGCCAACGTTTGATATGATAAAATCCAATTTTGAATCTTCAACGAACTTCAGTTCAAAAATCTAGCTATACTTATATACATAATTCCTAGGCTACCCATGAATTATATAACAAATGTTAATAATGCCCATGCAGTGTTTACTTCAACTCGGCGATAAGATACCCCATTGTGGGGCTTTGTTTATACAACAGTCATGCCTTAGCTTGTAACGTTTATGTTTCAGACTACAGCGACCACTCACAATATAGCACTGATTCATTCTTTTTGTTGCACTTTCCTTTTTTCTTTCTTTTTTTTTTTCTTTGAGAAACCCGGGCTAGTTTTTTTTTCTGTCCTTTCTTTCGTTGCTCCGAATTCGTTTTCAAATAAACTGTTTTCTCTTCCATTATCCTTGACAATTTGAGACAAGACAAGGGGACACGAAGGTCATAAAAGGGCGTTCCTTGGTGCTGACACTTGAAGAGCATAATTAGCATGTTAATCAGAGGAGGGGACGCTAGATAACAGAAAACGGCTTTGTCAGCAAATGTTGACTCCTTGGGTAGAGTCACGGCCGAAACGCGTAAAAAAGTCACATGTTCGCGGAGAAGATAATGTAAGAGTGAGTTGGTTGGTTGGGTGGGTGGGTGGTTTGATTTTACGGCATGTCAACTCTTGGGTTATTCTTATACCGAAATCGTTTCTATTTTATTCATTTTAGTCGCGTATTCAATTTTTTAACCCTTTTTTTAATATCATTTAACTGTATGCAAAAGAAAAACTCTTTAGAAACAACTATGGTTTGGTTGGCAGCCTTCCGTCTACGAGAGACGATGGAGTAGTGTCAAAGTTTTTTTTGTCTCTCTTTCAAAATTTTTTTTTTTTAAATTTGAACTACATAGACATTTGAACTTCATATGGACGATAAACAGCTGCCCATGCAGCAAATCCCCCCCCCGCCTTTCCACACTGCCACTGTGATCCAAAGAAAAGGTAAGGTACCAATGCGGTTTGGCAACGGTAGTGTCGCAGGAGTTGATGGGTAATACTGAATTTCAGCATCACACCATCTTAGGGACTTCGGCTCCTGATTTGTTTTCGGGGTTTAATCCCCTAGCCTTTCCTTGAAGTCAGAGGTTTTGTGTCGGACTTTTACTTGACTGATGGTTTGCCGACCAATGCTAAGAAGCCCCTTTCAACCCATTTGGGGATTTATGCGCGTAGTAAGTAAAGTAAAGTCGTCAGGGCGGTCTAAAGTCAGTATCAGCCTATCACCGAGGGAGTCTATCCCCTTTTCAATAGCGCTAGACCAAGGAGATTGTTTTGGCATCTGAGGTGGAGCGCCACACCTACAATCAGCTCCTTACTTTACCGCACAGATCCATGTTCTACTCATACGCTGAGTTGGCGAGGACCGGTATCGAACTAGGAACCTCGTGGTTTCTAGCCGAACGCTCTACCGACTGAGCTAACCCGAGTACCCCAAAACTTACTACTATTGGTGTTCCTTTGGAATGAAATAAGATTAGAGAAACGGTAAATATAAACGTTTAATGTATGTGATTCTTTAACCTCTAGGCATAAAATAACCCTAGGCGGATTGACATGACTTTAAAATCAATCAATCAAGTAAATCACAACGCTGACCCTTGACCAGCTGCAACGACTTCCGGAAAGTGGACAGCCAAAAATAACCAAAAAATGATCTAGGATAAAAAAAAAAAAAAAGGAATAAAAAGAAATAAAAAAGAATATAAAAATGAGCGGGTTATAAGCAAATGCCATCGACAAATAAAAAGAATATATATATATATATATATATATATATATATATAATATATATACATACAGATGTGTATAAAAGAAAGCGGAAAAGAGATTAAAAAATCACATTTGTCCTTTTAAGATTTATGCTTCGAAAGATTATATCAATCTCATTAAGGATGAAGTGATTTATCACATATTGGTGTTATCTACTAACCTGATCTATGTAGGGTACAAGGCCAATTTAATGGAGAATTAGGGGTATGTCGCTTAGACTCAAGTGAAAGACTACCAGCTAATGCTGGTCTGAAAAACTCACAAGAAATTATATAGTATAGCTACTACTACTACTACTACTACTACTACTATAAAAAGTTATATGGTTTAAAGTATTCCTATCTAATAATAATAATAATAATAATAATAATAATAATAATAATTTACAAACGGAGTGACCACTTAGACAACAATTTGCGATCTGCGCGGCCGACTAGCCAATTCTTAGAAAATAAAAGCATTTCGAAGGTCCGACTTTGGCTGGCTGGTTGCTTGGCTGGTTGCTTGGTTTGTTTTACGGCATGTCAACCCTTGTTGGGCTATTTTATACCAAATATATTTTGTCTCATTCAATCCAGTTAGGTATTCAATTTAAAAAAACTTTTTGAGCACATTTTCTAGAAGTCTAACAAGGGTTAGGTTTAGGGTTTAGGGTTAGGCTAGGGTTAGGGTTTGGGTTTGGGTTTCGGTTTAGGGTAAGTTTAATGAGAAAATAAATAAACAATTTGGGTTCTGTTTTTTTTGGGTCACTCATGTTACTCAACTAGGAAATAACTCTTTACCTAATATCAAATCCAATTCTCACAACGTCTTGTCGGCTGGGACAGAAATAAACACCGACTACAACTCTGCTGAGAGGTAAAATTCCCCTCAATGGGTCTACCTGATGACCGTGGGTGGCTACCTGTGATACTTAAGGACCGATTCTTGGTGGCTGATCAAGTAAAGCCCCCGCCCTGTCGGCTAGGGCGTTAGAATGCACCGACTGCACCTCTGCAGAGGGGTAAGATTCCCCCAATGGGGTCACCTGTTGGCCGTGGGTGGCGACCGTGATGCTTAAGGATAAAGCCCAGTTGGATGAGCAGTTCATGACTTGCAATACTCCACTTTGGCCCTATCTTGGGCTAGACGGGTGGTCGGAGAGGCCTCCTTCGATCAATCGGCTGGTCATGTCAAGCCCTAGCACCTATATGATTTTCCCAACCCTATTGCCCTTATGGCAAGCCCCAACCCCTTTTTATCATATGTGTGCTAGAAGGCGGTGGCTGAGGGTCTACATGTCCTGGGAATGACATTAAACTCTATCTGATGGTGAGGTTCCAGTTCTGGAGGTCTGGAGAATGTGGAGCACCCCTTCATCACCATTGTTCCCTGGTCCACTCTGACCCGGAGTGGTAGTACCTGTTAGGGTCCCATCTATGGGTTAAATAGAAAAACATGAGTTGATAAACAAAATTGATTATCCATTAAGAATGAATTTATTTCACAACTTTGTCGGCATTAAATGACCCACCGAGGTTGATATGCCGTAAAACAAAACAAACCAAACTTGGTGGCTGAGCAGTCCATGGTATGCAAAACTCCACTTTGGCATTTATTTAGGCTAGACGGACGGACGGAGAGGCCCCCACCAATCAATCGGCTGGCTATTAAAAGCCCTAGCACTTATATGATTGTCCTGATCGCCTTTGTTCTCATGGCAAACCCCCGACCCTTTTTATTATAAATGTGCTAGAAGGTTGTGGCTGATGGTCTTCGTGTCCTGTGTATGACGCTAAACTGCATCTAACTTCCAGCTCTGGGGAGTGTGGAGTACACCTTTATCACCATTACTTCAAGGTCTGCTTTGATCCGGGGTGGTAGTACGTGTTAGGATCCTATCTATGAGTTAAATAGAAAAAAATATGAGTTATAGAAAATGCACTTAAAAAGTTTTTTTTTTAAATGGTACTATCTTCACCTTCACGTTCCACAGTTTCCTCAGCTCTCTGGCAAGGCCAAGTATTGTTCAATCTTTTCGCTTTCTTTCATTTTTACTCGATTCTTCTTCTTCTTCTTCTTCTTCTTCTTCTCTTATTATTATATTATTATTATTTATTATTATTATTATTATTATTATTCACTCCTTTTGGGTTTTCAGATTAGCGTCAGATGGCCTTTCACTGGAGTCTGAGTGACAGCAAGTCTCCTCAGGTCTCCAGGACTCTTCTGAGTATTCTGGCAATATTGCAGCAGTGCAGTGTTCTGGATGGTATCAATCCTTCCCCTGATTTCACGACTTTCCAAACCCTTTTCCAATCCTTTTGGACCGTTCCAAGTGCACCAACTACAATTGGTATCACTTTGACTTTCATATTCCATAACTTTTTCAGTTCTTCTGGCAAGGTCCAGGTATTTGTCCATTTTTTCATTATTATTATATTATATTATTATTATTATTATTATTATTTCACTCCTTGTGGGTTTTTCACGCCAACGTTATTATTATTATCATTTGATAGGAATACTTTAAACCCTATAACATTATATAAAGTATTTGTATTAAGAATAGTTCCTTATAGCTATAAATGTTTACAAAGAATTATTATATTAATAATATGGTGCACTTGGATCGGTCCCAAAAAGCTTGGAAAAAAGACTGGAAAATCTGGAAATCAGAGAAGAATTGAGACCATCCAGACTACTGCACTGCTGCAATCTGCCAGAATACTCAGAAGAGTCCTGGAGACCTGAGGAGGCTTGTTGTCACTCAGACTTCAGGGAAGTACATCAGCTAATGCTGGTGTGAAAAACTATTATTATTATTATTAGTAGTATAGTAAGTAGTAGTAGTAGTAGCTATACTATATAATTTCTTGTGAGTTTTTCAGACCAGCATTAGCTGGTAGTTCTTTCACTTGAGTCTAAGCGACATACCCTTAATTCTCC
>CM042161.1:22241116-22293616 GCA_023376005.1 Doryteuthis pealeii | reverse complement strand
GAATATATATATCTTATATACATATATATATATATACATATAGATTGTTTTTTCTTTTGGTCAAATACTGTACCAATAGATATTTTTTGTTGGTACGACTATCTTGGTCTTTCTTTTTTTCAAAATTTTTTTCTCCCCGGTTGATGTTTGTGTATATTTTTACAATCAAACTATTTGCTGTTTTTTTCTCACCGCGAGGATTTACCAACACGCTTGTATATAAAATATATTATATATATATATAATATAATATATAATATATATATATAATATGCCCTTGTATATGTGCGTATCGTACATATAGCCGTCTTTTTTTCTCTTTTTTGTCACGGGTGTGTGAAAATGTCAAAAGGAATTCATTTTACTCCAATAAATTTTGTCACTTCTTCGCTTTTACAAAAAAAGTGACGCTATGTAAATTTCCAGTTGGTTTCATTGCAATACAATAAAGAAACATGAAAGGCAAGACATGTGCCTGACAACATCTGTTTATGTTTTCAAAAAGGACATTTCTTTCACGCAATCTGTTGATTAGGGTTGGTTGGAATTTTCACTTTTAAAAAAAATAAAAAGTTCTCAAACAATGAAAGTTGTGCGTCGGTATAATAAATTCTGATATTAAAAACTAGATTTCTTACTTGCACGATTGTTTGAGGGAATAGCATCAAAGTATTGAGTGTTGAGTATCTGGCCGCCATCCTTGGCCAGTTGTAAAAGAACTTAAAGTAAATAAGTAAGTAAGTCAATAAGTCCTTGTGGTATAGTGTCCTTTAGGTCCGACGTCCAAGATGATCCAAGTAACAATGTGCTAAGATTAAGAATCAGGCTAGAATAAATACAACAACAGCAGCAGCAGCACTGCCAGTGATTGGACAATAGGAATCTTTCCCAGGTCACGTGCTTATAGGTGAGTCTATAAGTAGAGGTGTACATCTGGCACACGCCTTATATCTAAGAAAAATTCCAACAATCGTCAGTAAAATGCACTAAAAATCCTCGTTTTTCCATTTGGCCCAGAAATTGGTTAGAAAATTTAGCAATTTCAATATTTAAAACAGAATTTATTTTACTAAGATTAAACAAATAAGAAATTATAACTATTATAAACTGAAGACTCCTTTTCGCTAGCACTAGACTAGGAAGATTGTCTTTTTAATTTTATTTTCATACCATTTCTATAACTCTGACGTATGAAAAAAAAACAACGAAAATACAATTTGTAATTAAAGAAACAAGCAAAAAGAAAACACCCTCCGGGCGATGTAAAAATAATTTTTGAAAGATACTGCTTGAGAGAGGTGGGAAAAATTAAATAGATAAAATAAAATGTTTTCATATTTTAAGAAATGAATTACTTACTCAAAAAGCATCATATTCACTATACTCCACTGAGATATTATCGTATGAGCAAAAATATATTGTTCAGATTTCATAAAATGAAATGGGGGGGGGGCTAGTAAAAAAATATTTCCCCTAATACATTTTAGAAAAATCTATTTTAAGCATAGATTATTCAAAAGGAGAATAAGTATTTAAAAAATTGTGAAAATTTGACTCTTAATTGATTTTTTTTCATAGAATTTTGTTGAAAATACTGTCACGGAAGCAGTGACGTAGTTTCGGTTACAGACAAAAAGAGACCGAATCTCCATTATTAATATATATATAATGATTACAAAATGAAGATCTATTACTCCCCAAACATCAAAAATTAGAACTTCACCAGCTTGCTGGTACAGTATGATAAAACGGTTGGAGATTTGCCATAAGGGTAGCAGGGTTGGGACAATCATATGGCTACCAGGACTTGACATAAACCAGCAGATTAGTCGGAGAGAGCCACTTCGACCGCCTGTGTATCCTATGTATGTTTAACTTCATGCACAGCAGAGCAATCCTGTCTAAGTGCACCATGGCCGCGCGCCTTGCAACTGAGATATGTTTCGTAGATAACTATGGCGTTCATTGTATCATTTTAAAATTCTGTGCACGTAACATGATTCTAGAAATTCTGAGTCAAGATACACAATGATAGACGAAGATCAGAAGGGACAGTCTTTGGTGTGAATAAGCGTGGGACAAAACTTATGGACTGAATATATTAAGAAAGGATATGCTTGTTACTAAGCACTAAACGTCTATACATTTCAGATCAAAATGACTGTGTAGAAAATAACTGTGTTAAAAACCATGTGTTGGTTGGTTGGTTGGTTGGTTGGTGTTGCACAGGGCCAAAACTCGAGTTGTAGTATAATGCGTCAGTAGTAGTCGTCGTTAGTTCAGAAACAACATACGCAAGTCGTATAGTCACAAGGGACTGTTTTATTCTTTTCCACTTATGTGTTGATCTTTACTTCTCCAACAGTGTCCAGCATGTCTTGTCCGTCTTATTTCGGATGGTTTGTGTGATAGGGGCAGGTGGCCGTATAGCTTCTTCCTTGTGAGTTGTTGTTTCCCCGATTTGTTCAAGATCGCACACAGCATTCTTGTGCAGCTCCCATCTAGCCTATTTTCAAGGCACCTCATCAAAGTCCAAGTAGGTGCAGCCATACAGTAGCACTGATACACCCCGGCCAGGAAGATCGTCGCTTTAACTTGTCGGTGTGATCTGATTTCCATATAACGGACAATCTGTTGGTTATTTCCGAGTTGAGTAACATGATTTTACAGGGTGACCCAGAAAAAGCAGAGCCCACAAATTTTGTATATAGACTGTTAATTTTATCTGGAGAGTAGGGTTAGGGTTAGGGTTTAGGGTTAGTTTAATGGGAAAATAAATAAATAATTTGGTCTGTTTTTTCTGGGTCACCCTGTAATATCATGATAGGAAATAACCAGGTAAAGTATGAAACCAATTCACGAATAAAACCAACGCTAATATGAGTACAATATTATTCGCGTAAGATGCAATGATCTTGTTTACAGCACAACTCACATAAAGGTGGCCTTCGTCGGCCATTAAGCTTAATTTCGAGTAATATTTAGGGAAACTATTTTATAATTAATCACCCTGTAATATCATGTTACTCATCTAGGAAATAACCAATCTGTTTATAGCCGACCATGCCTTCCCTATACGTTGCCTTAACATAGATTTCTGTAGAAGCGATATTACTACCTAGGCATGTTGGGTTGATATGCCGTAAAACAAATAAACCAAACCAAACCAAACCTTATTTTTAACTTATGAAAACGGATGTCCTTGGCTAATATACGTGATGTAGTCCATAGATAGTGATGGTGATGTCCTCAGGAAAACCTACGCGAGAAGATAGATGAAATTGCACTGACCCTCATCAGCACTATCTTGAGTTGCACTGGTTGAACTCCCAATGTTTCTGAAAGTCCAAAATTATCAGCAGCAACTGCAGCACAAGTTGTACTATCTCATGTAAGATACGCAGGATGACTTTTAGACGCTAACTAGAAGCAGCTACCCGGCGTTGCCTGTTTATAGGGAGATAATAAAAAAGTTAGTCTGCAGATCCATTGATTGTTGGAATTTTTACTGATATAAGTTGTGTGCTAGTTCCCGCCTATATTTATAGACTCGGCGGATTCATGTGGTCTATTCCTTAGCCAATCACTGGCATACTGAGTGGCTGATATATTACTTGAGCACTGTCTTCTCAGTCACTCCGCAACCAACAGACGAAGGACCTAGGATTCTCTACCTGAGTGAATTACCAAAGGATCCAAATCGGAGGACTCTTTACCTAGAATCAACTGGCCAATTGTGGCCCTTAAAAACCAAACAGTTTGGGTCTTACATAGTTGATTTTAATCGCGAACGTCACCAATGACTTTCCCTTCTTTTACTATTCAAATTCTAATTTTGAATATCTTCACGAATATAATTAAAATCTTAATTATTTTTGCACAAAAAGCAAGCTCTGGTGATAGGAATGTGATATATATTTGCTTTGTCATTAATTGTTTTATTGGACCATATGACCTTTAGGCACCCCTTTTGATCTCGATTAAGAAAGGACATATTTTTCATTTACACCGTCATTATCCGGTTGTTTTAACAGACGAATTTTAGATCTTTTTAAATTATAAAACTAACCCCTAACCCTAACCCTAACCCCTAATTCTAACCCCTAACAAACAACCGGATATTGACGCTGTAAATAAAAAACATGTCCTTTCTTAATCGAAATCAAAAAGGGGTGCCTAAAGGTAATATGGTCCGTTATATTAGAATTTTCCTCCGGACATACATACACACCAACTGTCCTTATATAGTTACTAGCAGCGCTACCCGGCGTCGCCTGGTTAGAGGGGGGATTTTAAGTTAGTCCCACAGATCCATTATATTACTGAATCGTGAAAAAATTGACCTTGCATTGATCCAGCTACTCTGAAAAGAAACGTTAATGTCTACTATCTAAAATATTAAATGAAAAAATTCCATGCTGTTATTATTTTAAAATTTATTTTTGAATTATCTCACGAATATAGATCAAATCTCTATTATCTTTGTTAAAAAACCAAGCCCTGGTGAATTTAATGTGTATATATATATTTAGTTTCCTCCGGACATACATACACACCAACTGTCCTTATATATGTATAGATAGATGAGTCGTAAATTGTCAAATTCTTCAAATCATCATCATCATCATCAGGCCGCTGTGACAGCATGAATATCCATTACTCTCTCTCTCTCTCTCTTCTCTCTCTCTCTCTCTCTCTCTCTCTCTCTCTATCTATCTATCTATCTATCTATCTCTCTCTCCAACCGTTTCTATCTGTCGTCGCCTCTGCCAGGCCCTTCGTGCAACATACAAAATCCTCGCAGTGCTAACTGATGAAGTTTTTGCTGATCGGCCTATACCATGAATTGTGCCACAGGAGAACATCCTTTATGAGGTATTCCTTGCTTCTCCAATATGTCTTCCTAGTATCACTCGGATGGTTTGGGTATAGCTGAACAGCATTAAACTATTGCTTCAGCGTGCCCCCCCCCCTCTCTCTCTCTCTCTCTCTCTCTCTCTCTCTCTCTCTCTATCTATCTATCTATCTTTCCTTCTTTCTAATGGTATTTTTCTGTGTAGCGTGTCCTTTTTATTTCCCTTCTTTCCTTATGATAAAAACGGTATGGTCCATTTAGCTGAAGTGATGACATTCATAAGAAATAAGAATTTGGTGGATAAGCAATATGAGATAATTTGAAGTTACATTTTTACATTTCATCACGGACGATTTCAACGGTCTTATTTTTAACCAGAGGGTGTTGAAAAATGATAACGGTCGTACAATTAAGGAACACGAGTTTTAATATATAGAGTATACATTTGAAACCGATTCATGCTCACCTACCTAAGATACCAAAGGTAGCTTTTCGACATTACCAACCTATAATTTGCATAACACTTCACAGGCGGGCGGAGAGACCCCTTCCAAATCAATCGGCTGGTCAAGTCAAGTCCTAGAACCTATATGATTGCCCCAACCCTATTGCCCTTATGACATCCCCAAGCCCTTTTATCATATGTGCTAGAAGCGGTGGCTGAGGGTCTACATGTCCTGGAAATGACTTTAAACTCTATCTGATGATGAGGTTCCAGTTCTGGAGGTTTGAGGAATGTGAAGCACCACTGCATCACCATTGCTCCCTGGTCCACTCTGATCCGGAGTGGTAGTACCTGTTAGGGTCCCATCTATGGGTTAAATAGAAAATTTGTTTACAAAAAAATTAAGTTTGAATAATTTTCTACCTAACGAATCTTTTAAAACTTTGCCGGCATTAAATAACCCACCGAGGTTGATATGCCGTAAACCAAAACAAACAAATTCTTCACGTCATATTTCCTTGTGGTGTAATGGTTAGCAAGCTAGTCTTGCAGATCCATTATTACTGATTAGCGAGTTCGATCTTCACTGGATGCCTCATACTAAAAAAACGGACGTCCCAACGTGTAATGGTTAACAAGTTAGTCTCGCAGATCCATTATTACTGAATAGCGAGTTCGATCCTCACTGGATGCCTCATACTAAAAAAACGGACGTCCAACGTGTAATGGTTAACAAGCTAGTCTCGCAGATCCATTATTACGGATAGCGAGTTTGATCCTCACTGGATGCCTCATACTAAAAAAACGGACGTCCCAAAGTGTAATGGTTAACAAGTTAGTCTCGCAGATCCATTATTACTGAATAGCGAGTTCGATCCTCACTGGGTGCCTCATACTAAAAAACGGACGTCCCAAAGTGTAATGGTTAACAAGTTAGTCTCGCAGATCCATTATTACTGAATAGCGAGTTCGATCCTCACTGGATGCCTCATACTAAAAAACCGACGTCCCAAAGTGTAATGGTTAACAAGTTAGTCCGCAGATCCATATTACTGAATAGCGAGTTCGATCCTCACTGGATGCCTCATACTAAAAAAACGGACGTCCCAAAGTGTAATGGTAACAAGTTAGTCTCGCAGATCCATTATACTGAATAGCGAGTTCGATCCTCACTGGATGCCTCATACAAAAAAACGGACGTCCCAAAGTGTAATGGTAACAAGTAGTCTCGCAGATCCATTATTACTGAATAGCGAGTTCGATCCTCACTGGGTGCCTCATACTAAAAAAACGGACGTCCCAAAGTGTAATGGTTAACAGTTAGTCTCGCAGATCCATTATTACTGAATAGCGAGTTCGATCCTCACTGGATGCCTCATACTAAAAAAACGGACGTCCCAAGTGTAATGGTTAACAAGTTAGTCTCGCAGATCCATTATTACTGAATAGCGAGTTCGATCCTCACTGGATGCCTCATACTAAAAAAACGGACGTCCCAACGTGTAATGGTAACAAGTTAGTCTCGCAGATCCATTATTACTGAATAGCGAGTTCGATCCTCACTGGATGCCTCATACTAAAAAAACGGACGTCCCAACGTGTAATGGTTAACAAGTTAGTCCGCAGATCCATTATTACTGAATAGCGAGTTCGATCCTCACTGGATGCCTCATACTAAAAAAACGGACGTCCCAACGTGTAATGGTTAACAAGTTAGTCTCGCAGATCCATTATTACTGAATAGCGAGTTCGATCCTCACTGGATGCCTCATACTAAAAAAACGGACGTCCCAACGTGTAATGGTTAACAAATTAGTCTCGCAGATCCATTATTACTGAATAGCGAGTTCGATCCTCACTGGATGCCTCATACTAAAAAAACGGACGTCCCAACGTGTAATGGTTAACAAGTTAGTCTCGCAGATCCATTATTATGAATAGCGAGTTCGATCCTCACTGGATGCCTCATACTAAAAAAAACGGACGTCCCAACGTGTAATGGTTAACAAGTTAGTCTCGCAGATCCATTATTACTGAATAGCGAGTTCGATCCTCACTGGATGCCTCATACTAAAAAAACGGACGTCCAACGTGTAATGGTTAACAAATTAGTCTCGCAGATCCATTATTACTGAATAGCGAGTTCGATCCTCACTGGATGCCTCATACTAAAAAAACGGACGTCCCAACGTGTAATGGTTAACAAGTTAGTCTCGCAGATCATTATTACTGAATAGCGAGTTCGATCCTCACTGGATGCCTCATACTAAAAAAACGGACGTCCCAACGTGTAATGGTTAACAAATAGTCTCGCAGATCCATTATTACTGAATAGCGAGTTCGATCTCACTGGATGCCTCATACAAAAAACGGAACGTCCCAACGTGTAATGGTTAACAAGTTAGTCTCGCAGATCCATTATTACTGAAAAGCGATTCGATCCCCGCTTATGCCCCATAGTAAATCCCCCATGTTAAAAAGGCTTTGTGTTAATCTAGCCAGGAGGGAGATAAGGAAAATATATTTTTTTAATTCCTTGATGATAAATCTGAAACATCCTGAAACATCGTGGCGTGTGGTCTGTGATTCAGCATCCAGTCCATCTGAATTTATTAGGTTATTTTTTGCCTCACTGTTTGTAAGTCTGTTTTCTTTTAATAGATTTACAGTTGGCCAGCTATCTACTTTTTCTGGAAGATTGTTCCAGATTTTGCTATTATCTGATTAAATCTTTGGCTGTAGTCAGTGCTTTTTTCTTTTTGTTTTGTTTTTAGTTTTGTATTTCTTTTTCTTTTTTTTTTTTTTCTTTTTGTTTTTTGTTGTGTGTTTTTTGTTGTTGTTTTTTGCTTTCGTATTCTTTTTACTTGTCCATAATAAAGTAAAAGTAAAGTCGTCAGGGTGGCCTAAAGCAGTATCAGCCAATCAGCGAGGGAGTCTATCCCCTTTTCACTAGCGCTAGACGAAGGAGATTGTTTTGGGCCTGAGGTGGAGCTTCACACCTTTCACCAGCTCCTTACTTTACCCTGTGCTACTCATACGCTGAGTTGGCGAGTGCTGGTATCGAGTTATGAACCTTGTGGTTTCTATCTCCTTTCACTAAGGAGATTGTTTTTGTGCCTGGGGTTGGAGCGTCACACCTTACATCAGCTCCTTACTTTACCTGTGCTACTCATACGCTGAGTTCGCGAGTGCTGGTATCGAACTATGAACCATGTGGTTTCTAGCCGAACGCTCTACCGACTGAGCTAACCCGAATACATAAAATGATGATTTTGTTTAGGTTAGTTGATGGGTTGATTGATTGATTTAACGGCATTTCAACCAGTCTAGGGTTATTTATACTCAGATGTGAGGAATTGTGGTCATTGCATAGGATTGAAAAATGAACAAAATTTTAAAAAAAACAAAAAAAAAGAAAGTAAGAAATATGTAAAAAAAAAAGAAGTGGCTGGTCGGTTATATTTTAAGCGCATGTCAAGCCTTGTTGGGTTATTTTATGCCGAAGACGTTTTGTTTCATTTATTATGATGGGTATTAATTTTTTTTAATTCAAATTCAATTCTTTTTAGACAATTTTTAACTCATTATTTTTATTAATTCTTTCTGGTTAATCAATTAATGTTTCACTAGAAATATAAAATAAATCGTGTGATATGTATGTGTGTGCGTCTGTGTGTGTGTGAGAGTGTGTGGGTATGTGAGAAAATGAGAGGGGGAGTGGGAAAGAGAGAGGGGAGTGTGTGTGTGTGTGTGTGTGTGTGTGTGTGTGTGTGTGTGTGTGTGCGTGTCGCGCGTGTGTTGTTGGTTGTGTGTGGTTGTGTGTGTGTGTGTGTGTGTGTTTGTAAAAAAACATGTGAAAACCAAAATCTGGCTCTGTATTTACAAAATATACACATCCAATTTACAGTGCCTCTTATCAATCACGTGACGTTGGTATCTTCTGGTGCCGTAAAACCCATTTTCAGAAGAAGCTGTAAATAACAATATTCAATAATCTTTGTCTGGCGACACATGTATGGATTCTACCCAATTTGTATCAGTGCTTGATTTGGTTTGGTTTGTTTATTTTACGGCATATCAACCTCAGTGGGTCATTTAATGCCGATAAAGTTTTGAAATAAATTAATTATTAATGGATACACAATCTTTTTTTATAAATACATTTTTTCTATCTAACCCATAGATGGGACCCTAACAGGTACTACCACTCCGGGTCAGAGTGGACCAGCGAGCAATGGTGATGAAGGGGTGCTCCACATTCCCCAAACTTCCAGAACTAGAACCTCACCATCAGATAGAGTAACGTCATTCCCAGGACATGTAGACCCTCAGCCACCGCCTTCTAGCACCCATGTGATAAAAAGGGCTTGGGGTTGCCATAAGGGCAATAGGGTTGGGGCAATCATATAGGTGCTAGGCTTGACATGACAAGCCAATTGATCGGAGGGGGCCTCTCCGACCACTCGTCTGGTCTAAGTTAGGGCCTTAGTGGAGTGTTGCTCATCCACCAAGACTCCGTCCATAAGCATCACGAGTCACCACCCGCAGCCAACAGGTGGTCTCATTTGGGGGTGTCTTTCCCCTCTGCAGATGTGCAGTTGCTGCTTTCTAACGCCCCAGCGGACAGGGCGGTTATATCAGTGCATTGTTATTATTTTCCTAACGTAATTCAAAAATGTCCAAATTTCTTTCTCTTTTGTCGAAACAAGTTGTTGAATAATAAATTTCTTTAATTACATCTGGTTGTTTTTATCCTGCTTTTTAATTAGAAGTAATTAGATTTTGTGATGTCGATTTTGCTTGAAAGGAAACATTGTTTTGTTTTCTTTTCCATTTTAGTATTGAAGAGCTTAATGGTTTATTTGAAGTTTTAATTTCAAACCACAAAATAATTTAATTTTAGGTTAATGAGAAACCTGGTACCGAAAAAATGCAAAGAATTCTTAAAGAATCTCTAAAAGCTGCCGGCTACGTAGCGATTTATTACAGCTTCACACACACACACACACACACACACACACACACACACATCTATATATATATATATATATATATATATATATATATATATATATATATATATATATATATATATGTATGTATGAGAGTAAGTAAACAAACATGTGTTTTATTCATTTATTTTATATATATATATATATATATATATATATATATATAGTATTACATTTTATATATATATATATATATATATATATATATATATATATATATATATATATATATAGTATTACAGTGTGTACAGAAATAACCATATTATGTAATATTATATTATATTATTATATTATTATTATATAATCATTATATCATATTAAATAATAACCATTTATATCAACCAAATATTGAGACTAACCCGATATTTTTTTACCGGTAATCATTCCCTTTATATATATATATATATATGTGTGTGTGTGTGTGTGTGTGTGTGTGTGTGTGTCTGTGTGTGAAAAGAAAAAGGGAAGTGAATCTGACAGTATGTAATACAGTGAAAAATTTGAAAAAACATAGGTTCATAAAATGAGTGATATTTATTTCGCCAACGCTGCAGTGTTTCAATCAGTTTTAGTAGATCTTCATCAGGACTTTTTTTATTTGAGGAAAAATAAATTTATCACAGAGAATAAGGAGACTGTGAGAGTCTTTTGTTGATCAATCTATTTAAAAATGTTGAATGATAAAGCCCTGATGAAGATCTACTAAAACAGATTCACACTGCAGCATTGGCGAAATAAACATCACTCATTTTATGAACCTGTGTTTTTTCAAATTTTTCACAATATTATATATATATATATATATATATATATATATATATATATATATATAAAGACGATGCGACTACTACAAAAACAGTAAAATCCTACCAGTCAAACTCTTGTACGGTAGAAGAAAATCAAGAGCTCTCGAAAATTCGACGAAATAAAACGAAACTTAACCTTTAAAACCGAGTTTCTGTTAATCCCAACGCTTCATACTAAAGCCCAAACAACATACGTAAACTTTATATATATATATATATATATATATATATATATATTATATATATATATATGGCATAATGGTTAGAGTCGTGGGAAATGAAGTTCAAATCCCAGACAAGGCTGTTTGCATTGGGAAAGGTATGAATCCATATATTCTCCTTCCAGCTATGGGTAAGATAGTAGGGCAGACTGGGCTCTTTAACTTTGGGTAGGCAACCATTCTAGGAGAGGGATAATTCTGAATTCAAAATTCCTGACGTCGGTCGTTGATTGGGTTTGTGGCAACTCTTGATGCACCAATTTTTTTCCTATCGACTGTGCCAAAAAGTGCGAATGGTCCAACACAAGCCTTCACCACTATAAACAAATCACTGTGTGGGTTGTTCATTGTATGAACACTCATGCGTCGAAATCGACGATAGAGTCCATAATATATACACATGTATATATACATATATATATATATATATATATATATATATATATATGTGTGTGTGTGTGTGTGTGTGTGTGTGTGTGTGTGTGTGTGTGTATAGACATATATATGTATAAACAGACATTATATATATATATATATATATATATATATATATATATATTATAACCTAATTCAAGGGGAATCATTCAACTTGAATGATGTCGTTTTATGTAGATTGGACATGAAATCAAACTTTACCCCTTTACTAATATTAACAAAAGCATTTCCTTTTTATTTCTTATTTCCTTGATTCTTTTCATTCGATTGAAACAGATGATACTTGTCTGATTAGCATTATTTATCACTTCTGATCGTGCTCTCCGTCTTTCTATCTTTTAAGCTCTCTCTTTCTGATGTGTAGTGTGTTCTTTTCTTCTCTTTCTTTTCTTACAATCTTATATGCCCAGAGATGGAAGCGCGTGGTGTAATGGTTAAAGTCATGGAAAATGGACTCGCCGCCCCGAGTTCAAATCCTGGATGTGGTAACTGCATTTCATTTAGCGCTAATACCCTGGGAAAGGTATGAATCCTACTCTCCCTTCAGATATGGATAAATAGTAGGGCAGACTGGGATCTTTAACCTTGGTTAGTCAACCGGTATAGAAGGAAAACTTTGAATTCAAACCTGTTAAACTTTGCTTAAAAATGACCTTGTGTCACATCCTACTCGTGCGGAGGCGTTGGTAAATATATATATGCAAAGAGATGTGTATGTCCTTTATGAGTTTTACATGGCGATGAACATTGGGAGATTTCCGTAGAGTGCCGATGCGATAAGATGAGATCGATAAATGTGTGTTGTGATTTATTTTCTGTTGATATCGACAGACGTTGGGAATTCTCACAATGATCGAACAACGGGAGATTGGTTACTGCGATTGGTTCGCGTCATTATCTTCCGGATTTCGGTAACTGGAAATCATTGGAATTGAAAGAAGTGCCAGTCGGAATGGGATGGGTTGGGAGGAGCTGATAAGAATTAATCTTGGTTGAAGATTGAGTACAATGAAAGGCTTTGTCATATTGTATTTCATTGGATAAAATTAGATAAAGATTTTTGTCTCATGTCTATCAAGTAATATACAACAATAACAAAGATTGGAAGAAGAGTGAAGAAAAATCTTTGTTATAAGAAAAATGAGATTATCTAAAAGAAAAGAAAGAAACACGAGAGGATCTAAAATAAATAAATGAAGAAAGAAAGAAAGAAGGAATGAGTGAACGAAAGAAAGAAGAATGAAAGAAGAAACATGAGATGATCTATAAGAAAGAAGAAAGAAAGAAAGAAAGAAAGAAAGAAAGAAAAGATGACCAAAGAAAGAAAGAAAGAAAAAAGAAAAGAAAGAAAAAATGAGATTATCTAAAAAAAAAGAAAGAAAGAAGAAAGAAAACAAGATGACTAAAAGAAAGAAAGAAAGAAAGAAAAAAGAAAGATAAAAAAGAAACATGAGATTATCTAAAAAAAAAAGAAAGAAAGAAAGAAAACAAGATGACTAAAAGAAAGAAAGAAAGAAAGAAGAAAGAAGAAAGAGAAAGAAAAAACGAGACATGACATTATCTAAAAAAAGAAAGAAAGAAGAAAGAAGAAAGAAAGAAAACAAGATGACTAAAGAAAGAAAGAAAGAGAGAGAGAAAGAGAGAAGAAAAATGAAACATGAGATTATCTAAAAAAAAAAGAAAGAAAGAAAGAACAAGATGACTAAAAGAAAAGACTAAAAAAGAAAAGAAAGAAAGAAAGAAAAAACAAGATGACTAAAAGAAAGAAAGAAAGAAGAAAGAAAGAAACATGAGATTATCTAAAAAGAAAGAAAGAAAGAAAGAAAACAAGATGACTAAAAGAAAGAAAGAAGAAAGAGAGAAAGAGAGAAAGAAAAAATGAAACATGAGATTATCTGAAAAATAAAAGAAAGAAAGAAAACAAGATGACTGAAAGAAAGAAAGAACGAAACATGAGATTATCTAAAAAAAAGAAAGAAAGAAACTTGACTAAAAGAAAGAAAGAAAAAGAGAGAAAGAAAGAAACATGAGATTATCTAAAAAAAAAAAATGGAAGAAAGAAAACAAGATGACTAAAAGAAAGAAAGAAAGAAAGAAAGAAAGAAAGAAAGACGGACTGATCTATAAGTGAATTCCTTGGATGGTGCCGGAGAAAGAAGAAAAAATAATTATGTTCAAAAATGAAAATACTAAACTGCTGAACAAAAAAGAAGGCAATTGATTTTCAAATGTAAACAAATCAATGATTGTTTTTGTTTTTTGTGTCATTTACCATCTGGTTTATTTCATAATCTATTTTCCTGTGTTCCGACTTCTCACATTTCAAAAATCAATATTTTTTCGTGTGCGTGTCACGTGCTCCATTGGACGGTTCTATTCCTTACGTTGTTTGTTCTTTTTCTTTTATTTTTCATCATCATCATCATCATCATCATCATGTATCGCTAGTAGCACGGGTATCCATGACAATCTCTTGCCAACCGTCCCTATGATTCATTGCTCTCGGGAAGTCCTCTGTGCAGCGTCCAGTATCCGCGCAGAGTTGGCCAATGTAGGTTTTTTGCTGGGAGGGGTTTCATAAAAAAATCTGGATACTGGTGGTTGAAAGGCAAGAAAAAGTGTGGGTTTTTTTTTGGGGGGGGGCTGTATGTGTGAGTATGTGTGTGTGTGTGTGTGAGTGAGTGTGTGAGAGAGAGAGAGAGAGAGAGAGAGAGAGAGAGAGAAAGAGAGACTAAGATGATTGTTAGAAGATAAAAAATATTGAAATGAGAGAGAACGCAATAGATAGAGATAAGAGGGAAAGAGAGAAATGGGAGAGAGAGAAAATATAGCAAGAATGTGCGATATATATATATCTTATTATAATGGAGATTGTGTGTTTTTCTGTCTGTAACCGAAACTATATTATTACTCAAGTTACAATTCCCTTAGTTATTTACATCACATTCTCAATGATTTTATTTTTATTTAAACCTCAATTATTGATAAAATGGTTTTACATTATTAATACTGTTAAACATATCTACATACTAGCAACATGCAATTATATTTATATATACAACAAAATGGCGGTTTACAGTGTGAATGGGAAGGCTAATTTGCATATTGATATTAAAAATGTGATTTTAATAAATATGTATTTAGTATTATTGATTTCTAACTGTTTGGTTTTATTTTAATGAATATAAGCAAAAATCTCTTCAATGAATCTTGAATTAAATCCATTAACAAGAAAGAATAACTGTCATTTTATTCTTTACTTCCTCTTTTAACTAAATACTTAAATTAGAAAAAATAAAAATGAAAGACGAGAGTGATGGAAGAGTAAGTTTCAGTTGTTCTATTTTTCGATTATAGCCCCCTCTGTTTCAAATCTTTTTATCTGCATTCTTATTCAGTTTCATTAGCCTTTCTAATTTAATACGATATTTTATTACATTAAAACTTAAATACTTGCACCCGGAGGGTGCATATATTTGCTAGTATATATATATATATATATATATATATTATATATATATATATATATATATATATATTTCACGAGTTTGCATTTCACGAAATCTGTTAATTTAAGAAAAGCATGTTTTCCTTACTGTATATGCTACAGAAAGATTTTTATGTACAATGGTTTACAGTAGATGTTATCTGAATAAAGATTTTTTAACAAGAAACGTGACTAGTTTTCAAATGCCTAACCCCACTGATGATATAACTAGCTCACCCTGTTCGAGTTCGGGTCACTTAACTAAGTGAAATAGCAAACCTCTTCCCAATCCCTTTACTCTCTCTCTCTCTCTCTCTCTCTCTCTCTCTCTCTCTCTCTCTCTCTCTCTCTCTCCACACACACACACACACAACACACACACAATATATATATATATATATATGTTTGTGTATTTAGGCAGCATTTCTTCTTGTAGGCATATATTGTTAAATAATGCGGTCATTTTTTATATGCAAGTTTTGTCCCTTTGTTTTTTCGTATTGCCGGATTGTTTTTGTAATATCTGGCGAAAATTGGCTGATGTATTTGCCATATGTCATAGACCAAGTACTTTCCGCCCTATCGTGGGCCATATTCGGGGTATTTTGAAACCGTACAACAATGGGCTTTTCCATTTTCTATTTATATAGGTTGTGTTTATTATTGTTGTTGTTACTATTAGTGTTATTATTATTGTTTTTATTATCATTTTTAATATTATTATGATTTTATAATTTGCCATGGCAGTTCACGTTTCTTTCTTGTAAACCTTTAAAAATTGAACTAAGTTTTCATCTAATTAATTTTTGTTATACTAACACGATTATTCCATGTCAGAATTCTAGTTTTGCCGTGGGAGACTGGAAAAACAACAACATTTATTTATACCAATATATCATCATCATCATCATCAGCAGCAGCAGCAGCTGAAGCAAGTCGTGCTGACACTACGGATTCCCTTGATCAATCTCTCCGTCAGCCCCTACTAGTCATTCCTCTTTGCAGGTCCTCTACACGACATCCAGAGTCCGCACAGTGCTGATGAATGCATGTTTTTACCTGTCGGTCATCACTGGTGTGTCCACACGTAGGAGTCCACAGGAGAACGTAATCCCCTATAATAATGATTGGAAAAACACCAACATTTATTTATATCAATATATCATCATCAGCAGCAGCTGAAGCAAGTCGTGCTAACACTACGGATTCCCTCGATCAATCTCTCCATCAGCCCCTACTTGTCATTACTCTTTGCAGGTCCTCTACACGGCATCCAGTGTCCGTACTGTGCTGATGAATGCATGCTTTTACCGGTCGGCCATCACTGGTGTGTCCACGCGTAGGAGTCCACAGGAGAACGTAATCCCCTATAATAATGATTGGAAAAACAACAACATTTATTTATATCAATATATCATCAGCAGCAGCTGAAACTACGGATTCCCTCGATCAATCTCTCCATCAGCCCCTACTAGTCATTACTCTTTGCAGGTCCTCTACACGGCATCCATTGTCCGCACAGTGCTGATGAATGCATGTTTTTACAAGTTGACCATCACTGGTGTGTCCACGTGTAGGAGTCCACAGGAGAACGTGATCCCCTATAATAAGAACAAATGTTTATGGTCTTCTAAATGTGTGATATTAAAACCAGGTTGTTTAATAACACATAAATGGGACGAAGCAGATCTTTATATTGAAAGCTAATAACAAACGCGTTATTTTCAAACAATGCTAATGGAATTTGAGCTCGTTTGATCAATAGTATTCTTATCTCATTTTTTCCCGCTCGAAATAAACTAACAATGGTAAAATGTTTATCGTCTGCTCTATCCATTGCAAAGTAATAAACAAACAGGGAAAATCACATGGGAAATATAAAAACAAAAGAAATGCCCATTGAAATATGATCAAGCAAAAACCGGTGACAGCAGATGAATATCTTCCAAAAACAATATGGCTGACATACTTTGTGATTGCTACGTGGCCTGAAACATAAGAATATATGCGAAGGCCAATTGCAATGACAATGTAAACTTAATAATAATAATAATAATAATAATCTTATTATAATGGAGATTGTGGGTTTGTCTGTCTGTAACCGAAACTATATTACTATACAAGTCACAATTCCTTTAGTTATTTACATCATATTCTCCATGATTTTATTTTTATTTAAACCTCAATTATTAATAAAATTGTTTTACATTACTTACACTGTTGACCATATCTACATACTAATAACATGCAATTGTATTTATATATACAACAAAATAGCGGATTACAGTGTGAATTGGAAGGCTGATTTGCATATTGATCTTAAAAAATTGATTTTAATAAATATATGCTTAGTATTATTGATTTCTAATTGTTTGGTTTTATCTTATTGAATATGAGCAAAAATCTCGGGGACAAATCTTAAAAGAAATCCATTAACAAGAAGAAATAACTAATATTATTCTGTACTTCCTATTTTAACTAGATAGTTAACTTAGGAAAATTTACCCATGAAAGAGGGGAGTAATGGAGAATGATGGAAGAGTTAATTTCAAAGTTGTTCTATTTTTCAATCATACCCCCTCTGTTCCAAATATTTTTATCTGAATTCTTATTCAGTTTCATTAGCCTTTCTAATTTAATATGATATTTTATTATAAAATTTAACTAAAATACTTGCACCCGGAGGGTGCATGTATTTGCTAGTAATAATAATAATAATAATAATAATAATAATAATAATAATAATAATACTCTGCGAATGTAGCAAACTAGCACAACGAGAATACAAAACTAGACACGACTGGGTTGGGAAGGTGATCCACTGGGAATTATGCAAAAAATTAAATTTTGACCACACAACAAAATGGTATATGCATAAACCAGAATCTGTTCTTGAGAACGAAACACATAAAATTCTCTGGGACTTTGAAATAAAAACGGATCACCTTATCCCAGCAAGAAGACCAGACCTAGTGTTGATAAACAAAAAAGAAAGAACTTGTCAACTGGTGGATTTTGCAGTGCCAGCAGATCACAGGGTGAAGCTAAAGGAAAATGAAAAAATGGACAAATATCTGGACCTTGCCAGAGAACTGAAAAAGTTATGGAATATGAAAGTGAAAGTGATACCAATTGTGGTTGATGCACTTGGAACAGTCCCAAAAGGATTGGAAAAGGGTTTGGAAAGTTTGGATATCAAAGGAAGAATTGAAACCATTCAGAACACTGCACTGCTGCAATCTGCCAGAATACTCAGAAGAGTCCTGGAGACCTGAGGAGACTTGCTGTCACTCAGACTCCAGTGAAAGACCATCAGCTAATGCTGATGTGAAAACTCAAAAAGAGTAAATAATAATAGTAAACACAAAGAGAGTACAAAACTAGGCACGACTGTGTGGGAAAGGTGATCCACTGGGAAATGTGCAAGAAATTCAATTTTCACCATACAACCAAATGGTATATGCACAAACCTAAACCTGTCCTAGAGAATGAGACGCACAAAATTCTCTGGGATTTCGAGGTACAGACGGATCACCTAATCCCGGCCAGGAGACCGGACCTAGTATTAATTGACAAGAAAGAGAGAACCTGCCATCTCGTGGATTTTGCTGTCCTAGTTGATTACCGAGTGAAAATGAAGGAATGCAAAAAGATAAACAAATACTTGGACCTTGCCAGAGAACTGAAGAAGCTATGAACATGAAGGTGAAGGTCGTACTAATTGTAATTGGTGCCCTTAGAACGATCCCCAAAGCGCTGGAATAAAATTTGGGTGAACTGGAAATCAGAGGAAGAATCGAGACCATCCAACATACAGCATTGTTGTGATCGGCTAAAATACTCAGAAGAGTCCTGGAGACATGAGGAGACTTCCAGTCACTCAGCCTCCAGTGAACCACCAGCTATGGCAGGTGTGAAAAACAAAATAATAATGGACAAAAGAAGAACTCAGTGCATCTGTATGGCTACACACATCGGCAAAAATCTACCCCTTGAAATTGTTTGTATGAAGTGACTACCGAAAAGAACCACTGTAGTCAATTTCCCCAACCGCAAAAGTCCCCCTGACAGTCTTTTGCCTGCAACACTATCACAGTAGTCCTTGTTCAATCTGTCAAAAGTTCACTCGTTCAACGCATGTTAAGAAGATCAAAACACAACTGCCCGTGGTGTAGGAAAGTAGGCCTTAAATAACGGTTGGCAACCTTCCGTATACGAGAGACGATGGTGTAGTGTCAATTTTTTTCCTTCTTTCTTTGAACTACATAGCCTGAGCGGGTTCATATGGAGGATAAGCTGTTGCCCATGCTGCAAATCCCCCACACTGCCGCTGTGATCCAAAGGAAAGGTAAGGTACCAATGCGGTTTGGCAACGGTAGTGTCGCAGGAGTTGATATGTAGCACTGGATTTCAGTATTAGGAACTCCGGCTCCTGATTTGTTTTCGGGGTTTACTCACCTAGCCTTTCCTTGAAAGGCAGCAGGGGTTTTGTGTCGGACTTTTCCTTGACTTTGATGGGTTGCCGACCAAGTCTAAGGAGCTCCTTTTAACCCATTTGGGGATTTATGCGAGTAGTAAGTACTCCAATCTTACTACTATCGGTGTTACTGAAAATGAAATAGGATTAGAGATACGGTATATTTTGCATTTCTGTATCAGATAAGCAACAATACCTTCAGGTCAGTTTTTTTTCGCTGGGAGGGGTAGGGGTAAGTCCACTAGAGGCGTCAAGATGTTTCTAATGTTCGCTGTGTTTATACACACATATGCATATGTATACGTGAAGCACGCTCATTCATGTACACGTGTGGTTATTGAATTATCTAAGTTATGACTTAGTATAAGTCCACGTGTGGTTATTGAATTATCTAAGTTATGACTTAGTATAAGTCCACGTTCCATTTACTGCCACCAAAGATCCTGCTTGAAGTGTCTACCCTACAAGCTTCTTTATTTATCTATTAGTCTGGACGAGTTCAACAGAGGGAAGGGAGAATGGTAGCTAGCATGTGGTGGCATGGAGTGAATAAATAAGGCAGAATTAACTAAAGGAAAAAGAATTAATAAATTAATAAAATAAGCAAGAAAGAAAAATTAAGACAATAAAAAATAAAATTAAAATAATAAACATATTTTCTTAGCTGAAATGTGACGGATTTTGAGGCTTGACGTCTTGGTCACGTAGAAACTGTAATCCCCAAGATCTTACATCCAGGCTAATCACATTCAGCGCTGCTCGACCCGTGCGGAATTTGCATATTCAGCAGGAGTGACAGTATTCTGACTACGAGCCACTCCTCACGACGAGGAGGCTGCGAGTTTAACATCTGTAGTCACCCGCAACCGCCCAGACTTGCGCAAGCCAGATATATAAGAAGACGTGTTAGGAAGCGCGTGGTGTAATGGTTAAAGTCAAAGGAAATGGACTCGTCACTCCGAGTTTAAATCCTGGATGTGGTAATTGCATTTCACTTAGCGCTAATACCCTTGGGAAAGGTATGAATTCTATTCTCCCTCCAGCTATGGGTAAATAGTAGGGCGGACTAGGATCTTTAACTTTGGTTAGGCAGCCGGTCTAAGAGAAGCAAACACTCTGAATTCAAACCTGTTGAACTCCGCTTAAGAAATTGACCTTGTGTCACATCCTGCTCGTGTGGAGGGGTTGGTATATATATATATATATATATATATATATATATATATATATACCAACCCCTCCACACCATCTACAAATAAATTCATCTTTTGGAATACTTTATTATATATATATATATATATATATATATATATATATATATTATGGACTCTCTCGTCGATTTTCGACGCATGAGGGTTCACACACACAATGAACATCCACACAGTGATTTGTTTATAGTGGTGAAGGTTTGTGTTGGACCATCCACACTTTTTGGCACAGTCGATAGGAAAGAATTGGTGCCTCAAGGGTTACCACAAACCCAATCAACGACCGTGCTCGGGAATTTTGAATTCAGAGTTATCCCTCTCCTAGACTGGTTACCTACCCAAGGCTGAAGGGCCCAGTCTGCCCTACCATTTAACCCATAGCTGGAGGGAATTTTGAATTCGGTTATCCCTCTCCTAGACTGGTTACCTACCCAAGGCTGAAGGGCCCAGTCTGCCCTACTATTTAACCCAGAGCTGGAGGGAATTTTGAATTCAGAGTTATCCCTCTCCTTGACTGGTTACCTACCCAAGCCTGAAGGGCCCAGCCTGCCCTATTATTTAACCCATAGCTGGAGGGAGAATATATGGATTCATACCTTTCCCAAGGGTATTAGCGCTATGTGAAATGCCAACGCACACACACACACACACACACACATATATATATATATATATATCAGTTAAGAGTAAGGAAAAGAATCCGATGGTATATGTGTAGAATAAATGGGTATGAAAAACACACTTTGTTTTTAAAATGAATGAGTTTTATATCATTTTTCATTGCTGATATTGACAATATTTCGATGTATAAAAAAATCATCATCAGAGCATAATGATAATTAGGTCTGTTTTTAGATGTAAAAGTTTTTAATCCGGACACATCAAGAGAGAAGCAGAAAAATATATTCATTTTAACAACAAAGTGTGTTTTTCATACCCTTTTATGATATATATATATATTATATATATATATATAGATAGATAGATAGATAGATAGATATTGTCCAACAGAATACATATAAAAAGTAAAGTCGTCGGGTGGCCTAAAAGTTGGTATCAGCCAATCAGCAAGAGAGTCTACCACCTTTTCACTAGTGCTAGACCAAGGAAATTGTGTTTGCGTCTGAGGTGGAGCGCCGCACCTACCATCAGCTCCTTGCTTTACCGCACAGAACTTTGCGCTACTCATACGCTGAGTTGGCGAGGGCTGGTATCGAACTAGGACCCTTGTGGTTTCTAGCCGAACGCTCTACCGACTGAGCTAAGCCGGCCCTTATTAATACATATAACAAATGTTAAAGAGCCCAGTCTGCCCTGCAATTTACCCATAGCTGGAGACAGAATAGTTGGATTCATACCTTTCCCAAGGCTATTAGCGCTATGTGAACACTGTAGCTTCGTGTAGGATTTGAACCCGGGTTGAGGAGTCCATTTCTTACGACTCTAACCATTATACCACCGCCCGCCAACTGCTAACCACTACACTACTCCTCTGTTTATCGCATGAAAGAGAGGCGTGAAATCTGTCCATGTGCAGGCATTTTATTGTTGGCGAAATTATGGCTGAACGAAAGCTGCTTTCAAATCAATCGTCACGAAATTTGTTTTATTTTCAAGTTGCGGCCAAGTTTGCTCCCCGGGGGTGAGGGGAACCGTGCACGACTGTTTACCGTGTGTCGCTATCAGGGAATTATTAGACACGTGACAGGCCAACATTAAGGGAAATTTAAGCCATCACAATATTGGATAAAGTTAAAAGGATAAACATGTGTTGGACAGTTGCACTTAGGAAAACGCCCCCAGGGACGCGCGACCTGAATAGAAAGAGAATTCCATTTTCACAGTGGTCCAAACACAGGCAAATTACAACTCATAAACGCTTCATGTACGTGTTCATGTGCTTGATTACTGAACCGCTTGGGGTAATGGTTAAAGTCATGGGAAATGGACTCGTCGTCCCGAGTTCAAATCCTGGATGTGGTAATTGCATTTCACTTAGCGCTAATACTCTTGGGAAAGGTATAAATCCTACTCTCCCCTCCAGCTATGGATAAATAGTAGAGTAGACTGGGCTCTTTAACCGTGGTTAGGCAACCATGGAAAAAATTTGCAATAGCTCTTAAGTAAACATATCAAGTGTTGTAATAATGAAATTATCATACTGTGGTATATACACAGGTACTGGAGGCGTGTGGTGTAATGGTTAGAGTCGTAGAAAATGGACACGTCGACCCAAATTCAAATCATGGACGGGGCTGTTTGCATTTTACTTCACGCTAATACTCTTGGGAAATGTATAGATAAAATAACTCTCCCTCCAGCTATGAGTAAATAGTAGGGTAGACTGGGCTCTTTAACCTTGGTTAGGCAACCGGTCTAGGAGAAAGAAAACTCTGAATTCAAACCTGTTGAACTCCGCTTAAGAAATTGACCTTGTGCTACACCCTGCTCGTGCGGAGGGGTTGGTAAATATATATATAAACGTTTCATGTACTACTAGCAGGACCTGAGGATATATATTTACCAATTTCTCCGCAACTAGCTTAATTTGCTAACCATTGCTTCATACTGTACAACAGACTGTGTTCTCAAGCCTTGATAACCAGTCTAGGAGAAGGTTGGCTGGTTGGTTTGTTGGTTGGTAGGTTGGTTGGGTTTTACGGTACCTCAAACCTTGTTGGCTTATTTTATGCCGAATAGATTTTGTTTTATTCATTCTTGATGATACTCAATTTTTAAAAAACTTAATTCTTTTAAACATGATTTTTAAACTCATTTTTCTATTTAAGCCATAGACGAGACCCTAACATGTACTATAACTTCGGGGCAGAGTGGACCTACGAGTAATGATGATAATGGAGTACTCCACACAGCTCCAGTATTGGAACTTCACCACTAGATGCAGTTTAACGTTATACCCAGTATGGACACACAGTGAGGGTCGAACTCACTCGTCCATAATAACTGGTCTTCAATACAAGTTTACTATCCATTATACCACGAAGAGAGTCTCACATCAAAGAAGATAGTCAGTTAATTAGATTACTTTGGAACTAAATAAACAGCATGAGGCACCCGGTGAGAATCGCACTCACTTGCTAGATCACTAACAATTATAGTACGTGAATTATCACATATTAGATCTGGCGTTTTAGCTCAGTCGGTAGAGAATCCGCCTTGGAACCACAAGGTTCCGGGCTCGATACCGGCCCTCGCTCACTCAGCGTATGAACATCACAGCTTTGATCTGTGTGATTCAGTGGGGAGCTGATGATATCTGTAGCGCTCACAAAACAATCTCTCTTGTCTAGCACTAGTGAAAAGCGGATAGACTTCTTCACTATCCGACTGGTACTGACATAGGCTACTTTACTTAGATCTGATATTAGGTTCACTATAAAGTAAAACTTCATTATTTTCCATAATAATATAAACAGTTTCTAAAAACTTTAATGTTTAACATTAATTTGTTTTGTGTATTATTTTAAACTAGCAAAAAGAAAACACCCTCCGGGCGATGTAAAAATAGATTTTTTAAACATATTGCCTAAGGCGTAGGAGTAAAAAATTCAATGTCAGCGAGTTTGTACCCTTAGTAAGTAAAACCAGCAAATTCATTAAAGGATAAAAAAATTAAAAAATTGAAATGTAAACTTTAAATATGTATTAAAATAAAACAAACTATATATAGATATATAATACCAGTCATGTATTTATTAAAACTTGTTTTAAAAAACAATGAGGACTGTCTAATGTTGCATGTTCAAATTTTGAGTGTATTTATTCTATTCTATGACGATTTTGGGTAATGTGACGTAAGCAGTGACGTAGTTATTGTTACAGACAAAAACCGGAAGCGAATCTCTATTATTAATAGATATGAATGGTACAGTGCTGAATTGATTGCCCGGTGCCTGAGGCGCCCAAAAAGGGGAATATAAACGGGAACCACGCATTTTTTTTAACTTGCCATCGCATAAGCTTCGGTTTGTGCCCAACTCTCCACATTACAAGGACATTGTGTCCCATCCTCCGGGATGTGACACAAAGGCCGGGAATACAGATTGTGTGTGTTTTCGTGACTTTTACGACACTGTGTAATAATGCACCGCGGTCGAATCTTTGACATTAACATCCACTTTGCACGTTGAGAAAACCAACACCAAGAATGTTTAATGGTAGATAATAGTTTTCTGAAAGTACTGACAAATGAAGATGATATATTATGATGCCATTTTGTCCGGGGTAATAATCCTGGGGAGTGGGGGGGGACAAAGTGGCCAATGGAAAATGATAGGAATTATGACAAAACTTTTGTAAGCGATCTATAAAAACATACTGGCTATTATTTGGAGTCTCCAGAAAAGAGAGAACGAAGAGAAAGAGGTGCAAGGAAATAAAATATCTATCTATCTGTACATATATAAAGGGCAGTTGTGTGTATGTATGTCCGAATGTAATATATACATATATAAAGGGTAGTTGTATGTATGTGTATGTCCGGAGGAAACTTTGCCATAGGGGCAAAAGGGTTGGAACAATAATATAGATGCTAGAGCTTGGCGTGACTAGCCAATTGATCGGAAGAGGCCTCTCCAATCGCCCGTCTAGCCTAAGTAAGGGTCAAAGTAGAGTGTTGCATGTCATGGACTGCTCAGCTACCAAGAATCCTTAAGCATCAGGGGGCACCACCCACGACCAAAAGGTTTGCCCATTGGGGTGGTGGGTCTTAGTCCTCTGCAGAGGTGCAGTCGGTGTATTCTACAGCCACAACCAACATGGCGGAGGGAGAAAGAGAGAGTGAGAGAGTGAGAGAGTGAGAAAGAGTGGCGGAGAAAGAGAGGGAGAGCATTTAATGACATCAAAGGATTACACAAAAATAAAATAAAAGGCAAAATAAAGAATGAAGGCGAAGAAAGATAAAAGGGAAAAAAGAAAGCAAGAGAGAAAGAAAGAAAGAAAATTGAAATAAATGAATGAATAAATAAATAAATACAAAAGAAAAAAGAAAGAAGGAAAGGAATAAAGAAAGAAAGAAAGAAAGAAGATTGAAATAAATGAATGAATAAATAAATAAAGAAATACAAAAGAAAAAGAAAGAAGGAAAGGAAGAAAGAAAAAAGAAAAGAAAGAAAGAAAGAAAGAAATTGAAATAAAATGAATGAATAAAGAAATAAAGAATACAAACGAAAAAAAGAAAAGAAGAAAGAACAAGAAAGAAAAAAAGAAAATTGAAATAAATGAAGGAATAAAGAAATAAAGAATACAAAAGAAAAAAAAGAAAGAAAGAAAGGAAGAAAGAAAGAAAGGAAGGAAGTAAGAAAGGAAGAAAGAAAGAAAGAAAATTGAAATAAATGAATGAATAAAGAAATAAAGAAATACAAAAGAAAAAAGAAAGAAAGAAAAAAGGAAGAAAGAAAGAAAAGAAAAAAGAAAGAAAGAAAATTGAAATAAATGAATGAATAAAGAAATACAAAAGAAAAAAGAAAGAAAGAAAGAAAGAAAGAAAGATAATGCTAGAAAAATGATTACGTAAAGTCAGAACAAGAATATTAAAAGTAAAAAGGACAGGTAAAAAAAATGTCCTCCAGTAAAACATTTAATAATAAAGCAATATAGTAAATAATTAAAAGTGAATGACAGGGGTTAAGTTTCATTCATAATTAATTAAAAGGTTTGAAATGGAAATGAGGACTGTCACGTATTACGTTGATTGGGTCAAATCAACGTGATGAGCCACGTATAATTATGTCACTCAGAAATTTTACACCTGTCCTAATGAGATAGGACGACCAATCACCTGGTAATGTCAGATTCTTGAGGCAAAGGCAACCGGTTGATAGCCGGGAAACCGCTTAGCCAAGGGAACAAAAGTAACCTTGGGGGGGGGCTTCAATCCTATGAATAATTCCTGAATAACACACGCACACACACTCACACACACTCACACACACACACACACACACTCACTCTCTCTCTCTAACTCTCTTTCTCTCCCTCTCTCTCTATCTATCTACTATACTCGTATATATATATATATATATGTTTCTTTTTCTCTTTCTCTCCCCCTCTCTTTCTCTCTATCTCTCTCTCTATATATATATATCTTTTCTCTCTTTCTTTCTCTCTCTTTCTCTCTCTCTCTCTCTCTCTCTCCTCTCTCTCTCTATGCATATATATTTTTCTCTCTCCCCCTCTCTCCCTCTCTATATCTTTCTCTCTTTCTTTCTTTCTCTCTATGTCTCTTGTTATTTATTTATTTCTCTCTCGCTCTCTCTCTCTCTCTCTCTATCTATCTATCTATCTATCTATTTCTATACCTATATACATATATTTTTTTTCTTGTTCTTTCCTCTCTCTCAGGCTCTCTCTCTCTTATATATATATATATAATTATATAAACGTATTAATCCGTTTTTTTTTGAAATACCCAACAATAATAAATAAATCAGAAACGTCTTTGGTATAAAATAATCCAACAACGGTTGACATGCCGTAAAAAAAACCCAACTAGAATTTATTTGACTCATAAATTGGACACTAACCAATACTACCGCTCCCTGCCAGAGTGGGCCTGGAAGTAATGGCTATGAAAGAGCATTCCACAATCCTAAAAGATCCAGAACATAAGCCACACCACCATAGTGTCATACACATCACCCCTATTTTTTATTTAATGTCAAAGCCATCCTTGTGAAAGAACAATAGGGGTACTAGCTCAGTCGGTAGAGCGTTCGGCTATAAACCACAAGGTTCCTAGTTCGATACCGGCCCTCGCCAACTCAGCGTATGAGTAGCACAGGGATATGTGCGGTAAAGTAAGGAGCTGGTGGTAGGTGTGGCGCTCCACCTCAAACGCAAAAACAATCTCCTTGGTCTAGCGCTATTGAAAAGGGGATAGACTCCCGCGCTGATTGGCTGATACCGCGCCGACGACTTATTTAATCCATATTTGACAGAATGAGGAGTTTCGTACCTTTCCCAAGCGTATTGATCCGAAGGTGAACGTGATAGCGGGAATGGAGTTCGAACTCGCTTAGTATGATGTCGCAGTCTAACACTTCACCCACTACACCAAAAAATCTCGGTCATTGTCTGGTTAAATAATACACTGTGTGGTGCGCGTGGTGTAATGACTAGAGTCGTATGTAATGCACTTGTCAATCCGAGTTCAAATCCTAGACAAGGCTGTCTACAATTCACATAGCGCTAATACCCTTGGGAAAGGTATGCATCCACCTGCTCTTTCTCCAGCTATGGATAGATAGCCGGAGAGACTGGGCTCTTTAACCCTGGTTAGGAAACCAGTCTAGAAGAAAAACTCTGAATTCAAACCTGTTAAACGCCGCCTAAAAACTGACCTTGTGTCACATCCTGCTCGTGCGGAGGGGTTGGTAAATTATGTACATTATGTGGGGCTCCCAAACAAGTATCAGCATCATAGCAATAAAAAGACAGATCATCTTGTGACTGCACTCTAGCAACGCTAAGATGATTTGTGTCGAGAGATTCACGCGGATTTCAAAATCTGACAGATACGATTTGACCCCGCCCCCACAAATGCAGCAGTCATCCACTTCCGGAAACAACATCCGGTTTTTACTGGCAATCTGAAGTTAATATATGTCATGTATCATATTCTGGAGATGTTTATCTGGTACGCTCTGAAAAATTATCAGATAATGTCGAAAGGTCTTTGCTCCCACTCGTCTTATACGAAATCAACTTTGTGTTTTGATAATTAAGTTCAGAAAGTAGACCATTGAAACTGAAAATAGAATTAGTCTAAAAAGAACCCCCCCCCCACTAAAAAATAAAAAGATAAAAATAAGATAAAATAAGTTAACACAGTTATACTTTAATTTACGTGTGTTCCAACTTACGAGTTTTTCGAGTTACGAGTTTTTCCAAGTTACGAGCTTGTGACTCGTGTAGCGTAATTATTATGGTCTACGGGGAAAAATTGAGTTTAAATTTAGAAAAAATTGAGTTTAAATTTAGAAAAAATTGAGTTTAAATTTAGAAAAAATTGAGTTTAAATTTAGAAAAAATTGAATACCCATCAATAATGAATAAAACACAACGTCTTCCTCATAAAATAAACAAAGGGTTGACATGCCGTAAAATCGAACCAACCAACCAACCATCCTAACAACAACCACAAACCGAACACACACACACACACATACACACATCATAAGGAGAAGCTGAAACCCAAGTGAAGAAGAAGAAGAACATACCCGAGATAGAAGAATAAAGAGACCCGACTATGCAACACGTAGATTTTAATAAAACGCTTGTAGAAAAGGCTGAATGGAAACAACACACGTATGCTGTGAGTAGTTTTGAAAATATACGGGAAGTAGCACACTATAAAGGAAGAGTAGCTGTAAGGCCACTTGCCTCCCATCTTGCCAACCATCAAAGTAAGACGAGCAAGACATACTAGGCACAGCTGCATTCACTTGCATTCCAATGACGGTAGAACTCCAGCGAAACATGTAATTTTCCAAAGTGTTCGGGTTTTTTTTTTTCTCATTCCAAACTTAAATGATAGATACTGAAGTAAGTATAAACAACAATAGGAAGATATGTTTGGTTTCTTTGTTTAATGGTATATCAACCTTATTTAATGACAAAACCATCCTTATAGAACAGGAGTGGTACTTTTTAAGTCAAAGTTAGGTGGGTGGGGTGGAGAAGGTTCGTACCTTTCTTAAGGGTATTTTGTTAATAAGATAAAATAAGATAAAATAAGTTATAGTTTAAATTACGTGTGCTCCAACTTACGAGTTTTCCAAGTTACGAGCTGTGACTCGTGTAGCGTAATTATTAAGGTCTACGGGGAATTTGGGGATTGAAAAGAAAACGGTAATCGGATTTCTGGAGAAAGAGAAGAAAAAGAAATAAGAACAAAGAGAAGTTAAAGTTTGGAATGGTAAACACTCAACGAGGGGTCCAGCCTCAATGACCCCGGAACTAGAGTTAAAAAAATAAAAATAAAAACGGAAGTCCCAGTTCTGGGTCGGACGCGTTTGCTGGAGCTCGGTTGTGACATATCTTGAACCTGATTTAAGATAGAACAGCTCGACCTTAGTCTCTAACTCTTCTTCTCTCTGAAAAAGAACCCACGAGTCTAGAAAGGAATAAACAACCCCTTTGTGGTTATACGACTTCGTATGTTGTTTCTGAACTAACGACTACTACTACTACTACTAACGAATATTACTACAACTCGAATTTGGTCCTATGCAAAACTTGGTCGATTTTTTGCTTTGTGTTCCTAGCTAAAATTTTATGTTCAAATTACTTTCAGATACTTAAAAGACAGTGAGGGAGTATATCCCCTTTTTACTAGCGCTAGACCAAGGAGAGTATTTTATAATATTTATAAATAAATAAATTTTTATCCGCAGATGCAGATAAAAAATTATTTTTTTAATCTATTTATTTATTTATTTATCGGACACTACGCCATCGTCCTTAGTGGACCAAGGAGATTATTTCAGCATATGAGGTGAAGAGCCAAACCTAGTATCAGCTCCTCACATCTCTGTGCTGCTCATACGCTGAGTTGGCGAGGCCCGGTATTGAACCAGGAACTTTGTGATTCCTAGGTGGACGCCCTCTACACCAAAGAAAAATATTATTTATAAAAATATAAATCTGTATATAGCAATAAAGATGAGGAAAATATTTTTTTTAAAAACAAAAACAAATAATACAAAGGAAAAAATCTATTGCTTTTTTTTTTGTTTGAACTGAGAACGTTCCAGCACCTCCCTATAAATAAATATATATATATATATATATATATATATATATATACCCCCACACATACACGAGCAGAATGTGACACAAGGTCAATTTCTTAAGCGGAGTTCAACAGTTTTGAATTCAGAGTTTTCCTTCTCCTAGACCGGTTGCCTAAGCAAAGTTAAAGAGCCCAGTCTGCCCTACTATTTATCCATAGCTGGAAGGAGAGTAGGATTCATACATTTCCCAAGGGTATTAGCGCTAAGTGAAATGCAATTACCACATCCAGGATTTGAACTCGGGGCGACGAGTCCATTTCCCATGACTTTAACCATTACACCACGCGCTTCCATCCTTGTTTGCTTTGAGCCCCGTAAAACAAGACAGGCCAAGGAAAGAAGAAAGTAATCTGTGAAACGAGTCCGAGAGTCACAGTTTGTATTCCCTTTGAATTTATAGTATTTGTGAAGGCATGAACACAATTGAACCTAGTTGTGGCAATAATGACGTAATAGAAATGGTAGTAGAATTCTGAACAGTAGTTCAGCTCGGATTCCGACAAATGTGTATGAGTGCACATCTGTGTATCTGTATCTGTGCATATCTATCCCTTTTGCTATCTGTCTACAAGCTAGCTATTTCATCCCAACTCTCTCTCTCTCTCTCTCTCTCTCTCTCTCTCTCTCTCTCTCTCTCTCTCTCTCTCTCTCTCTCTCTGTGTGTGTGTGTGTGTGTGTGTGTGTGTATCACCACGAGTCTCCTCTCTCATGTATATACCCGATGATGGGATATATAAACAATATATAACAGCAGGCGATACCCAACACAGACTATTATAGACTCGGACTACGCAAAATGATCTGGCACTTCTTGCAAATACGTCTGAATCCCTGCTCTCTCTCTCTCTCTTCTCTCTCTCTCTCTCTCTCTCTCTCTCTCTCTCTCTCTCTCTCTTGTCCAATTTTTCCTCCACTCTCTCCTCATTTGAAGAATTCAGAAACCGTTAAATTTTATTCTCTCTCTTCCACTCTCTCTATTTATCTATATACGCGCTTCCCATGAATAAATATAAGGCATATTGTTTTCTACTTTCGAGTACGCACGGAGAAGATTACTAAAGACGCCTCCTTGGGGAACCGAGAGGATGTATTTACTGGAAAGTACTACGCCTGAATACTGCATACAATAAGGAGAAACAAATACATTTCAACCTGTCCTTGCCCTTCAGCTTTTGAGGCTGAATAATGGGAGCTCTCTGGAAATGCTGCTTAAATACTTTCGGCAAATATATCACTTGATTTTCCTGTCTTTGTTTATAATTTCTGCATTCATCTTATAACGAGGTTAACATCAAATGCAAAACATTTCAATCTGAATACAAAAAGGCATGAACTCCTCAATTGGTATAATGGTTGGGTTGCTAAGGATGTAGCACATTATTAATGGGTTCGATTCCCGCCATGTGCCCCATATATCTGCTATATCTTAATTCAAATATATATATTTACCAACCCCTCCGCACAAGTAGGATGTGACACAAAGTCAGTAAAAAAAAAGACTTTATGAGACAAAGATTGGTTCGCTCAGCTTTGGTATAATGATAGATTTCAATGGGAGTATATATATATATATTTACCAACAAACTTTCTCGCTGATTAATGCATGGGATATTCATATAAAAAGATCTGCATATTGACTTACTCCGACCTGTCGACATTATCACCCCCCCCCTCTTCCCTCTCCCCACGAGTGTCAAAGCAAGACGTAAATAACAACATGAAACTTAATGAGAGGACTCTATGCAACAAACTCGGGACTCATATAAAAATAGGATAAAGTCGTCTATTTTGAAGGGGCAGAGGTCAAAGTGTGTGTGTGGGGGGGGACGAAATGAAGGTTAAGAGAAACATGTTGTAGTCAGCTGTTAATGATAAGATGGTGGTTATCAGTTTTTTTTTTGGGGTAGATAAGACATATGAATTGCATATGTTGAAGATAAATCTGGGGAGATAGATAGATAGATAGATAGATAGATAGATAAATAAAAGGCTCAGATAGATAGATAGATAGATAGATAGATAGATAGATAATAAAGGGCTCTGATGCATAGATAGATAGATAAATAATAAAAGGTTCAGATATATATATATATATATATATATATATATATATATATAATATATAGATAAAAAAGGTCTCTTATAGATAGATAGATAGATAGATAGATAGATAGATGAAAAAGGCTCGGGTAGATAGATAAGAAAGAGCTCTGATAGATAGATAGATAGATAGATAGATAATAAAAGGCTCAGATAGATTAATAGATAAAAAGGGCTCAGGTACATAGATAGATAGATAGATAGATAGATAGATAGATAAAAGAAGGCTCTGATAGATAGATAGATAGATAGATAGATAGATAGATAGATAGATAATAAAAGGCTTGATAGATAGATAAAAGGGCTCTGGTAGATAGATAGATAGATAGATAGATAAAAAAAGGCTCTGATAGATAGACAAGAAAAGGGCTCTGGTAGATAGATAGATAGATAGATAGATAGATAGATAGATTAAAAAAAGGGCTCGTATAGATAGAAAGATAGATAGATAGATAGGAATAAACTGGGATAGATTGTTAGATAAGTAGATAGATACATATCAATACACTGGGATAGATATATAGGAACAATCTGGGACAGACAGACAGACATAGTGAGATAGATAAAAAAATGGGAGTATTAGATAGAGAGGAATAAACTGGGATAGATAGATAGATAGATAGATAGATTGACAGACAGATATAAAAAGTAAAGTCATCGGGGTGGCCTAAAGTCGGTATCAGCCAATCAGCGAGGGAGTCTATCCCCTTTTCACTAGCGCTAGACGAAGGGAGATTGTTTTTGCGTCTGAGGTGGAGCGCCATATCTACCATCAGCTCCTTACTTTACCGCACATATTCCTGTACTACTCATACGCTGAGTTGGCGAGGGCCGGTAACGAACTAGGAGACTGATAAATAGATAAAAATAGACTGGGATAAATAGTTATTTAATTTTTATGCAATCATTTTTTAATGAAGCTAATCTCTATAGATTTTGAACAGCAGTTTTGTGTGAAACACAGGGTTGTGCAAGTTTGTGTGCATTCAACACTCACAAGCTTATGACACTTTTTCTTGTTTCTTCTACTGAAAATGTATCCCAAGGGGAAGGGTTTGGCCGATGAGAAGCATATTAAAAGCCACGGCACGACGTCACAACTAAAATGACGAGTTTCAGGGGTGCTTCGACCAATAGAAAACGTCTAGCTTGCTAACTATTACCTCACAACGCGATGGTCATCGTGTTATCTATACATATATAAAGGGCAGTTGTGTGTATATGTATGTCCAGAGGAAACTTCGAAAATAAAATAATTAACGACAAAGTAAACACATTGAATATCACCAGGGCTTGGTTTTTGAGCAAAAATAATAGAGATTTGATTTATATTCGTGAAGATAATTAAAAAATAAAATTTAAATGATAACAGCATCGAATTTTTTTTCTTCATTTAATATTTTAGATAGTAGACATTAACATTTCTTTTCAGAGTAGCTGGATCAATGCAAGGTCTATTTTTTTTTTATTTTTTTTTTTACATAGGGATTTAAATGGGGCATCCCACGAGGATTCAAATCACGATTAATAATAATGGATCTGTGGGAATAACTTTTAAAAATCCCACTTTACTCAGGCGACGCCGGGTAGCCACTGCTAGTCATTTAATAAGTTTAGCTTAGTTTAGAACCAGCAGTTCCCAAAAGTGGGTGATACGGCCCTCTGGGAACGATGGAAAGATCTAGGGAGTGGTGAAGCAAATGGGGGCGTTAGGGGGGCCATAGAGACATTAGAAGCAGTTAATAAATAACCAGTTTTTTTTGGGGGGGGGGGTTGCGAAATCTAAATGACAATATATGGCAATAAATACTAAGGTAAAGGAACACGCATGCAGTTTATACAGAATAGGGATATTCTACGACGAGGTAAGGGTAGGTAAAACGTCGCCTGAATAAATTGACCTTGTGCGGAGGGGTTGGGAAATATGTACTAATCACGTGATGTGCCCATTTGGACTTTTAATAGCCACTCGATGTTGTCGTGTAATGAAGGAAGCCAGCTGTAAACGGTTCGGTATATCTTGACATTTCAGAACGGGCACTTAAACCTCAAAATATATAAATAGATGAAAACAGTCAATTTTTAGATACAACCACTTTATGAATTTGCCTCAATGTGAAAACCTCTGACCCCCGGGAATTATGGTTTCCGCTTGCACAATAGAGATAAAATAAACTCACAAGGGAAATTTCAACACAGTGTTTCCGTGTTTGTTTGTTTTTTGGTGGTGGGTGGGTGACGGAGGGGTTTCTCCCATCATCCCTTAACCCACATCGATTTCCGGTCAATTATCAACAGATTACAGGAGAACACCAACCCGGTGGATTTAGCTCGTTCCGTCGATGTGGTATTTTCAGCAGCAGCAGCAAGTCAAACAGAAATCCTTATGACGAACACAACTTTTTCGAATGCTTTCATCATCATTATGCCGTGCTAGCAGCACAGATATCCATGACAATCTCTCACCCACCGTCCCTATCATTCATTGCCGCGGACAGGTCCTCTGCTCAGCATCCGGTATCCGAGCAGAGTTGATCAATGTAGGTCTTTGCTTATCAACCCGCACTAGCGTCCCATGGGCTGGTTTCCACAGTAGAACGTCGCTTATAAAGTTTGTCGCGCGATATCATGACAATCTCTTGCCAACCGTCCCTATCATTCATTGCCCCGGACAGGTCTCTGCTCAGCATCCGATATCCGAGCTGAGTTGATCAATATAGGTATTTGCTGGGTAGCCGCACTAGCGTTTCCATGGGCTGGTTTACACAGGAGAACGTCGCTTATGAGTTCGTCGCGCGGATATCCATGATAATCTCCCACCAACCGTCCCTATAATTCATTGTCCCGAGCAAGTCCTCTGCGCAGCATCCAGTATCCGAGCAGAGTTGATCAATGTAGGTATTTGCTTGGTAGCCCTCACTTTCCCATGGGTTGGTTTACGCAGGAGAACGCAGCTTATGAGTTCGTCGCACGGATATCCATAATAATCTCCCACCAACCGTCCCTATTATGCATTGCTACGGACAGGTCCTATGCTCAGTATCCGGTATCCGAGCAGAGTTGATCAATGTAGGTCTTTTTTTGGCAGCCCGCACTAGTGTTCCCATGGGCTAGTTTACACAGGAGAACGTAGTTTATGAGTTCGTCGCACGGATATCCATGATAATCTCCAACCAACCGTCCCTATCATTCATTGCCCCGAGGAAGTCCTCTGCGCAGCATCCAGTATCCAGGCAGAGTTGATCAATATATGTCTTTGCTGGGCAGCGTTTACATGGGCTGGTTTCCATAGGAGAACGTCGCTTATGAGTTCGTCCTGGCTCTTCCACCAATACCCAGTATGTCTTGTTTGTCTCACTCGGATGGTTTGTGTTATAGCGGGCAAGTAAACGTACAGATGCTTTCTTGTGGGGTGCTGCTTCCATGTTTAGGATCGCCCGCAGCATTCTTGTGCAGTTATCATCTAGCTTATTCCCAAGGTGTTTTGTTAGGGTCCAGGTGGTGCAGCCATATAGTAGCACTGATACGTCAACAGTTTGGAAGAATTGTCGCTTTTAACTTGTCAGTGAGATCGGACTTCCATATAACTGATAATCTGTTTACAGCAGACCATGCTTTCCCTGTGCGTGCATTAACATCGCTTTCTATGGATGAGATCTTACTACCTAGGTACGTGAATTATTCTACCGGCTTCTGTCGAGTGTTGAGATGTCTCCTTCCTATTTAAAACACATGTACTCAGTTTTAAGTCAAGAAGCAATGTTACATAATTTATGTGGTAGCATGGATTGTTGACGGACCCTGTAGTGAGAATTCAATGGGGCCAAGTAGAAAAATACCAGGTCCATTGGAAACCTTGATCCCAAAGGCGCGAATCTCGCGCGTCACGTGATTTAGTTAGTAAGAGAATCAGTTTCAAACTCAGATTGACACAGAGTATACGCGCTATTGCGAGGTTGATTCTCCCACGCTGCGAATCAGAATGGGTTAAATAAATCTTGACCAAGAAAATAAAATTCTTGTGAGTTAATTAATTGCATGACTAAAAACTAGCCCTTAAAAGAAGCCCTAAGTAAGGAGACAGCTAGACAACAAGATGTCGGCATGAGAAGAAGAAAAGGAAACAGTCTCACAAGATAGCAAGAAGAAATGAAGAACAATCTCTGTCTGTCTGTCTGTCTCTCTCTCTCTGTCTCTGTCTCTGTCTCTATGTCCCCCCCTTCTCTCTCTCTCTCTCTCTCTCTCTCTGTATCACACGAGTCTCCTCTCTCATGTATATACCCGATGATGGGATATATAACAATATATAACAGCAGGCGATACCCAACACAGACTATTACAGACTTGGACTACGCAGATGATCTGTCACTTCTTGCAAATACGTCTGAATCCCTGCTACATAGCCGGAATAGGGCAACATGGAACATCAGCCTCTATGTGAACTTGAATGTTTTAGCGACAGTTATTTCGTTGAACGGACATACGCAATAGCAAATATGTTTTGTGCTCCCCTTTTGGTTGGTTCGAGAACTTTCCAGTGCATTTTTGTCGTCATCTGTGTATTTTACAAAATCAATTTGCTCCCCCCTACCCAATTGGGAAAAAAATACCAAAAATCAGGGAATTATCCGGTTTTAATGACATTTTCAAAGTTGATTTATCAATGAATGAATTTTATAATGCATCAGTTATTTTATTTCAAAACTTTCTGATTTTTTTTCACGTCACTTAACTTTTACCCTACCCCGCACCCACCCCCACACACACATTTATTTTTGGGGCGCAAAATATCGGTGGGGTTACTTTTGAAAGTAATTACAGTATAAATAAAAAGATAAAAGACCAAAGGTGTGAATAGAAGAGAAAAAAAACTTAAGGGCGCTACTCTGGTAGAAAATAAGTACCGAAAATCGGAAAATTAAATGTAAAAGAAATCTTTTAAAAAATTTTTGGTGATTTTTTAAAGTTTTTAATTGCCTATTATACTATAAGTGCAAAATTATACATCGATATTTGTTCTGTTTAAAAGGGTGGGAGTCTAACCAATACATTGGGAATTCTCAAAAATTTTTACATAACAATACTTAATTAAGCTTTTTATTAAATAAATACTTGTTTTTAGAATATAGAAATATGAAATTTGAAACTTAAAATTAGGCATTTCATATTTTAAATGAATTTTATAAATTAATTAGGTATATAAATGGTTTCCTAAAAAGAATCTATGGTTGCCACAAACGGTAATATTTATTTTAAAGAATTTCGATTTATTTCAATTGAATCAGTTTTGATTTGAAACGATTCATAATTTTAAAAAAAGAATTCGTTGATTAATAAGTCAACACTGAGAATTTTATTCAAATCACATTATTCCCTGATTTTTGGTAATTTTTTGCTAATCAATCAGGTTTAGTAAATTGCAATTATGACCTACCGTATATGCAAGCATATCACGTTAAACTGGCATTGAAGAGAACTGACTGGATACTCCATGTGGATGATGGCTGTGCCAGTTTTGAGAGTGAAAGAATTGAACATGAAAACCTCAAACGTTAACTTCGAAAGGGATACACCTGTCATATAGGAGAGAACATAGAGGGTTGGAAATGGCAGACATGTGGTCGAATTCTACTTTCTAAGGCTGGATATGTCAATCATAGGAAATCTCATCAGGGACAATTCATGCAAATTCCAGGAATAAACAATGTGTCTTGTACAATCTGTAACAAAGTCTGTAAGTCAGCCTTTTGCCTTAAGAGACATATGGTGGTGCATAAGCATAAAATGTTATCATCTGATACATCTGATACAACGGGAAGGACGTCCTTCCTATGTTATATTTGCATCAAACTTTGTGGATCTGCAGCGGGTTTGATGAGTCATTTGAAGGCTCGTGAGAAGAAACGTGCTGGTGGTGTGGTTATAGATTGTGAAGGGACGGTAGTGATCTTGTAAAGATTATGCTATTACTATGTCCGGATGAAACTAAGAAAATAAAACAATAAACGACAAAGTAAATATATATATACCACATTAAATATACACGATCCCTGCTTTTTGTGCTATTATGAAAATAATAAGATAAGGTATCCCCAAAGTAAACGACTTTTACGTACGCGTATTTGGAATGAAAAAAAAATATTCAAATGAATATCAACAATTTAGTCATTTTTCTGTTCATTGTGTATTTAAATTAGATTTCCTAACCTTTATTCCTTTGGTATAAAATAACTTCAGGCGGGTTGACATACCATTAAAATCCAATCCATCAGCCTATGATATAATTAACCGAGATTGGTTACCAGGGGTCGTAACTAGTGATTCACGGGGAGGCATCCATCTCTCCCCCCACTTTATATGTGGTTCTTTTCTTAACCTTTTCCTTAACTGCCCTTGAAAAAACTCTTAAATGAAAAAATATAATAAAATTTTCAAGATGAAGCAGGAAGAAAATCAAAAAGTATATTTCCTTTTATATCTAGTGTAATGGTCGATCCAGCGGCCGCGTCGTGGTAGATCCGACAAAATTCTTTGATATCGCGTCAAAATATGAGTTGAAGGGGGTGATGTGGTGGTGGTAGTGGTGATAATCAAAATCAGTCGCGTCTCTTTTGCATTCTATGATTACTTTTATACTAGCAGGACCTGTGGATATATCAAATATCGGTTTTGTTTGAATTGATTTTAACGCAATAACAACCAATATTTGAGCTTCCCAATTCTTAACTGGCGGAGTTAATGTCGATTTTTAGCTCTCCAAATTTGAGGAGGGTCGGAAAAGCGACTTTTTGTAACCTATTTTTGTCTGTAAAAGATTACAGGGCTTCCCTACTACTGAACAATTGTTTATAAAATCATTTTATGCTCCAAGGAAATCCAGAAATGCTATCAGATAAAGTCTTAAAGTCACCAATTTAAGTTATTGATGATTTTTGAAATGTTTTCATAGCAAGATAATATACCGATGTTGCAATGCATGCTATGAAAAGGGGTTTTTTGGTTTCTATTATTACATTATAATGGAGAATTAAATTTTTTTTCTGTTTATCTATTTAAAAGAACCTTGATTTTGGTTTTGTTGTTTGTTTTTTTTAGGTCGCCAATTCTTGACGTATTGTTCGTTAAGCAATTACTATTTGTTTTTGTGTTGAATGTTTCTTTCTTTTTTGGTAACATTTATTCATTGTTTTTGTGCTTAAGGTCGATGGAATGGCGTTGATGCGAGACAGAAATAATGAGGGAAAGAAATAAAGTTATGTAATGACCACCAGTTTATTAGGCAAGGAATATCGTTCTTATGAATAAGAAAAAGAAAAGAGAAGAAGAAAGAAAGGGAGAGAAGGATTGGGGAAAAAGAAAAGAAAGAAAGAGAGAAGAAAGGGAGGGGAAAATAAAGAAAAAAGAGAAAAGAAAAGAAGAAAAGAAAGAAAGAAAGAAAGAAAGGGGGAAGGAGAGGGAGGTGAAAAGAAAGAAAGAAAGAAAGAAAAAGAAAGGGAGGTGAAAAAGAAAGAAAGAAAGAAAGAAGTAAGAAAAAAGAAAGAAAGAAAAAAAGGGAGGGAGGGGAAAAAAGAAAGAAAAAGAAGAAAGAAACGAAAGAAAAAAAGAAAGAAAGAAAGAAAGAAAGAAAGAAGAGAAGAAATAAAAAGAGAATGAGAAAGAAAAAGAAAAAGAAAAAAGAAAGAAAAAATGAAAAAGAAAAAATAATTATATATGGAAAGAAAGAAAGAAAGAGAATTTAAAGGAGTTTAAAATAAAGAAATAAGTAAACAAAAGAAAGTAAGAAAGAAAAAAAAGAAAGAAAAGAGAAAGAAAGAGTGAAAAAACCGCACCATAATATAACTTCTCTGATTGCAGTAAACGAAAAATAATTTCCTTGAATAATATCATAGTTTTAACCTTTATATAAACTTGAAGGAATGGATCTGTGGTTCTAGCACAGTACCGTAGAATGAAAGGTCTTGAATTTTATTTCTCATTACAGATTTATAACAGCCATTGTCATCTAGTATTATTAGTGTTATTCGGACTATTGTCCCATCTTCATTGTTTGTACAACGTTTCGGCCGATATACCCTCCGCCTTCTTCGGGTATTTCTTGTCGGACTCGGGAACCTTCTCGGACTCGGGAACCTTCTTTTCGAACTCGGGAACTTTCTTGTCGTATTCGGGAGCCAAGATGAAGATGGGGACAATAGTCCGAATAACACTAATAATACTAATCTTCAAGCCTCATCTCAAACATTCAGAGACATTGTCATCTAATTAGCTAAAGAAAAATTATAATTTCAAACTAGGGGAGAAAAGCCATATTCAAGGGGTTAAATCTGTAAGTTCTTTATTTGACAAATTATGAATTTCTAATTAGTTTATTGTAGCGTTCTTATGCCACGTTTTATAATAAAACTAGAAGGGGTAGCAAAAATGTTAGTCTCGCAGATCCATTATTACTGAATCACGAGTTGGATCCTCGCAGGATGCCCCATTAAAATCCCTATGTAAAAAAGACCTTACGTTTGATTCAGCCACCCTGAAAAGAAACATTAATGTCTACTATTTAAAATCTTAAATGCAAAAGAAATTCTATGCTGTTATCATTTAAATTTTATTTTTTAATTATCTTCACAAATATAAATCAAACCTTCATTATTTTTGCTCAAAAACCAAGCCCTGGTGATATTTAATGTGTATATATATTTACTTTGTCGTTAATTGTTTTGTTTTCGAAGTTTCCTCTGGACATAAACATACATACAACTGCCCTTTATAGATAGATAGATAGATAGATAGATATGCCGTAAAACAAAATAAACAAACAATATTTAGGGTCATTTACTCAGTGTAAGAAGGGAAGATATTTCCCTTACAAGATAGACTCGTCCAATTGAACGCCTATAAAGATACGAATACACTAAGTTATTCGTAGTTGATTTACAAAGTAGTATTCATAGTCGAGTTACTACGAATCGAGTAGCTAGTCGTACTGTTGGAAAACTGCGTGTTGGTTCTATTATTCATATTCTTGTAAAAAAAGAATTAAATCCTTTTTACCGGATTTTCAAGGTTGTATTTAATAAATTCACTCACATCACAAAGTTTGTTACGATTTTATGGGACATCCTTTAGGCTTGTCCAGCGGAAATCCTTGGTAAAGAATCTGTGGGGATTTTAAAAAGAAACGAAAATAGAAATAAAATAAAAAGAACAACAAACACCTATGGGGCCATGACCGGAAGAACCCCTTTGCACATGTCCGACAAAAAGGACTGACTCCCTACCTCAAAAGGATACCTCGGCCATTCGAACTGAGGCTGTAATTGGGTCTAGTTGGTCCTACTAGCCAGAGCGATTTTCCCTTGCTACAGGCCACTATGACCTGGTCAATAAAGCCTAAGTCATAAAGCCACCTTCTGTCTTTGTTTCTTTCCTTTTTCGTTCCTTAAATTCCATTTCAGCTTACTAGCCCACAAGAAGTAAGAACCAACTTAACTTAGCCCCATAAATCCTTTGGTTGTTCCTTGGTGCTCCTCAGTATTGCAAATAGACGTCTCTCAGTATCAGTGATTAAATAGTTAGCCAGCCACGCATTCGGGCTGTTGATTGGATGAGGTTTAAACCACATGACATCGCTTAGTTTATAAATTTAAGTATTGTATTGCAGCACACATTATATCCAAAATATTCCAACAAAGTTAAGCACAAGGTCGGAAGTATAAGACACCCGGTGAGGGACAAACTCACTAACAATTGTCTGCTCATCTAGCTTGCTATTTCCCTACGAGGAAACGAACATCGTGCTGTCAATTAATAAGCTTAGCTTATATTCGCGCAATGACAGAAGTATGGGACACCCGGTGAGGCTTAAACTCACTAACACTGGCCTAACACAGTTATTATCTGATTTTTGTTTAGAAATTTATATTACTGAATGTTTTATGTAATTTTAGATCAGACATTACAAAGGCGTGCCTCGTGTAACGGTTATCGGCATAGGAAATAGACACGGTGACCCGAGTTCGAATCCAGGATGATGCTGGTTACATTTCCCTTCATGCTAATGGACCTGGAAGAGGCATGAATCCATCTCTTTTGTCCCCAATTGGGATTAAATACTAATGCAACCGACACCGGAGAAGGAAAGCCCTGAATTTAAACCAGCTGTGCGTGGTATAAATATTGCCCTTTTTCGCATCCTGCCCGTAAATGACGGGGTTACGTAAATACATACGACGTATATATATTTATTTACCAGCCCCTCCGCACGAGCAGGATGTGACACAAGGTCAATTTCTTAAGCGGAGTTCAACAGGTTTGAATTCAGAGTTTTCCTTCTCCTAGACCGACTGCCTAACCAAGGTTAAAGAGCCCAGTCTGCCCTACTATTTATCCATAGCTAGAGGGAGAGTAGGATTCATGCATTTCCCAAGGGTATTAGCGCTAAGTGAAATGCAATTATCACATCCAGGATTTGAACCCGGGGCAACAAGTCCATTTCCCATGACTTTAACCATTACACCACGCGCTTCCTTATACATACGACGTATGAATGCATTTGATGTTGCTGTTGTTGGTATCTTTCCGTCTGCGAAAGACGATGGAGTAGTTTTGTCGTTGTTTTGGAGGATGTGCTGTTGCCCAAGCAGCCGATCCCTCCTCTCCACACTGCCGCTTTGGTCCAATGGAAATCATAAGAACCTATGCAGTTTGGCAACGGCAGTGTCACAGGAGTTGCTGTGTAGCACTGAAATTCAGCATTACTCCACCTTAGGGACACCGGTTCCGGATTTTTTATCGGGGTTTTCGCATAAAAATAGATTTAATTTTTTAATTTCATTATCCAAGAGAGAAAAGCAAAGTTTGAAAGGAGTAATGCCAATTCTCTATACTTTTAAATAATAGGCAATTAAGAAATAATGTATATTATGCGGAAACAAAATTTATTATTGATTGAGTAATAACTTCCAAATTATTATGCTGAGGCGAACTTTTATTTTCAGCGACATTGTGTGAATTACATAACCTCGTTTCTTCAGTAACAATAATAGATGAATATATGCATCAATGAATCTAAACGGAAAACAAAAACAAAACAGAAAACACTGACTTGCAATATCGCTAATAAATAAGTACATCTCCACCAATGGAACTGATAATAAATAATAATAATAATAATAATAATAATAATAATAATAATAATAATAGCAAAGACAAACTACTTATGGCGGCCAACAATAGTAGAAGCGACAGATGGACAAATAATAGAAAACAACAAAGACTAAAAAACAAAAATGGGAAGAAAAACAATAATATGGACGCTTCAAACGACAAATAGAAGAGATTGCACATAAAAAGACTCGGACTTGGTTAAGAAAGGGAAACCTCAAAAGAGAAACAGAATCATTAATAATTGCTGCACAAAATAATGCCATAAGAACAAAATACATCAAAGCGAAAATTGATAAGACCCAACAAATAGTAAATGTAGACTTTGCGGTAATAGAGATGAGACTGTAAACCGTATACTCTGCAAATGTAGCAAACTAGCACAACGAGAATACAAAACTAGACACGACTGGGTTGGGGAGGTGATCCATTGGGAATTATACAACTAAATGGTATATGCATAAACCAGAATCTGTTCTTGAGAACGAAATGCATAAAATTCTCTGGGATTTTGAAATAAAAACGGATCACCTTATCCCAGCAAGAAGAGCAGGCCTAGTGTTGATAAACAAAAAAGAAATAACTTGTCAACTGGTGGATTTTGCAGTGCCAGCAGATCACAGGGTGAAGCTAAAGGAAAATGAAAAAATGGACAAATATCTGGACCTTGCCAGAGAACTTAAAAAGTTATGGAATATGAAAGTGATACGAATTGTAGTTGGTGCACTTGGAACAGTCCCAAAAGGATTAGAAAAGGGTTTGGAAAGTTTGGATATCAAAGGAAGGATTGAAACCATTCAGAACACTGAACTGTTGCAATCTGCCAGAATACTTAGAAGAGTCCTGGAGACCTGAGGAGACTTGCTGTCACTCAGACTCCAGTGAAAGACCATCAGCTAATGCTGATGTGAAAACTCAAAAGGAGTAAATAATAATGATAAATTAAACAAATTATATCAAAGCAAAAATAGATAAGACACAACAAAACAGTAAATATAGACTGTGAGGTGACAGAGATGAGACTCTAAACCATGTATTAAGCGAATGTAGCAAACTAGCACAACGGGAATACAAAGCTAGGCACGACTGGATTGAATTCAAACCTGCAAAACTCCGCTTCGGGTGGTCACTACTAACTAGAATAGGCTCTGGTCTAATTAGTGATCTACAGGGTGACTCCCCCCCCCCAAAAAAAAATTCTATTTTGGGGTGTCACCTTGTATATATACTATTACTGATACAGACTACCAGCACCAAAAAAAAAACCTGGTGGGGAGGGTCACCCTGTATTTCACTATTTTTATTTTTATTTTTTACAGCTAACGTATTCTAAGCCCCGCCGAGGTGAAGCGGGATATTCCTGTATCTACTTTCAGTTTTTCTTTATTCCAATCGAAGAATTCTGGTAAATGCTGATGCCAAAAGTAATAAAAGCAGTTTTGTTATTTTCATTTGACGGAATTAGAAGACTCCAGTTCCGAAAGAATTCTATTTCGCTATTTTTGGTTTCTTCTTTGAGGAGAATTTTTTTTCTTGGAATTTTTGTCACTGGTAATTTGGTCATCGATTGTTGTCAAAATGGAATCGATCGAAAATACAGAAAAAGAGAGGAAATAGATTTAATTGTGGTGAGGAGAATAGAAAGGAAATCAAAGGAAAGAAAAAGAAAAGAAGAAAAAGAATAAGATATCAAAGGGAAAAGAAAGGAAATAAAGAAAGAAAGAAAGAAAGAAAGAAAGAAAGAAAGAACGAAAAGAAAAGAAAGAAAGGATGAAAGAGAAGAATGGAAAAAGAAAGAAAGAAAACAAAGAAAAGAGAAGGAAGGAGGAAAGAATGAAGGAAGGAAGGAAGAAAGAAAGAAAGGAGAGAAGTAAAAGAAAAAGTCGAAGGAATAAAAAGAAACCACAAAAGAATAAACCTTATTATTAAAGATAAAAGCAATAAAAGAAAAAAAGAAAAAAGAAATAAAGAAAGAAGAAAGAAAGAAGAAAGGGAGAGGGAGAGAGAGAGAGGGGGAGGGAGAGAGAGAGAGAATGAATGAAAGAAAGAAATAAAAGAGAAAAGAAAAAAAGAAGACAGTTATGTAAAAATGTATAATCAAAGGAGATAAAAACACCAAAAAGAAAGAAAGAATGAAATAAATAAATAAAGAACGAATGAATGAATTAAAAGAGAAAAGAAAGAAGGGATGAAAGTTATTTAAGAACGAAAGAGATAAAAGTTTTAAAAAGAAAGAAAGAAAACTGAAAATAAGGAATAAAAAAAACGCCGAAGAAAATACAAGGAGAAAAAAAAAGAAAGCCAAATTGAATAATAACGAAGAAAATTTTTAAAAAAAGAGAAAAAAAAGTACATGAATAGATAGATAAATAAATAAATAAATAAATAAATAAGCAGTTCAGGAAAGAGAAAAGTTAAATGACGGAAACAAAACTTACAAAAGAGTACCCCACCCCCGCCCACCGAAAAAAAAATCCACCGAAAAAATCTTCACACCAAACAAAAACTCTAAAAGATATAAAAGCCTACAACGTCTGCGCATGTCAAAAGTTATTTTCATACTGAACCTGATCGTTATAAAACGTTATAGTTTTCTTGTCCAACTTCAAGAATGACGCATTTGCTGTTGATTCCGACAAGAACGACCAGATATCCTGAAATTGAATATTAGATTTCAAAAAATTATTCCAACAATTATTATTATTATTATATCTATTCGGACCATATTACCTTTAGGCACGCCTTTTTGATCTCGATTAAGAAAGGACATGTTTTTCATTTACACCGTCAATATCCGGTTGTTTGTTAGGGATTAGGGTTAGGGGTTAGTCTTAGGGTTAGTTTTATAATTCAAAAAGAAAATTAAAAAATGGTCTGTTAAACAACCGGATATTGACGGTGTGAATGAAAAACATGTCCTTTCTTAATGAGATCAAAAAGGGTTGCCATTTATTCTTTGGTATTTATGAAGCTTTGCTTAGTCTGGTTTGTTAGTTGGTGGGTGAGTTGGATTTTACGGCATGTCAACCCTTGTTGGGTTATTTTATGCCGGCACAAATGCAGAATAGCACGCAAGAGATAATATCATTAGAATCGCATTTTATGTATAAATAGTATTAGATTACGGAAACTCACGAAGTAGCCTAACCCTAACCCTAACCCTAACCTGACCCTAACCATAACCCTAACAATAATCCTAACTCTAAAACTAACCCTAACACTAACCCTAATCCTAAATCCTAGTTTCTCAAAGGTTTCGAGTATTTCCGTGGAATGTAATGAAATCTAATGCTTTTTATATGTAATCTAATGATATTATCTCTTGCGCGCTATTCTGCATTAGTATCATTATGCCAAAGATGTTTTGTTTTATTTATTCTTGATGGTTACTGGATTTTTTAACTCAATTTTTAACCACATTTTATTTTCCTATCTAACCCATAGATGGGACTCTAACAGGTACTACCACTCTAGATCAGAGTTGGCCTGGAAGTAATAGTGATGAAGGGATACTCCACATTCCCTAGAGCTCCAGATTTGGAACTCTTGTTATATAAACAGATTCGTTTCATATGTACTTGATATGCATCTGGTCTTCTCAGCACCAAAGAGCCGGGTTAGCTCTGTCGGTAGAGCGTTCGGTTAGAAACCACAAGGTTCCTAGTTCGATACCGACCCTCGCCAACTCAGCGTATGAGTAGCATAGGGATCTGTGTAGTAAAGTAAGGAGCTGATGATAGATGTGGCGCTTCACCTCAGACGCAAAAACAATCTCCTTGGTCTGGCACTAGTGAACAGGAGGTAGACTCCCTCGCTGATTGGCTGATACCGACTTTACGCCGCTCCGACGACTTTACTTTACTTTACTTTATATACCCCATCGTCGTACATCGGGTATATACATGGAGAGAGTGGACTCGTGATAGAGAGACAGACAGACAGGCAGAGTCGTGACTTAGTTGCTTCCATTGTTTTTGCGTCTGAGATGAAGCGCCACACCTACCATCAGCTCCTTACTTTACTGCACAGATCCCTGTGCTACTCATATGCTGAGTTGGCGAGGGCCGGTATCGAACTAGGAACCTACCGACCGAGCTAACCCGGCCCATAGAATACTAAATAGAATACTAAATACTGATACTGAAAACCAGATCTTTTACTTGCACCATTGTTTGAGGAAATAGCAAAAAGATTGTCTGCTAAAATTCCCCAAGACTCCTTGTTTTTACAACATTTAGCCTAAAAATTGGTAAGAAAATTTATCAATTTCAATATTTAAAACAGAAAGGTTACCATTTTAAACGAAACGAATTAAATATTATAACTAAAATTCAAATTGAAAATATGCCCTTCATCACCACCGACATATTCAATATGCTGTTGTTTTTTTTTACCCAATAACTAAGCTGTGACAGATTTTAAAAGATTGAAATCTATTTCCTCAAATGAAGGCCAATTTTTTTTTTAATATTTTGTGTAGTAATTCTTTATGTTGATTCGCAACTTTCACCACATTGGAGACGTTACAGTTCTAAAATTGACCTACTTCGTCATATTAACTTGAGCAACTTTCACCACATTGGAGACGTTACAGTTCTAAAATTGACCTAGTCAATTAACTTGAGCAACTTTCACCATTGGAGACGTTACAGTTCTAAATTGACCTACCTCGTCACATTAACTTGAGCAACTTTCACCACATTGGAGACGTTACAGTTCTAAAATTGACCTACCTCGGAGCGGAGACGTACAGTTATTGAGCAAGTCTACTTGAGCAACTTTCACCTTGGAGACGTTACAGTTCTAAAATTGAGCACCTCGTCATATTAACTTGAGCAACTTTCACCACATTGGAGACGTTACAGTTCTAAAATTGAGCCTACCTCGTCATATTAACTTGAGCACTTTCACCACATTGGAGACGTTACAGTTCTAAAATTGACCTACCTCGTCATATTAACTTGAGCAACTTTCACCACATTGGAGACGTTACAGTTCTAAAATTGACCTACCTCGTCATATTAACTTGAGCAACTTTCACCACATTGGAGACGTTACAGTTCTAAAATTGACCTACCTCGTCAATTAACTTGAGCAACTTTCACCACATTGGAGACGTTACAGTTCTAAAATTGACCTACCTCGTCATATTAACTTGAGCAACTTTCACCACATTGGAGACGTTACAGTTCTAAAATTGACCTACCTCGTCATATTAACTTGAGCAACTTTCACCACATTGGAGACGTTACAGTTCTAAAATTGACCTACCTCGTCATATTAACTTGAGCAACTTTCACCACATTGGAGACGTTACAGTTCTAAAATTGACCTACCTCGTCATATTAACTTGAGCAACTTTCACCACATTGGAGACGTTACAGTTCTAAAATTGACCTACCTCGTCATATTAACTTGAGCAACTTTCACCACATTGGAGACGTTACAGTTCTAAAATTGACCTACCTCGTCATATTAACTTGAGCAACTTTCACCACATTGGAGACGTTACAGTTCTAAAATTGACCTACCTCGTCATATTAACTTGAGCAACTTTCACCACATTGGAGACGTTACAGTTCTAAAATTGACCTACCTCGTCATATTAACTTGAGCAACTTTCACCACATTGGAGACGTTACAGTTCTAAAATTGACCTACCTCGTCATATTAACTTGAGCAACTTTCACCACATTGGAGACGTTACAGTTCTAAAATTGACCTACCTCGTCATATTAACTTGAGCAACTTTCACCACATTGGAGACGTTACAGTTCTAAAATTGACCTACCTCGTCATATTAACTTGAGCAACTTTCACCACATTGGAGACGTTACAGTTCTAAAATTGACCTACCTCGTCATATTAACTTGAGCAACTTTCACCACATTGAGACGTTACAGTTCTAAAATTGACCTACCATATTAACTTGAGCAACTTTCACCACATTGGAGACGTTACAGTTCTAAAATTGACCTACCTCGTCATATTAACTTGAGCAACTTTCACCACATTGGAGACGTTACAGTTCTAAAATTGACCTACCTCGTCATATTAACTTGAGCAACTTTCACCACATTGGAGACGTTACAGTTCTAAAATTGACCTACCTCGTCATATTAACTTGAGCAACTTTCACCACATTGGAGACGTTACAGTTCTAAAATTGACCTACCTCGTCATATTAACTTGAGCAACTTTCACCACATTGGAGACGTTACAGTTCTAAAATTGACAACCTCGTCATATTAACTTGAGCAACTTTTCACCACATTGGAGACGTTACAGTTCTAAAATTGACAACCTCGTCATATTAACTTGAGCAACTTTCACCACATTGGAGACGTTACAGTTCTAAAATTGACCTACCTCGTCATATTAACTTGAGCAACTTTCACCACATTGGAGACGTTACAGTTCTAAAATTGACCTACCTCGTCATATTAACTTGAGCAACTTTCACCACATTGGAGACGTTACAGTTCTAAAATTGACCTACCTCGTCATATTAACTTGAGCAACTTTCACCACATTGGAGACGTTACAGTTCTAAAATTGACCTACCTCGTCATATTAACTTGAGCAACTTTCACCACATTGGAGACGTTACAGTTCTAAAATTGACCTACCTCGTCATATTAACTTGAGCAACTTTCACCACATTGGAGACGTTACAGTTCTAAAATTGACCTACCTCGTCATATTAACTTGAGCAACTTTCACCACATTGGAGACGTTACAGTTCTAAAATTGACCTACCTCGTCATATTAACTTGAGCAACTTTCACCACATTGGAGACGTTACAGTTCTAAAATTGACCTACCTCGTCATATTAACTTGAGCAACTTTCACCACATTGGAGACGTTACAGTCTAAAATTGACCTACCTCGTCATATTAACTTGAGCAACTTTCACCACATTGGAGACGTTACAGTTCTAAAATTGAGCTACCTCGTCATATTAACTTGAGCAACTTTCACCACATTGGAGACGTTACAGTTCTAAAATTGAGCAACCTCGTCATATTAACTTGAGCAACTTTCACCACATTGGAGACGTTACAGTTCTAAAATTGACCTACCTCGTCATATTAACTTGAGCAACTTTCACCACATTGGAGACGTTACAGTTCTAAAATTGACCTACCTCGTCATATTAACTTGAGCAACTTTCACCACATTGGAGACGTTACAGTTCTAAAATTGACCTACCTCGTCATATTAACTTGAGCAACTTTCACCACATTGGAGACGTTACAGTTCTAAATTGACCTACCTCGTCACATTAACTTGAGCAACTTTCACCACATTGGAGACGTTACAGTTCTAAAATTGACCTACCTCGTCATATTAACTTGAGCAACTTTCACCACATTGGAGACGTTACAGTTCTAAAATTGACCTACCTCGTCATATTAACTTGAGCAACTTTCACCACATTGGAGACGTTACAGTTCTAAAATTGACCTACCTCGTCATATTAACTTGAGCAACTTTTCACCACATTGGAGACGTTACAGTTCTAAAATTGACCTACCTCGTCATATTAACTTGAGCAACTTTCACCACATTGGAGACGTTACAGTTCTAAAATTGACCTACCTCGTCATATTAACTTGAGCAACTTTCACCACATTGGAGACGTTACAGTTCTAAAATTGACCTACCTCGTCATATTAACTTGAGCAACTTTCACCACATTGGAGACGTTACAGTTCTAAAATTGACAACCTCGTCATATTAACTTGAGCAACTTTCACCACATTGGAGACGTTACAGTTCTAAAATTGACCTACCTCGTCATATTAACTTGAGCAACTTTCACCACATTGGAGACGTTACAGTTCTAAAATTGACCTACCTCGTCATATTAACTTGAGCAACTTTCACCACATTGGAGACGTTACAGTTCTAAAATTGACCTACCTCGTCATATTAACTTGAGCAACTTTCACCACATTGGAGACGTTACAGTTCTAAAAATTGACCTACCTCGTCATATTAACTTGAGCAACTTTCACCACATTGGAGACGTTACAGTTCTAAAATTGACCTACCTCGTCATATTAATTGAGCAACTTTCACCACATTGGAGACGTTACAGTTCTAAAAATTTCGTCATATTAACTTAGGAAAATCTTTCGGTATTTTTTTTTTTTTTTTTTGCATTCATTACGGTACTGGTTGATTTATTTTTCAGACTGGTACGGATGCTTCGATTTTTTCTTTTTTATATCTTTTTTTCCTTCAGATATCAGTTTGTAATATAATTTCTTTTTAAAAATGTATTATTTGTTAATGTTTTCATGCCGTCAAAATTATAGGAATTAGAAATAAAAATTTAAAAAATACATTCAGAAATAAATTTACTTCGGCATTTTCCCTCTTCAAGACGATTTTTCAAATGATTAAGCTGTGTTAATTATTATTCTATCCGATAATAAATACTTGAAGAAGGCCGGAGGGCATATTGACCGA
>CM042161.1:22228616-22238616 GCA_023376005.1 Doryteuthis pealeii | reverse complement strand
TCCCATGTTATTTAATAAGCTTTAAAGTTTTAAATCAAAGGGTTTTTATTTATGATCTGGGGAAACAACTAAAGCCGTCTAACTCCTACCTTGTAACCTTTCATGCGTAATTCGTTTCTAAGAAAATATTGAAATGTATTTTACAGATAGTTTGAAATGGTCAGGAAGGAAAAAAGAAAAACACTTGGACGCATTTATATGATTTTACTGCGTCCTTTTAGATTTTTATGCGTCAGAGACGCAGGGCGGGTATCTATCAGCATCTTTGCTGTTGTGTTAATCAAATCACGATGCGTTTCTGCTTAAAGCTGTCTTATAATATCCCCTCATCAACTTCTGGCTTCAAAACGATAAATACCTATCAAGAATGAATGAAACAAAATGTCTTCGATTTCTCTGAATGTTTGAGATGAGGCTTGATGATTAGTATTATCTGCGTTATTCGAACTGTTGTCCTCATCTTCATTGTTATCTGTACAACGTTTCGGACGATGTGCCCTCCGGCTTTCTTCAAGTATTTCTTGTCGGATTTGGGAACCTTCTTTTCAGAAGGTTTCCGAGTCCGAAAAGAAGGTTCCGTAGTCCGAAAAGAAGGTTCCCGAGTCCGACAAGAAATACCTGAAGAAGGCCGAAGCGCACATCGGCCGAAACGTTGTACAGATAACAATGAAGATGAGGACAATAGTCTGAATAACGCAGATAATACTAAAATGTCTTCGGTATGAAATAACCCAACAGGGATTGACATGCAGTAAAAATCCAACCAAATAACCTTTCGTTTCTGGTTTGTTTGGTTTGTTTTGTTTTACGGCATATCAACCTCAGTGGGTCATTTAATGCCGACAAAGTTTCGAAATAAATTAATTCTTAATGGATAATCAATTTTTTTATAAACTCGTGTTTTTCTATTTAACCCATAGATGGGACCCTAACAGGTACTACCACTCCGGGTCAGAGTGGACCAGGGAGCAATGGTGATGAAGGGGTGCTACACATTCCCCAAACCTCCAGTACTGGAACCTCACCATCAGATAGTTTAATGTCATACCGAGGACATCTTTCGTTTCTGCTTTCAACTGTCTTCTAATATCCTCTCACCAACTTCAACGAGAAAAAAATGGTTGTTGCAAAGCGGAAATATGCAATAGTACCTACTTGATAATCGCAAATAATTAGTCTGAGGTCGAATGTTGAAACAAGAAACTGTCCGCGTCTCTTTCAACGCGTAATTGGCCGAAATCTGTACTTTCTTTGGCACTTCCGTTTCATACTCTCCAGTCTGAATTGTATTTCCGGTCAATCTCAATTTCATCTCGCCTCGTTCTTTTTTTTTTTTTTTTCAAGACTGCAGCCTACTTCTTCACAAAGAGATATATTCCAATTCCAGAACTCTCACTTTGATTAAAACCGTTATACCAGTATCGTCTATCCTTCTAATATTACGAACAACCACCTCCTGACCAGACACAATTTTCTGAACCTATTATTTACATCTTCCAAACACTTCTCGCATCTCTGTTCTTCCTTCATCTCTTCGCAAATCATTATAGTTTTACTCTTGTTATAGGGCCGGCTTAGCTCAGTCGGTAGAGCGTCGGACTAGGAACCACAAGGATTTTTCAAAAATTGATTCTTACACCGCCCGGAGGGTGTTTTATTTATTTATTTATTTATTTATTTATTTTGCTTGTAAAACCTAATTTATTAAAACAATTTATTTACCAGTTTTAGATTCTTATTCCAAATTTTACAGGGCCGGTTTAGCCCAGTCGATAGAACGTCCGCCTCGGAATCACAAGGTTCCTGGTTCGATACCGGTCCTCGCCCACTCAGCGTATGAGTAGCAAAGGGATCTATGCAGTGAAGTAAGGAGCTGATAGTAGGTGTTGCTCTTCGCCTCAGACACTAAAAAACAATCTCCTTGGTCTAGCGCTAGTGAAAAGGGGATAGAATCCCTCACTGTCTGATACCGACTGTAGGCCACCCCAACGACTTTACTTTGTTTTAGTTGTTTTAATTCTTCTTGTTTCTTCTGCTATTTCTACTTGTTTTCTGAAGGCAATAACTGATCTATATATTTATACTCGGGTTCCTTAATTGTACGACCGTTATCATCTTGCAACACCCTCTGGTTAAAAATAAAACCATCCAAATCGTCCAAGATGAAATGAAAAAGGTAAATCTTGATTATTTGGTGTAGCTTATTCGAATACTTATTTCTTATGACTGTCATCACCTCAGCTAAACAATGGATTATCTGTTTATTATAAAGAAAGAAAGGGAAGAAAAAAGGACTTGCTGCACAGAAAAAACTATTATGAGAAATAAAGAAAGATAGAAAGAAGGGAGAAGTTAGATTGTTTTTACTGAAGTGGAGCGTCACAGCTACCGTCACAGATCTGATTACTCAATCTGTGCTACTCATGCGCTGAGTTAGCGACGGCCGGTATCGAACTAGGAACCTTGTGGTATCTGGCCGAACGCTCTACCGACTGAGCTAACCCGGCCCTAAATTCTGTTACCGAACCTTGAACCCTGCCATACCTAGGCGGGAGCTTAATCGAGAGCTAAACCGGCCTCTTTAAAGGGGCCGATAAATACAGTCGTGGGGGTGGCCTAAAGTCGGTATCAGCTAATCTGTGAGGGAGTCTATCCCCTTTTCACAAGCGCTAGACCAAGGAGATTGTTTTTGCGTCTGAGGTGGAGCGACACACCTACCATCAGCTCCTTACTTTACCGCACAGATCCTGCGCTATTTCATACGCTGAGTTGGCGAGTACCGGTATCGAACTAGGACCTTGTGGTTTCCAGCCGAACGCTCTACCGACTGAGCTAACCCGGCATAAATTCTGTTACCTTTGATCCAGAAGAAAATTATTTTCTAATAATTGTTAGGGGCGGTCATACCAATGAGCGTTACTGTAAATTAAGATTTTTTTATTTTTTGATTGAGGGTTTTATTCATTAACGTATAATCGATGAGCTACCATTAAACTGTTGGGTTCCATTTAACAAGAAGGTGATCAAAAGGAAAGAAAGCGCTAAATGATGAAGAAGCAGCCAATGAGAGGAAAATCGATACAGAGAATCTGGTGTTATGAATAATATGGCATATCGCTTCGAACGGTTTTTCGCTTATTAAGCCGTCAATTTAGGGAAAATAATCAACTCAATGAAAGCGAAAGCGAAAGTAGAAATTATTGGCTTCTGTTGCGCGGGATTTTCGTTTCAGTTAATAATGAAGTGGCCATTAGCAGATTCAGTAATTCTTCGATTTGGACTGTGATCATGAAAACTGACATAGCCGGTGTCGCTACGGAACAAGAAGCACAATTAATAGGATAAAAGTACAAAAAGGTTTGTCAGGAGAAAGAAAGAAAGAAAGAAAGAAAGAAAGAAAGAAAGAAAGAAAGATATAGTTGTGTATTACAGATAGAAGATATGAACAGACTGAGATAGATAGATAGATAGATAGATAGATAGATAGATAGATAGATAGAAACTAGAGTAGAAAAAAAGAAACAATGAAACAAACCAGTGAGCAAGAAATGACATAGATAGATAGATAGATAGATAGATAGATAGATAGATAGATGGGCAGATAGAAAAATATAATAGAAAGAAGAATGAATGAATATTATATATAATATATATATAATATATAATATATAGAGAGAGAGAGAGAGAGAGAGAGAGAGAGAGGGGGGGGGAGGGAGAGAGAGAGAGGATAAGAGAGAGACAGAGAGATGAACAGACTGAGATAGATGATAGATAGATAGATAGATAGATAGGCAGATAAAAAATAGAATAGAAAAGAAAGAATGAATGAAAGAAGAAAAGAAAGATAGAAGAAACAAACAAGAGGACAAGTAATGACACAACTGATGATTACAGATATATATATATATATATATATATATATATATATATATATATATATATTTTGTGGTGTGTGTGTGTGTGTGTGTGTGTGTAGAGAGAGAGAGAAAGAGAGAGAGAGGGGGATGAAAAGAGAGATGAACAGAGATAGATAGATAGTAGATAGATATGAACAGACTGAGATAGATAGATAGATAGATAGATAGATGTAAGCAGAACGGAAATATACAGATGGATAGATAGATAGATAGATAGATAGATAGATAGATAGATAGATACATATTATCAGAATGAAATAGATAGATAGATAGATAGATAGATAGATAAAACCGATAGAAACTAAAATAGAAAAATAAAAGAATCAAAGAGTGAAACAAACAAACAAATAAACCAGCAATGACCCAACTGGTGATTACATATTGAGATCGATAATTTTTCTATCTTGAAAGTAATCAATACATTTAACTGTATGTAAAATATCTATTCTATATCGATCATAACTTATTCCTATAATTTGCAATTAACATTCATATAATCAAATTATATTATTTTCATCAATTACCAATATTACATATAAAGAAAAATATTTTGCATTTAATATAGACATCTAAACGGTTTAATCGAATGTAAATATACCACTGGACTTTACTGTATAGCATAGCTATTAAGGCAAACTGTATTCTGTAGAGCACATATATAGACTATTATATATTTCAAAAGTCCCGGTAGACTGTATAAAAATTAATGAGTGCTTTTAAAATCCTTGGCTATGGTCACTTTTTATAATACGTTAGGAGGCCTTAGAAAAGCCTCCAGAATGTAGGTGAATATACACAACTTCCAGCCAAGAGGTACTTATAAAAATATAGACTTTATTGTCTGAGCAACATTTAACATAAAATACAAAACAGCTTGGACGAAGGTCCTAAGAAAAAGGGTCTTTGTCGATAAATCATTAATACATAATATAGGAATTAATGGTGATTATGACTTCAGTATGTTAAAACCACTTCTTATAATATGTTAGGAGGCCTCAGAGAAACCACCAGAATGTAAGTGAATATACACAACAACTTCTAACAAAGAGGTACATAAAAAATACACCCCTCTCCGTGTCTTTCTTAACGTTAAGGCGTCAGGTCGCTCGATTTTTTTTGCATCTACCGGAGTGTTGCACTATATAATGATCTATAATATATAGATATATATAAATATTCCCACAACTAACACTTTCACTAATCACTTACTGCCTCCCTAACCTAAACCATTTGATCCTTCTATACTCCCCCGGCGATCGTGAACTACCTACATGTGTTACAGCCCCTTTTATCTACTCCTTCTCTATCTCCTTTCTTCATCTCCTTCTTTTACCTTTTCATCGTCTATATATCATTTTGTTTTAAAACTTTTGTGTCATGGGTAAGGCGGCCAATTACTCACGCACAAAGAGAAGTAGGATAGATATAAAGCGAATAAGAGGTAAATCAAATACTTGATAATGGTATATTTATCTGATCAGGAATTCATATACATACTAACTAACTCACACCGCGTCGATTCATTTTCTTTCTCTTAACTTTTATATAATATATATATATATATATATATATATATATATATGTGTGTGTGTGTGTGTGTGTGTGTGTGTGTGTGTGTGAAGAAAAGGAAGTGAATCCGACGGTATGTAGTATATTAAGAAAATTAAAAAACACAGGTTTAAATTTAAACTTACCACTATATATATATATATATATATATATATATATATATATATATATATATATATATATATATATATATAACTTGTAAGTAAAGTCAATTCCGAAACTTTTATAAACTTCTACAAACGTCCTGTCACAACTGTCAATATCCTGTAATGTGTGGAGCCACAAGTTCCGTTTATAAAATAAACGGACCAGTGTCATATTGTCACCAATGTCAGTAATATTACTTTCGGGTGGGTCTGCTTAAACAGAGTTTAGCCTCAGAGAGTCTTAATCCAAGCAACAACGTTTTTGTCTAAAAGTTGCACTAATTCTAATTCAGTGTTGTTGCTCTCGTAACTGGTCACTAACCAAAGTTTTCGGGAAAAATTAGACACTTGGTCCAAAAAAATACCATTCACTTTATTGCCAACATTATAAAAGTTGGTATATATATATATTATTTATAAATAAATGTGAATATATTTATAAATGTGACTATTTGAACACATGTGTGTATATGCGTACAAAATTCTTTAAAAAAAATATATAAAAGTAACCATCTGTTTCCCCACCCCCTCTCTCTCCTCTCTCTCTCTCTCTCTCTCTCTCTCTCTCTCTCTCTCTCTCTCTCTCTCTCTCTCTCTCTGCTTATGCTAAAAAGCGACACCAGAAACAAAGAGAGTGACAAATAAGAGAGATACCTTACAAATAGAGTGTTCGTATCACAGAGGAGATAAAGCCTCTCTCTCTCTCTCTCTCTCTCTCTCTCTCTCTCTTCTCTCTCTCTCTCTCTCTCTCTCTTTATGCTAAAAAGAGACCAGAGAAACAAAGAGAGTGACAATAAAGAGAGATACCTTACAAATAGAGTGTTTCGTATCAACAGAAGAGATACACACACACACTCTCTCTCTCTCTCTCTCTCTCTCAAAAAAGGAAGACATGAAGTGGTATTTTCAAGTCGACAAAGGAAAGATCTATTCATTAACAATACATAACCCACCTCAATAATGGAAGCAATTTTGCTTAGCCCCAAAATGTTTGGTCGCTTTTTGTCACTCTTTAGGTAACTAAATGTCCTTGCTAGTGATTATAAAAACTATTCTGAAGACTATCTTGAGTTCTTGATTTCAAATGACTCAAAAGAATGACACAACCTGTATTTCTACATTACTATCAACATTCCTCTAAATGATAGACCATATTTCCCGGTGATCGTTTATCGATGATCTGCCAAGAGACAAATGTAAACAAATATAAGGGTGTGTACGTATCATATATAATTACACTTTAATGGATTAGTCAACTCGAGAATGTCCTACGTTGTAAAACTGCCATTTCAACCAAAAGCCAAATGTAAACAAATATATATATATATATATATATATATACCTCCGCACGTGCAGGATGTGACACAAGGTCAATTTCTTAAACGGATTTTAACAGGTTTGAATTCAGTCTTCCTTCTCCTAGACTGGTTACCTAGCCATGGTTAAAGAGTTCAGTCTGCCCTGCTATTTGCCCATAGTCGGAGGAGAGAATTATGAATGCATACCTTTCCCAAGGGAATTATCGCTATGGCGAAATGCAAACAGCTTCGTCCAGATTTGGAACTCGGGTCCACAAGTCCATTTCCTACGATTCTAACCATTACACCACGCACCCCTATGTAAACAAATATAAGGGTGTGGGCTAAACTTGCAAATCGGTCAGGAAAATTAGGGTGACCAGAAAAAACAGAACACCAAATTATTTAATTTGTTTTCGCATATAAACTAACTCTAAACCCCAACATAACCCCTTAACCCCTAAAACCCCTAGTTAAAATTAACAGTTTTTTATTACAAAATTTGTGGGTTCTATTTTTTCTAGATCACGCGTGTATACAGAGTGACCCAGAAAAAACAGAACCCAAATTATTATTTGTTTCCCCATTAAACTAACTCTAAACCCAACACTAACCCTAACCCTACCCCCACTAGTTAAAAACAGTTTTATAATTACAAAAATTTGTGGGGTTGTTTTTTCTAGGTCACCGTGTATACAGGGTGAACCCAGAAAAAACAGAAACCCAAATTATTTTATTTGTTTCGCATTAAACTAACTTCTAAAAACCCCAACCCTAACCCATAACCCTAAAACCCCCCTAGTTAAAAATAACAGTTTTATTACAAAATTTGTGGGTTCTATTTTTTCTTCTAGATCACCGTGTATACAGAGTGACCCAGAAAAAACAGAACCCAAATTATTTATTTGTTTACCCATTAAACTAACTGTAAACTCCAACCCTAATCCTAACCCTAACCCCCTAGTTAAAAATTAACCGTTTTTATATACAAAATGTGTGGGTTCTGTTTTTTTTTTTTCTGGTCACCCTAAATATTCCGACCGATTTGCAAGTTTTAGCCAGGGTGTGTACGTGTCATATATAATTACAGCAATAATGTGTTGTTCTTTAAATGAAGTTAGTCAACTCGAGAATGTCCTACGTTGTAAAAACTGCCATTTCAACTAAGAGCAGTTAATCACCTCCCGCCTCCCCCAACAAGCTGGATATGAATACGACGCACGACAGACTCGTTAGCATTTGTATAATTTCGGCCAGCGGGGAGAGGGGATGGGGTTTGCGGAACACAGCCATCACGTTACTGTGATATTAAACAACTATTAGGCAGAACTTTGGTCGAAACGTTTGAAATTCATCCGCGAGAGACGCTGAAATCGAAAAACAAGTCGAGATGTATAAATATTTGCCCAATAAACACCAGGATTTAGTGTACGTGCATGCCAAAACGTGCACGTGCGCGGCAATCAACGTGTTTATTATTCGGTAAAGCCGAGGTTAGTCTGACATTAAAAATACCCAAGGGGCGCATGGCGCGTCCTCGGTCTAAATGATGAGGCTAGATAAAAGGCCTAATGTCAGGGTAAGAGACATACTAAATCTGGAAAAAAATGTATAAGTGTATTATTTTTGCGTGGCATTCACTGAAAAATTGGCCTTGTCAGTGGGCGCTATAATTACACTGGACTGTATCCCCATGCACAGGAGTACAACCTACCACCTCCTAAAGGAGGCTTTCCAGTATATTACCTTGGCAATCCCACGTATGCAAGGTATGACACAAGGTCCTTTTAAATGGAGATCACCCAGAACTGATGGCTCATGGGATGGGCGGGAATCAAAAAATGCGTCAATCCAGCCTCTAGGACTGGGAATAAACACCAGCCCTGCTTTTTTAAATCAAGGAGACAGATAATTGGCTGGGGGAATCAGCCACCAAAAGAAGGTGTAACCTCATACCATATTCTTTCAAGTTCCCTTTGGCCCTGGAAGCCTGGTTTTTCTGATAGAAGCTGCAATACTAATGTTGTTTTCTTTAAAAACCCGTGGCAATAATCACGCGATCTGCGTCCAGGGGTTCTTGTTGTCTTGAAGTGTCCATTCATACAGTTCCAAGATACTATGACATGTTCGTTTCATTAATTTTAGATTTCTGAAATTTCGGGTGCACAATTTGGATGGCCCAGACCATTTGCACCTTAATAACAGTGTCATTTTCGGACATGCAATTTTTGGGTCGCCCTTATTATTGACGTTCCTCATGAGAGGAAAGCAGTGCTCATCCCTAAATATGGCCGCTTTATTATAACAGAATACGAAGTGTAAGTAATTGTCCGACTTTGTAATACACAGCAGTTATCTACCACTCACCTCACCCATGAAGTAAAGCTAGAGACTTCAGCGACATCCTCCGCATGTCCCCGTCGGTATATCTTCCTCTGCCATGGGATTTCGGAAAAGAAAAAAAATCTCACATTAGCAACCATTTTGAGTCACTCAGTTGCTGATCAACCTGCAACAAACGATTTGTTTTAGAGTGGTCTGTTCTTGTGCTAATGCAAAGCAACACTCTCGTTCCATCAATACAACATAGCCCATACAGGTGCACCGTGGTGCCACACGTTAGGTGTTTGGTTTTTGATCGCTATGTTGTTTTATTCACAGAGTTTGACCTCTCTGGGACATAAGGTATAGGGCTGGTTAACCATAATACCTAGTGGTATTTAGGTGTAGTGAATTTTCCTTTTCAGATTATTCATAAATATATGTATTTTGAACGCTGTCAGGCGAAGTAAATGAATCGAAGTATAATATATATATATATATACATATAATATATAAGTGGAAGTAGACTATATTAATTATTTCATATATTAATTTATAAGTTTAGTATCTGAATCATTAATTGTTATTGATGTATAAATTACTATTCATTGTATGGTATTATTTATTATTATTACTACTAAGTCGGTACTATTAATATTTTAAAACTGTTCAAATGATAAAGTAAACATATGAAATAGCAAAGGGGATCCAACCACTAAGAATAGGCATCAGTCTAAATTAGTGACCA
>CM042161.1:22214748-22228516 GCA_023376005.1 Doryteuthis pealeii | reverse complement strand
CATTATATCAACTAAGTGTAAATAGCCTATGATCCCGGTACGAGGTCGTATTACATAGATGGGATAGAACTGGTCTGGATCCGCTTTTCATAGTGCTATGACAAGAGAGATTCTTCGGTCTTTTTGTGAGCTGCTCGCCTACAGATATCAGTGAGCTCCCCACGAATTCACATCTAATTGATTTCGAAGATGCTCGGTGTCTCATTGCAAATGAATCGTGCGACACCTGTCGAGTACCGCGCCGCCGGATTCTATCTGCGATGGGTATCGCCGAGACCTTGGTTCCACATGTTATGCATTTCCTTTACTTCTGACCGACGAGCGTTCTAATTACGCCAAGATATCCCTTATTGTGGGAAATAATAGTCAAAATAGATAAAAATCAGACTATCCCTACCATAAATGCTATCGATGTTAAATAGTGATCTAGTTTATATAGGTGATGGCGATATGACTTGCGGCACTCCTCGTAATGTCTGCCCTTACATGCTGGTTTATTTGAGTTGCACAAACCAGTGCTAATTTTAATCTAGACTATCTGACTTTTGAGATAGAAAACTCCTGAATTCAAGCCTTGTGGTTAGGACATTTCTCCGTCTTCTTAAGAAATTGACCTTCTGATTTTGGTAATACTGCTTAGTCATACAGCTGAAGTCGTGCGGGTTAATTTATGGACGAGTGAGTCGGGCCCTCGACTCTGTGTGGCCATACGGGGAGAATACCGATAAACTAATGTAAGGGTGATAGTAACAGTGTCTCATAGATTAACTTTAGATAAGCGCAGAGCTGTGTGAGGGAAGTTACTCCAATAATCCATACTCTTACATTTCTACGTCACCAACTTCCTTACCCCGACTTAATTTGAGTCTTAACACAATTAGCAGGTTTGTTCCCTCTTCATGTAAATTTAGGAAATGTGATAGCTATACTCAAGAACCTAGGTGGTGCTCAAGCAGACTTTGATAACAAACAGGTCAGGAGGAAGGTTTGGAAAAGTCTTAGTTAGGTGTAATTAGATACTGGCATTGGCCGCCGCTATAGAAAGAATTAAGTGTAGGCTCTCCTTCTACGGTACCTTCAAACGTCTCTCACAACTTTATTTTATTGCGGGTACCGCCTCAGAAATCCAACCAACCTAACTACAAACTCTAACAAATCCAACCATGGGCCGAGTACCTTTCTTCCTAGATCTGTGTTTATTTCTAACCTATCTACACTATGACACATTGCAAATACTACAATTTTTAAAAAAAAACTATTAATTCTTTTTTTTATAAAACATGATTTTTTTAAACTATTTTTCTATATCTATTTTTCAAAAACCACCCAAATGACAGAGACAACAACCTAAAAATGTACTAAAACTTCGGGGCAGAGTGGACCTACGAGTAATGATTGATAATGGAGTACTCCACACAGCTCCAGTATTGGAACTTCACCACTAGATGCAGTTTAACGTTATACCCAGTATGGACACACAGTGAGGGTCGAAACTCACTCGTCCATAATAACTGGTCTTCAATACAAGTTTACCATTAGACCACGAAGAGAGTCTCACATCAAAGAAGATAGTCAGTTAATTAGTTTTACTTTGGAACTAAATAAACAGCATGAGGCACCCGGTGAGAATCGCACTCACTTACTAGATCACTAACAATATAAGTACGTGAATTATTCACATATTAGATCTTGGCGTTTTTAGCTCAGTCGGTAGAGAATCTGCCTTGGAACCACAAGGTTCCGGACTCGATTTACCGGCCCTCGCTCACTCAGCGTATGAACAGCACAGCTTTGATCTGTGTGATTCAGTGGGGAGCTGATGATATCTGTAGCGCTCACAAAACAATCTCTCTTGTCTAGCACTAGTGAAAAGCGGATAGACTTCTTCACTATCCGACTGGTACCGACATAGGCTACTTTACTTAGATCTGATATTAGGTTCACTATAAAGTAAAACTTCATTATTTTCCATTATAATATAAACAGTTTTCTAAAACCTTTAATGTTTAACATTAATTTGTTTGTGTATTTATTTTAAACTAGTACAAAATAAAAAAAACACCCTCCGGGCGATGTAAAAAATAGATTTTTGAAACATATTGCCTGAAGGGTGGGAGTAAAAAATTCAATGTCCGAGTTTGTAACCCTAAGTAAGTAAAAAATCATTAAATTCATTCATTAAAGGATAAAAAAATAAAACAATTTGAAATCTAAACTTTAAATATTATTAAAATAAACAAACTATATATAGATATATAATACCAGTCATGTATTTATTAAACTTGTTTAAAAAAACAATGAGGACTGTCTAATGTTGCATGTTCAAATTTTGAGTGTATTTATTCTATTCTATGACGATTTTGGGTAATGTGACGTAAAGCAGTGACGTAGTTATTTTTTACAGACAACAAAAACCGGAAGCGAATCTCTATTATTAATAGATATGAATTGATTTAAAGGTACAGTGCTGAATTGATTGCCCGGTGCCTGAGGCGCCCAAAAAGAGGAATATAAACGGGTACCAGGCATTTTTTTAAACTTGCCATCGCATAAACTTCGGTTTGTGCCCAACTCTCCACGTTACAAGGACATTGTGTCGCATCCTCCGGGATGTGACACAAAGGCCGGGAATACAGATTGTGTGTGTTTTCGTGACTTTTACGACACTGTGTAATAATGCACCGCGGTCGAATCTTTGACATTAACATCCACTTTGCACGTTGAGAAAACCAACACCAAGAATGCTTAATGGTAGATAAATAGTTTTGAAAGTACTGACAAATGAAGATGATATATTATGATGCCATTTTGTCCGGGGTAATTAATCCTGGGGAGTGGGGGGGGGGGGCAAAAGCGGCCAATGGAAAATGATAGGAATTTATGACAAAACTTTTGTAAGCGATCTATAAAAACATACTAGCTATTATTTGGAGTCTCCAAAAAGAGAGAACGAAGAGAAAGAGGTGCAAGGAAATAGAATATCTATCTATCTATACATATATAAAGGTAGTTGTGTGTATGTATGTCCGAATGTAATCTATACATATATAAAGGGTTGAAGTTGTGGTATGTACGTCCGAATGTAATCTATACATATAATAAAGGGCAGTTGTGTGTTATGTCCGAATGTAATCTATACATATATAAAGGCCAGTGTTGTGTGTATGTATGTCCGAATGTAATCTATTACATATATAAAGTAGTTGTGTGTATGTATGTCCGAATGTAATCTATACATATATAAATAATTGTGGGCGTTGTGTGTATGTATGTCCGAATGTAAATCTATACATATATAAAGGGCAGTTGTGTGTATGTATGTCCGAATGTAATCTATACAAAAGTAAAGGCAGTTGTGATTGTATGTTCCGAATGTAATCTATACATATATAAAGGGCAGTGTGTGTTGTATGATGTCCGAATGTAATTCTATAATATATAAAGGGCAGTTGTGTGTATGTATGTCCGAATGTAATCTATACATATTATAAATGGGCAGCTTGTGTGTATTATGTCCGAATGTAATCTATACATATATAAAGGGCAGTTGTGTGTATGTATGTCCGAATGTAATCTATACATTATAAAGGGCAGTTGTGTTTGTTATGTCCGAATGTATCTATACAATAATAAAGGGCAGTATGTATGTATGTATGTATGTCCGAATGTAATCTATACATATATAAAGGGCAGTTGTGTGTATGTATGTCCGAATGAATCTTATACATATATAAAGGGTTGTATGTATGTATGTATGTCCGAATGTATCTATACATATATAAAGGGTAGTTGTGTGTGAAGCAATCTATACATATATATAAGTATGTAGTTGTGTGTATGTATGTCCGAATGTAATCTATACTATATAAAGGGTAGTGTGTGGTATGTATGTCCCGAATGTAATCTAACATATAATAAAGGGCAGTTGTGTGTATGTATGTCCGAATGTATCTATACACATATAAAGTACAGTTGTGTGTATGTATGTCCGAATGTAGTCTATACATATATAAAGGGCAGTTGTGTGTATGTATGTCCGAATGTAATCTATACATATATAAAGGGTAGTTGTGTGTTTATGTCCGAATGTAATCTATACATATAAAGGGCAGTTGTGTGTGTAAGTACGTCCGAATGTAATCTATACATATATAAACGGCAGTTGTGTGTATGTATGTATGTCCGAATGTAATCTATACATAATATAAAGGGCAGTTGTGTGTATGTATGTCGAATGTAATCTATACATATATAAAAGGCAGTTGTGTGTTTGTATGTCCGAATGCAATCTATACATATATAAAGGGCAGTTGTGTGTATGTATGTCCGAATGTAATCTATACATATATAAAGGGCAGTTGTGTGTAAGTACGTCCGAATGTAATCTATACATATTTAAAGGGTAGTTGTGTGTATGTATGTCCGAATGTAATCTATACATATATAAAGGGCAGTTGTGTGTATGTATGTCCGAATGTAATCTATGCATATATAAAGGGTAGTTGTGTGTATGTACGTCCGAATGTAATCTATACATATATAAAGGGCAGTTTTGTGTTTGTATGTCCGAATGTAATCTATACATATATTAAAGGGTAGTTGTGTGTATGTGTATGTCCGGAGGAAACTTCGAAAATAAAACAATTAACGACAAAGTAAATATATATACACATTAAATATCACCAGTGCTTGGTTTTTGAGCAAAAATAATAGAGATTTGATTTATATTCGTTAAGATGATTAAAAAACAATATTTAAATGATAATAGCGTGGATTTTTGTTTCATTTGATATTTTAGATAGTAGACATTTCTTTTAGGAATAGCTGGATCAATGCAAGGTCTATTTTTTACATAGCGATTTAAATGGGGCATCCCACGAGGATTCAACTCACAATTCAGTAATAATGAATCTGCGGGACTAACTTAAAAAAAAACTCTATCCAGGCGACGCCTGGTAGCCGCTGCTAGTAATATATAAAGACTAGTAGGACCTGTGGTTATACCACAGCATGATAATCTAATCTATTAATAATCGAGATTGGGCCTTTATTTGTCTGTAACTGAAACTACGTCAGTACTTACGTCACATTACCCAAAATCGTCATAACTGTTGTACCGGCCGTTCCTACAGTGGAGAACATGCACCGGTTCTCACTATAAATAGTGAGACACCGAGTGTAAAGGGAGCACTGTTCCCGTTAACGACAAGCTAGTCGTACATGTACCATTAATTGTAAATACACTTGTCTTATTTTACCCCATCTCGACTTGACTTCTTTTTACTGTTGGGACTAACATCACAACAATAACATAGATGGAATACACTCAAAATTTGACGATCCCAGTTGGGTTTTTTTTGGGGGGGTTAGGGGGGTAGTTTTAATAAATACACGCCCGGTATTATATTTTTATACATAGTTTGTTCTATTCTAATATATATTTAAAGTTATCAAAATTAAGTTTCCATTTCAAATTGTTTTATTTTTTACTCCTTCAATAAATTTGATGATTTTACGTACTTATACTACAAACTCTGTCATTGAATTTTTTAATCCCACCCCTCATGGTCGATTGAAACAGATAAGCCCGCTCACCCCCTTTCTCTACCTTTCTCTTACTCTCTTTCTTACTTTCTTTCTTTCTTATTATATGTTTTCTGCGTAGCATGTCCTTTTTCTTACCCTTCTTTATCTATAATAAAAACCGAATGGTCCATTATTTAGCTGAGGTGACGACACTCATAAGAAAAATAAAATTCGGTCATTAATCAACACCAGATAATCAGGACTTCATTTTTTGTATTTCAACTTGGAAGATTTGGACGGCCTCACTTTAACCAGAGGGTGTAGCAGGATGATAACGGTTGGAATATTAAAGAACAAGCGTATGAGTATTTAGAAGATGCTTGCTGTTATTTTCCTTTTTCAGGAAAGAAACAAAGAAATAAAGAGTGGCGATTCTGGTGGTCATTTTAAGGCTGTACCTGAAAGTAGTTTTACAGTGGAGATCCCTTGTGGTATAAAGTTTTATCCTTTCTTGAAGTAGAAAGACGTAGTATTAGTTTTAATCCTTGTCGGATGATCCGTGTTAAAGAGTTGTATAATCCTTCGTCAGTTGGTCCCTGCTTAGAGAGTTGTATAATCCTCGTCCGTACATCCAGCGAGCAATTGTAGGACAATTCATCAACGCATTTAAATAGTAAATTAAATACGCGTTTGGGCGTTTCTGATTGGCCGATTCAGCCGATTGGTCGATCTAGCTGTTTTGTAACAGTCTATATGTATAAGTTGTGTTCATTAGCACATCTTATACCACAACACACCAATAGAAAGAAGAAAATAAATTCTATCTTCTAGCATATATATGATAAAAGGGTTGGGTGTTTGCCATAAGGGCAATGGGGTTGGGACAATAATATAGATGCTAGAGCTTGGCGTGACCATCCGATTGATCGGAAGAGGCCTCTCCAATCGCCCGTCTAGCCTAAGTAAGGGTCAAAGTGGAGTGTTGCATGTCATGGACTGCTCAGCTACCAAGAATCCTTAAGCATCAGGGGACACCACTCACGACCAAAAGGTGTCCCCATTAGAGGGGGGTCTTAGTCCTCTCCAGAGGTGCAGTCCGTGTATTCTACAGCCACAACCAACACGGCGGAGGTAGAAAGAGGTAGAGATAGATAGAGAGAGAGAGAGAGAGAGAGAGAGAGAGAAAGAGAAAGAGAGGCGGAGAAAGAGAGAGGGAGAGCATTAAATGACACCAAAGGATTACACAAAAATAAAATAAAAGGCAAAATAAAGAATGACGGCGAAGAAAGATAAAAGGAAAAAAAGAAAGCAAGAGACAAAGAAAGAAAGAAAATTGAAATAAATGAATGAATAAATAAAGAAAGAAATACAAAAGAAAAAAGAAAGAAGGAAAGAAAGAAAGAAAGAAAGAAAGGAAGGAAGAAAGAAAGAAAGAAAATTGAAATAAATGAATGAATAAAGAAAGAAAGAAATACAAAAGAAAAAAGAAAGGAAGAAAGGAAGAAAGAAAATTGAAATAAATGAATGAATAAATAAAGAAATACAAAAGAAAAAAGAAAGAAAGAAAAAGGAAGAAAGAAAGAAAAAAAGAAAGAAAGAAAGAAAGAAAATTGAAATAAATGAATGAATAAAGAAATAAAGAAATACAAAAGAAAAAAGAAAGGAAGAAAGAAATAAAGGAAAAAAGAAAGAAAGAAGAAATTTGAAATAAATGAATAAGTAAAGAAATAAAGAAATACAAAGAAAAAGAAAGAAAAAAGGAAGAAAGAAAGAAAAAAGGAAGGAAGAAAGAAAGAAAGAAATTGAAATAAATGAATGAATAAAGAAAGAAAGAAATACAAAAGAAAAAGAAAGAAGAAAAAAAGGAAGAAAGAAAGAAAAGGAAGAAAGAAAGAAAGAAAATTGAAATAAATGAATGAATAAAGAAATAAAGAAATACAAAAGAAAAAAGAAAGGAAGAAAGAAAGAAAAAAGAAAGAAAGAAAGAAAGAAAGAAAATTGAAATAAATGAATAAATAAAGAAATACAAAAGAAAAAAGAAAGAAAGAAAGAAAGAAAAAAGAAAGAAAGAAAGAAAGAAAGAAATGAATAAAGAAATAAAGAAATACAAAAGAAAAAAGGAAGAAAGAAAAAAGGAAGAAAGAAAGAAAAGAAAAAAGAAAGAAAGAAAGAAAGAAAGAAAGAACATTGAAAATAATGAATGAATAAAGAAATACAAAGAAAAAAGAAAAAAAGAAAGAAAGAAAGAAAGATAATGCTAGAAAAATGATTACGTAAAGTCAGAACAAGAATATTAAAAGTAAAAAGGACAGGTAAAAAAAATGTCCTCCAGTAAAACATTTAATAATAAAGCAATATAGTAAATAATTAAAAGTGAATGACAGGGGTTAAGTTTCATTCATAATTAATTAAAAGGTTTGAAATGGAAATGAGGACTGTCACGTATTACGTTGATTGGGTCAAATCAACGTGATGAGCCACGTATAATTATGTCACTCAGAAATTTTACACCTGTCCTAATGAGATAGGACGACCAATCACCTGGTAATGTCAGATTCTTGAGGCAAAGGCAACCGGTTGAGAGCCGGGAAACTGCTTAACCGAGGGAATAAAAGTAACCTTGTGGGGGGGGGGGCTTCAATGCTATGAATAATTCCTGAATAACACACGCATGCACACTCACACACACGCACACACACTCACACACACACACACACACACACACACACTCACTCTTCTCTCTCTAACTCTTTTTCTCTCCCCTCTCTCTCTATCTATCTACTATACTCGTATATATATATAATATGTTTCTTTTTCTCTTTCTCTCCCCCTCTCTCTCTATCTCTCTCTCTTATATATATATATATATTTCTCTCTTTCTCTCTCTCTTTCTTTCTCTCTCTCTCTCTCTCTCCTCTCTCTCTCTCTCTCTCTCTCTCTCTCTGCATATATATTGTTCTCTCTTCCCCTCTCTCCCTCTCTCTATATCTTTCTCTCTTTCTTTCTTTCTCTCTATGTCTCTTGTTATTTATTTATTTCTCTCTCGCTCTCTCTCTCTCTCTCCTCTCTATCTATCTATCTATCTATTTCTATACCTATATACATATATATTTTTTTTCTTGTTCTTTCCTCTCTTCTCGGCTCTCTCTCTCTCTTTTTATATATATATATATATATATATATATATATATAACGTATTAATCCGTTTTTTTTTTGAATACCCAACAATAATAAATAAATCAGAAACGTCTTTGGTATAAAATAGTCCAACAACGGTTGACATGCCGTAAAAAACAACCAACTAGAATTATTTGACTCATAATTGGACACTAACCAATACTACCGCTCCCTGCCAGAGTGGACCTGGAAGTAATGGCTATGAAGAGCATTCCACATCCTAAAAGATCCAGAACTAAGCCCACAACCACCATAGTGTCATACCCAGCACCCCTATTTTTTATTTAATGTCAAAGCCATCCTTGTGAAAGAACAATAGGGGTACTAGCTCAGTCGGTAGAGCGTTCGGCTATAAACCACAAGGTTCCTAGTTCGATACCGTCCCTCACCAACTCAGCGTATGAGTAGCACATGGATCTGTGCGGTAAAGTAAGGAGCTGATGGTAGGTGTGTCGCTCCGATTTAAACTCAAAAACAATCTCCTTGGTCTAGCGCTAGCGAAAAGGGGATAGACTCCCTCGCTGATTGGCTGATACCGACTTTAGGCCGCGCCGACGACTTATTTAATCCATATTTTACAGAATGAGGAGTTTCGTACCTTTCCCAAGCGTATTAATCTGAAAGTGAACGTGATACCGGGCATGGAGTTCGAACTCGCTTAGTATGATGTCGCAGTCTAACACTTTACCCACTACGACAAAAATCTCGGTAATTGTCTGGTTAAATAATTCACTGTGTGGGGCGCGTGGTGTAATGACTAGAGTCGTATGTAATGGACTTGTCGATCCGAGTTCAAATCCTAGACAAGGCTGTCTACAATTCACATAGCGCTAATACCCTTGGGAAAGGTAGGCATCCACCTGCTCTTTCTCCAGCTATGGATAGATAGCCGGAGAGACTGGGCTCTTTAACCCTGGTTAGGAAACCAGTCTAGAAGGAAAACTCCGCCTAAAAAATGACCTTGTGTCACATCCTGCTCGTGCAGAGGGGTTGGTAAATTATGTACATTATGTGGGGCTCCCAAACAAGTATCAGCATCATAGCAATAAGAAGACAGATCATCTTGTGACTGCACTCTAGCAACGCTAAGATGATTTGTGTCGAGAGATTCACGCGGATTTCAAAATCTGACAGATACGATTTGACCCCGCCCCCACAAATGCAGCAGTCATCCACTTCCGGAAACAACATCCGGTTTTTACCGGCAATCTGAAGTTAATATATGTCATGTATCATATTCTGGAGATGTTTATCTGGTACGCTCTGAAAAATTATCAGATAATGTCGAAAGGTCTTTGCTCCCACTCGTCTTATGCGAAATCAACTTTGTGTTTTGGAGATTAAGTTCAGAAAGTAGATCATTGAAACTGAAAATAGAATCAGTCTAAAAAGAACCCCCCCCCCCACTAAAAAATAAAAAGATAAAAATAAGATAAAATAAGTTAAACACAGTTATACTTTAATTTACGTGTGCTCCAGCTTACGAGTTTTTCGAGTTACGAGTTTTCCAAGTTACGAGCTGTCACTCGTGTAGCGTAATTGAACCAGGAACTTTGTGATTCCTAGGCGGACGCCCTCTACACCAAAGAAATATATTATTTATAAAAATATAAATATCTATATATCAATTCTTGTGTTCCTTAATTGTACAAGCGTTATCATCTTGCAACACCCTCTGGTTAAAAATGAAACCCTCCAAATCGTCCAACATGAAACGCAAACATGTAAATCCTCATTATCTGGTGTTGCTTATCCGCCGAATTCTTATTTCATTTGAGTGTCGTCACCTCTAAATAATGGACCATTCCATTTCTATTAGAAACAAAAGGGGGAAAAAGGACATGCTACACAGAAAAATATGATAAGATTATGGTCTACGGGGAATTTGGGGATTGAAAAGGAAACAGTAATCGGATTTCTGGTGAAAGAGAAGAAAAAGAAATAAGAACAAAAAGAGGTTAAAGTCTGGAAGGGTAAACACTCAACGAGGGGTCCAGCCATTAACCGACCAATGACCCCGGAACTAGAGTTTAAAAGATAAAAATAAAAACGGAAGTCCCGGTTTTGGGTCGGACGCGTTTGCTGGAGCTCGGTTGTGACATATCTTGAACCTGATTTATGATAGAACAGCTCGACCTTAGTCTCTAACTCTCCTTCTCTCTGAAAAAGAACCAACGAGTCTAGAAAGGAATAAACAACCCTTTGAGATTATACGACTTCGTATGTTGTTTCTGAACTAACGACTACTACTACTACTACTACTAGCGACTATTACTACAACTCGAATTTGGTCCTATGCAAAACTTGGTCGATTTTTTGTTTTGTGTTCCTAGCTAAAATTTTAGGTTCGAATTACTTTCAGATACTTAAAAGACAGTGAGGGAGTATATCCCCTTTTTACTAGCGCTAGACCAAGGAGAGTATTTTATAGTATATAAAAAATGTTTTTATCTATTTATTTATCGGACACTACGCCATCGTCCTTAGTGGACGGAAAGGATCCAATAGACCAAGGAGAGTATTTTAGCGTATGAGGTGAAGAGCCAAACCTAGTATCAGCTCCTCACATCCCTGTGCTGCCCATACGCTGAGTTGGCGAGGGCCGGTATTGAACCAGGAACTTTGTGATTCCTAGGCGGACCAAAGAAAATATTATTTATGAAAATATAAATATCTATATATCAATACTTGTGTTCCTTAATTGTACAAGCGTTATCATCTTGCAACACCCTCTGGTTAAAAATGAAGCCCTCCAAATCGTCCAACATGAAACGCAAAAATGTAAATCCTCATTATCTGGTGTTGCTTATCCGCCGAATTCTTATTTCTTTTGAGTGTTGTCACCTCTATATAATGGACCATTCCATTTTTATTAGAAAGAAAAGGGAGAGAAAGGACATGCTACACAGAAAAATATGATAAGAAAGAAAGAAAGAATGAAAGAAAGAAAGAAGTGGAAGATAGAGAGAGGGGGTGAGCGATAACGCTAATCTATTTCAATCGAATATGAAAAGATGGAAAGAAGGAAAGAAAGAAAGAAAAAAAAAGAGTGAGAGAGAGAGTTAAATAAAGATCATTATATTTTTACATATTGCACTATTTAACAATAGCTCTTAAATAACCATATTAAACGTTACGATAATTAAATTATCATACTGTGGTATATCCACAGGACCTGCTAGTAATAATCATTATTTAAAAAATGTAGCTTTTTTTTAAGGCAGACACAGGCGCATGCACAATAAACACAACAGTGTTGTCAATAGCCGCCCGGAAATTTTCCCTGAGTCACAAGAAAATTAGATACCTTATTTTGGGACTGCCCTAGTATGTTTCATTTAAACAAATAATATATATATATATATATATATATATATATATATATATATATATATATATATGAATGAAGTGAACAAACAATGTGTTTGAAATGGCGATAGCCGACAATTTTTGGGAGATTATGTGCTTAATTAAAGTCATACCTAATTTGTTAATTAATTAATTATAATTAAATGAATTAGGCGTGCATATCGGTTTAAATGTAAAGCGTAAACAAATCGAGAAAAAGTCAGTTTAAAATGAACGAGGAATTCTGGGGAAGCCAGCTAGTGTAGTGGTTAGAATATCCGCCTGTCAGCCAGACAGGTAGGGTTCGAATCACGCACAAAGCACTGCCCAGTCTATAGCTCTGCTGATTAGTCCTAATGGGCTGAAATGTACATACAGAGATCGACTTTTTCTCGATTTATTTACGCTTTACATTAAAACCGATATGCACGCCTAATTCATTTAATTATAATTAATTAAAAAATTAGGTATGACTTTAATTAAGCACATAATCTCCAATATATATATATATATATATATATATATAGGTATATGTAAAAACAAAATTTTTTTTGCGATGAAACAAAGAAAATACAGTGCTCAATCACAGTTTGTAAGAGCTAATATTTATTTATTTTACAATGTTTTCATAGATCAAAGTTCATTATCAGCGACCGCGGTTTCATGCCAAAGGCAATCATCAGGCTGAGGAGCAAGATCCTATGGTGTTTGGCACAAACACCATAGGATCTTGCTCCTCAGCCTGATGATTGCCTTTGGCATGAAACCGCGGTCGCTGATAATGAACTTTGATCTATGAAAACATTGTAAAATAAATAAATATATATATATATATATATATATATATATATATATATATACCAACCCATACGCACGAGCTGGATGCGACACGAGGTCAATTTCTTAAGCGCGTTTTAACAGGTTTGAATTATCTTAGACTGGTCACCTATCCAAGGTTAAAGAGCCCAGTCTTCCCTACTATTTACCCATAGCTGAAGGGAGAATATATGAATTCATACCTTTCCCAAGGCTATTAGCGCTATGTGAAATGCAAACAGCCTTATCCAGGATTTGAACTCGGATCGACGAGTCCATTTCCCACGACTCTAACCATTACACCTCGCACATCCTCCAAATTGTATATGCCATACCAGGTTGATTTAATACAATTCTAAATGACAAACATCTGTGGGCTGCAGGTTCAATCATGGTCAAGGATGATAATAGTTTAGAATTCATAACATAGCTTAACACTTTCTCTGAAATAATTAGTATTATTTGTATTATTCGGACTATCGTCCTCATCTTCATTGTTATTTGTACAACGTTTCGGCCGATGTGCCCTCCGGCCTTCTTCAGGTATTTCTTGTCGGACTCGGGAACCTTCTCGGACTCGGGAACATTCTTGTCGTAATCGGGAGCCATCACGGAACTGGGAACCTAACCCTTTATTCAGTCCACGGGGGTATCCTGTTCTCATTCCGCTAACCATAGCTGGGGTATAGGGGTTAACTTGTGTTAATTATTATTCTATGTTACAGCTGCCCCTGACCAGGATTGAACCTGCAGTCTAGAAATAACTGTCTCTTAGAAGTGTCTTAACCTAACTCCTTTATCCACTAGACCATGTGTCCAATTGGTTCCCGAGTCCGACATGAAATCCCTGCCGAAGGGCACATCGGCCGAAACGTTGTACAAATAACAATAAAGATGAGGA
>CM042161.1:22184748-22209748 GCA_023376005.1 Doryteuthis pealeii | reverse complement strand
AAAACGTCTAGCTTGCTAACTATTACCTCACAACGAGATGGTCATCGTGTTATCTATACATATATAAAGGGCAGTTGTGTGTATATGCATGTCCAGAGGAAACTTCGAAAATAAAACAATTAATGACAAAGTAAATATATATACACATTGAATATCACCAGGGCTTGATTTTTGAGCAAAAATAATAGATTTGATTTATATTCGTGAAGATAATTAAAAAATAAAATTTAAATGATAACAGCATGGATTTTTTTTTCATTTAATATTTTAGATAGTAGACATTAGCATTTTTTTTCGAGTAGCTGGATCAATGCAAGGTCTATTTTTTTATTTTTTTATTTTTTTACATAGGGATTTAAATGGGGCATCCCACGAGGATTCAAATCACGATTAATAATAATGGATCTGTGGGACTAACTTTTTAAAAATCCCACTTTACCCAGGCGACGCCGGGTAGTCATTTAATAAGTTTAGCTTAGTTTAGACGAGCGGTTCCCAAAGTGGGTGATACGGCCCTCTGGGAACGATGGAAAGATCTACGGAGTGGTGAAGCAAATGGAGGTGTTAAGGGGCATTAGAAGCAGTTAATAAATAACCAGGTTTTTTTTTGGGGGGGGTGCGAAATCTAAATGACAATATATGGCATAAATACTAAGGTAAAGGAACACGCATGCAGTTTATACAGAATAGGTATATTCTACGACGAGGTAAGGGTAGGTGAAACTCCGCCTGAAATAAATTGACCTTGTGCGGAGGGGTTGGGAAATATGTACTAATCACGTGATGTGCCCATTTGGACTTTTAATAGCCACTCGATGTTGTCGTGTAATGAAGGAAGCCAGCTGTAAACGGTTCGGTATATCTTGACATTTCAGAACGGGCACTTAACCTCAAAATATATAAATAGATGAAAACAGTCAATTTTTAGATACAACCACTTTATGAATTTGCCTCAATGTGAAAACCTCTGACCCCCGGGGAATTATGGTTTCCGCTTGCACAATAGAGATAAAATAAACTCACAAGGGAAATTTCAACACAGTGTTTCCGTGTTTGTTTGTTTTTTGGTGGTGGGTGGGTGACGGAGGGGTTTCTCCCATCATCCCTTAACCCACATCGATTTCCGGTCAATTATCAACAGATTACAGGAGTACAACCAACCCGGTGGATTTAGCTCGTTCCGTCGATGTGGTATTTTCAGCAGCAGCAGCAAGTCAAACAGAAATCCTTATGACGAACACAACTTTTTCGAATGCTTTCATCATCATTATGCCGTGCTAGCAGCACAGATATCCATGACAATCTCTCACCCACCGTCCCTATCATTCATTGCCGCGGACAGGTCCTCTGCTCAGCATCCGGTATCCGAGCAGAGTTGATCAATGTAGGTCTTTGCTTATCAACCCGCACTAGCGTTCCCATGGGCTGGTTTCCACAGTAGAACGTCGCTTATAAGTTTGTCGCGCGGATATCCATGACAATCTCTTGCCAACCGTCCCTATCATTCATTGCCCCGGACAGGTCCTCTGCTCAGCATCCGATATCCGAGCTGAGTTGATCAATATAGGTATTTGCTGGGTAGCCCGCACTAGCGTTTCCATGGGCTGGTTTACACAGGAGAACGTCGCTTATGAGTTCGTCGCGCGGATATCCATGATAATCTCCCACCAACCGTCCCTATAATTCATTGTCCCGAGCAAGTCCTCTGCGCAGCATCCAGTATCCGAGCAGAGTTGATCATGTAGGTATTGCTTGGTAGCCCTCACTTCCCATGGGTTGGTTTACGCAGGAGAAACGCAGCTTATGAGTTCGTCGCACGGATATCCATAATAATCTCCCACCAACCGTCCCTTTATGCATGCTACGCTGACGGACAGGTCCTATGCTCAGTATCGTATCCGAGCAGAGTTGATCAATGTAGGTCTTTTTTTGGCAGCCCGCACTAGTGTTCCATGGGCTAGTTTACCAGGAGAACGTAGTTTATGAGTTCGTCGCCGGATATCCATGATAATCTCCACCAACCGTCCCTATCATTCATTGCCCCGAGGAAGTCCTCTGCGCAGCATCCAGTATCCAGGCAGAGTTGATCAATATATCTTTGCTGGGGCAGCGTTTACATGGGCTGGTTTCCATAGGAGAACGTCGCTTATGAGTTCGTCCTGGCTCTTCCACCAATACCCAGTATGTCTTGTTTGTCTCACTCGGATGGTTTGTGTTATAGCGGGCAAGTAAACGTACAGATGCTTTCTTGTGGGGTGCTGCTTCCATGTTTAGGATCGCCCGCAGCATTCTTGTGCAGTTATCATCTAGCTTATTCCCAAGGTGTTTTGTTAGGGTCCAGGTGGTGCAGCCATATAGTAGCACTGATACAGTTTGGAAGAATTGTCGCTTTAACTTGTCAGTGAGATCGGACTTCTATATGACTGATAATCTGTTTATATCAGACTATGCTTTCCCTATGCGTGCGTTAACATCGCTTTCTGTGGATGAGATCTTACTACCTAGCTACGTGAATTGTTCTACCAGCTTCTGTCGAGTGTTGTGATGTCTCCTTCCTATTTAAAACACATGTACTCAGTTTTAAGTCAAGAAGCAATGTTACATAATTTATGTGGTAGCATGGATTGTTGACGGACCCTGTAGTGAGAATTCAATGGGGCCAAGTGGGGAAAATACCAGGTCCATTGGAAACCTTGATCCCAAAGGCGCGAATCACGCGCGTCACGTGATTTAGTTAGAGAATCAGTTTCAACCGCAGATTGACGCAGAGTAGACGTGCTACTACGAGGTTGATTCTCCCACGCTGCGAATGGGTTAAATAAATCTTGACCAAGAAAATAAAATTCTTGTGAGTTAATTAATTGCATGACTAAAAACTAGCCCTTAAAAGAAGCCCTAAGTAAAGAGACAGCTAGACAACAAGATGTCGGCATGAGAAGAAGAAAAGGAAACAGCCTCAAAAGATAGCAAGAAGAAATGAAGAACAATCTCTGTCTGTCTGTCTGTCTGTCTGTCTGTCTGTCTGTCTGTCTGTCTCTCTCTCTCTCTCTCTCTCTCTCTCTCTCTCTCTCTCTCTCTCTGTATCACACGAGTCTCCTCTCTCATATATATCCCGATGATGGGATATATAACAATATATAACAGCAGGCGATACCCAACACAGACTATTACAGACTCGGACTACGCAAATGATCTGGCACTTCTTGCAAATACGTATGAATCCCTGCTACATAGCTGGAAAAGGCAACATGGAACATCGGCCTCTATGTGAACTTGAATGTTTTAGCGACAGTTATTTCGTTGAACGGACATACGAAATAGCAAATATGTTTTGTGCTCCCCTTTTGGTTGGTTCGAAAACTTTCTAGTGCATTTTTGTCGTCATCTGTGTATTTTACAAAATCAATTTGCTCCCCCCTACCCAAATGAAAAAAAAAATACCAAAAATCAGGGAATTATCCGATTTTAATGAAATTTTCAAAGTTGATTTATCAATGAATGAATTTTATAATGCATCAGGTATTTTATTTCAAAACTTTCTGATTTTTTTCAGGTCACTTAACTTTGACCCCCCACCCCACACACACACTTATTTTTGGGGCGCAAAATATCGGTGGGATTACTTTTGAAAGTAATTACAGTATGAATAAAAAGATAAAAGACCGAAGGTGTGAATAGAAAAGAAGAAAAAAACTTAAGGGCACTACTCTGGTAGAAAATAAGTACCGAAAATCGGAAAATTAAATGTAAAAGAAATCTTTTATTAAATTTTTGGTGATTTTTTTACTCTGTTGTTTAAATTTTTAATTGCCTATTATACTATAAGTGAAAAATTATACACCGATATTTGTTGTTTAAAAGGGTAGGAGCCTAACCAATACATTGGGAATTCTCAAAAGAATTTACATAACAATACTAAATTAAGTTTGTTATTAAATAAATACTTGTTTTTAGAATATAGAAATATGAAATTTGAAACTTAAAATTAGGCATTTCATATTTTAAATGAATTTAATTAATTAATTAGGTATATAAATGGTTTCCTAAAAAGCATGTATGGTTGTCACAAACGGTAATATTTATTTTAAAGAATTTCGATTTATTTCAATTGAATCAGTTTGATTGAAACGATTCAGTAATTTAAAAAAAGAATTCGTTGATTAATAAGTCAACACTGAGAATTTTATTCAAATCAGATTATTCCCTGATTTTTGGTAATTTTTTGCTAATCAATCAGGTTTAGTAAATTGCAATTATGACCTACCGTATATGCAAGCATATCACGTTAAACTGGCATTGAAGAGAACTGACTGAATACTCCATGTGGATGATGGCTGTACCAGTTTTGAGAGTGAAATAATTGAACATGAAAACCTCAAGCGTCAACTTCGAAAGGGATACACCTGTCATATAGGAGAGAACATAGAGGGTTGAAAATGTCAGACATGTGGTCGAATTCTACTTTCTAAAGCTGGATATGTCAATCATAGGGAATCTCATCTGGGACAATTCATGTAAACCCCAGGAACAAACAATGTGTCTTGTGCAATCTGTAACAAAGTCTGTAAGTCAGCTTTTGGTCTTAAGAGACATATGGTGGTGCATAAGCATAAAATGTTATCATCTGATACAACGGGAAGGACGTCCTTCCTATGTTATATTTGCATCAAACTTTGTGGATCTGCAGCGGGTTTGATGAGTCATTTGAGGGCTCGTCAGAAGAAAGGTTCTGGTGGTGTGGTTATAGGATTGTGAGGGACGCCAGTGATCTGTAAAGATTATGCTATTGCTATGTCCGGATGAAACTAAGAAAATAAAACAATTAACGACAAAGTAAATATATATACACATTAAATATCACAGATTCTTGCTTTTTGTGCTATTATGAAATAATAAGATAAGGTATCCCCAAAGTAAACGACTTTTACGTACTGCGTATTTGGAATGAAAAAAAAATATTCAAATGAATATCAACAATTTAGTCATTTTTCTGTTCATTGTGTATTTAAATTAGATTTCCTAACCTTTATTCCTTTGGTATAAAATAACTTCAGGCGGGTTGACATACCATTAAAATCAATCCATCAGCCTATGATATAATTAACCGAGATTGGTTACCAGGGGTCGGTAACTAGTGACTCACGAGGAGCATCCATCTCTCCCCCCACTTTATATGTGGTTCTTTCTTACCTTTTTCTTAACTGCCTTGAAAAAACTCTTAAATGAAAAATATAATAAAATTTCAAAATGAAGCAGGAAGAAAATCAAAAAGTGTATTTCCTTTTATATCTAGTGTAATGGTCGATCACAGCGCCGCGTCGTGGTAGATCCGACAAAATTCTTTGATATCGCGTCAAAATGAGTTGAAGGGGGTGATGGTGGTGGTGGTAGTGGTGATAATCAAAAATCAGTCCGCGTCTCTTTTGCATTCTATGATTACTTTTATACTAGCAGGACCTGTGGATATACCACATGTTGTTTGTTTGATTGATTTTAACGGCATATCAACCGATATTTCAACTTCTAATTCAAAAACTTGGCGGAGTTATGTCGATTTTTAGCTCTCCAAATTTGAGGAGGGTCGCGAAAAATGGCGACTTTTTGTAACCTATTTTTGTCTGTAAAAGAGTTACAGGGCTTCCCTACTACTAAAAATTGGTTTATAAAATCATTTTATGCCCAAGGAATCCAAAAATGCTACCATAAAAGTCTTAAAGTCAACAAGTTATTGATAATTTCTGATGTTTTCATAGCAAGATCAATATGCCGATGTTGCAATGCATCTAGGAAAAGTTGTTTTTTTTTCGATTAATATATTTCGATGGAGAATTAAATTGTTTTTCTGTTTATCTATTTAAAGACCTTGATTTTGGTTTTGTTGTTTTTGTTTTTTTTAGGTCAGCAATTCTTGACTATTGTTCGTTAAGCTATTACTATTGTTTTTGTGTTGAATGTTTCTTTCTTTTTGGTAAACATTTATTCATTGTTTTGTGCTTAAGGTCGATGGAATGGCGTTGATGCGAGTCAAGAAATAATGGAGGGAAAGAAATAAAGTTATTAATGATCACCAGTTTATTAGGCAAGGAATATCATTCTTATGAATAAGAAAAAGAAAAGAGAAAGAAAGAAAGAAAGAAAGAAAGAAAGGGAGAGAAGGATGGGGAAAAAGAAAAGAAAAGAAAGAGAGAAAGAAAGGGAGGGGGAAAATAAAGAAAAAAGAGAAAAGAAAAGAAAGAAAAGAAAAGAAAAGAAAGGAAAGGGGGAAGGGGGAAGGGAGGTGAAAAAAGAAAAGAAAAGAAAGAAAGAAAAGAAAGGGAGGTGAAAAAGAAAGAAAGAAAGAAAGAAAAGTAAGAAAAGAAAGAAAGAAAGAAAGAAAGGGAGGGAGGGGAAAAAAGAAAGAAAAAGAAGAAAGAAACGAAAAGAAAAGAAAGAAAGAAAGAAAGAAAGAAAGAAAAGAAAAGAAAGAAAAAGAAAAGAAAGAGAGAAAGAAAAAGAAAAAGAAAAAAGAAAGAAAAAAATGAAAAAGAAAAAATAATTATATTATGGAAAGAAAGAAAGAAAGAAAGAGAATTTAAAGGAGTTAAAATAAAGAAATAAGTAAACAAAAAGAAAGAAAGAAAAAAAGAAAAAAGAAAGAAAAGAGAAGAAAAGAGTGAAAAACCGCACCATAATATACTTCTCTGATTGCAGTAAACGAAAAATAATTTCCTTGAATAATATCATAGTTTAACCTTTATAAACTTGAAGGAATGGATCTGTGGTTATAGCACAGTACCGTAGAATGAAAGGTCTTGAATTTTATTTCTCATGACAGATTTATAACAGCCATTGTCATCTAGTATTATTAGTGTTATTCGGACTATTGTCCCCATCTTCATTGTTATTTGTACAACGTTTCGGCCGATATACCCTCCGGCTTTCTTCGGGTATTTCTTGTCGGACTCGGGAACCTTCTCGGACTCGGGAACCTTCTTTGCTCCCGAATACAAGAAAGTTCCCGAGTTCGAAAAGAAGGTTCCCAAGTCCGAGAAGGTTCCCGAGTCCGACAAGAAATACCTGAAGAAGGCCGGAGGGTATATCGGCCGAAACGTTGTACAAATAACAATGAAGATGGGGACAATAGTCCGAATAACACTAATAATACTAATCTTCAAGCCTCATCTCAAACATTCAGAGACATTGTCATCTAATTAGCTAAAGAAAAATTATAATTTCAAACTAGGGGAAAAAAGCCATTTACAAGGGGTCAAATCTGTAAGTTTTTGATTGGACAAATTATGAATTTCTAATTAGTTTATTGTAGCGTTCTTTTTGCCACGTTTTATAATAAAACTAGAAGGGGTAGCAAAAATTTTAGTCTCGCAGATCCATTATTACTGAATCACGAGTTGGATCATCGCAGGATGCCCCATTAAAATCCCTATGTAAAAAAGACCTTGCGTTTGATTCAGCCACTTTGATTAGAAAAATGAATGTCTACTATTTAAAATCTTAAATGCAAAAGAAACTCTATACTGTTATCATTTAGATTTTATTTTTTAAATTATCTCCACAAATATAAATAAAAACTTCATTATTTTTGCTTAAAAAACAAGCTTTGGTGATATTTAATGTGTATATATATATTTACTTTGTCGTTAATTGTTTTGTTTTTTAAGTTTCCTCCGGACATACACATACATACAACTGCCCTTTATAGATAGATAGATAGATAGATAGATAGATAGATATGCCGTAGAACAAAATAAACAAACTATATTTAGAGTCATTTACTCAGTTTAATTTACAAAGCAGTATTCGTAGTCTACTGTTAAGTTGACGCTATTTTTTATTCCTGTACATAGACCACTGTTAACCCTAATATCGATATGATATATAATTGTGTCTGAATTATTAGTATTAGGCAGGAATACTTCAAACCGTATAACTGTGTGAAATGTATTTGTATTATATAATGGAACCAGATGAACCTTCAGTTTTGTTGTAAGGGAAGATATTTCACCTACAATATATTTGGACTCGTCCAATGGAACACACATAAAATGACATGAATACGCAAGTTTATTCATAGTCTAGTTGCGTAGTAGTATTCGTAGTCAAGTAACTTCTAGTCGAGTTGCTAGTCATACTGTTGGAGAACTGCAAGTTGACTCTGTTATTTATTCCTGTACAAAAAGTAATAAATCCTTTTCCGAAAATGTTTTTATTAGAAAAATTGAGTATCCAATAAGAATGAATTTATTTCAAAAATTTTTCCGCACTAAATGACCCATCGAGGTTGATATGCCGTAAAACAAAACAAACAAACACCATTTAGAGTCATTTACTCAGTGTAAGAAGGGAAGATATTTCCCTTACAAGATAGACTCGTCCAATTGAACGCATATAAAGATACGAATACACTAAGTTATTCGTAGTTGATTTACAAAGTAGTATTCGTAGTCGAGTCACTACGAATCGAGTAGCTAGTCGTACTGTTGGAAAACTGCGTGTTGATTCTATTATTCATATTCTTGTAAAAAAATTATTAAATCCTTTTTACCGGATTTTCAAAGTTTGTTACGATTTTATGGGACATCCTTTAGGCTTGTCCAGCGGAAATCCTTGGTAAAGAATCTGTGGCGATCTTTTTTTAAAAACGAAAATAGAAATAAAATAAAAAGAATAACAAACACCCATGGGGTCATGACCGGAAGAACCCCTTTGCGCATGTCCGACAAAAAGGACTGACTCCCTACCTCAAAAGGATACATCGGCCATTCGAACTAAGGTCGTAATTGGGTCTAGTTAGTCCTACTAGCCAGGGCGATTTTCCCTTGCTACAGGCCACTATGACCTGGTCAATAAAGCCTAAGTCATAAAGCCACCTTCTGTCTTTGATTCTTTCCTCTTTCGTTCCTTTTCGTTCCTTAAATTCCATTTCAGCTTACCAGCCCACAAGAAGTAAGAACCAATTTTTATTGGGGATAAGATACAGTACAAACGAACGTAACTTAGCCCCATAAATCCTTTGGTTGTTCCTTAGTGCTCCTCAGTATTGCAAGTCCTTCGTCAATGATTGCAAATGGACGTCTCTCAGTATCAGTGATTAAATAGTTAGCCAGCCACGCATTCGGGCTGTTGATTGGATGAGGTTTAAACTACATAACCTCTCTTAATTTATAAATTTAAATATTGTATTGCAGCACACCTTATATCCAAAATATTCCAACAAAGTTAAGCACAAGGTCGGAAGTATAAGACACCCGGTGAGGGACAAACTCACTAACAATTGTCTGCTCGTCTAGCCTGCTATTTCCCTACGAGGAAACGAACATCGTGCTGTCAATTAATAAGCTTAGGTTATATTCGCGCAATGACAGAAATATGGGACACCCGGTGAGGCTTAAACTCACTAACACTGGCCTAACACAGTTATTATCTGATCTTTGTTTAGAAATTTATATTACTGAATGTTTTATGTAATTTTAGATCAGACATTAGAAAGGCGTGCATTGTGGAACAGTTATCGGCATAGGAAATAGACACGGTGACCCGAGTTCGAATCCAGGATGATGCTGGTTACATTTCCCTTTATGCAAATGGACCTGGAAGAGGCATGAATCCATCTCTTTTGTCCCCAATTGGGATTAAATACTAATGCAACCCACACCGGAGAAGGAAAACTCTGAATTCAAACCAGTTGTGCGTGGTATAAATATTGCCCTTTTACGCATCCTACCCGTAAAGGACGGGGTTACGTAAATACATACGACGTATATATATTTATTTACCAACCCCTCCGCACGAGTAGGATGTGACACAAGGTCAACTTCTTAAGCGGAGTTCAACAGGTTTGAATTCAGAGTTTTCCTTTTCCTAGAGCGACTGCCTAATCAAGGTTAAAGAGCCCAGTCTGCCCTACTATTTATCCATAGCTGGAGGGAGAGTAGGATTCATGCCTTTCCCAACGGTATTAGCGCTAAGTGAAATGCAATTATCACATCCAGGATTTGAACTCGGGGCGACGAGTCCATTTCCCATGACTTTAACCATTACACCACGCGCTTCCTTATACATACGACGTATGAATGCATTTGATGTTGCTGTTGTTGGTATCCTTCCGTCTGCGAAAGACGATGGAGTAGATTTGTCGTTGTTTTGGAGGATGTGCTGTTGCCCAAGCAGCAGATCCTCCCTCTCCACACTGCCGCTGTGGCCCAAAGGAAAGGATAAGAACCTATGCAGTTTGGCAACGGCAGTTTCACAGGAGTTGCTGTGTAGCACTGAAATTCAGCGTTACTCCACCTTAGGGACACCGGTTCCGGATTTGTTATCGGGGTTTTCGCATAAAAATAGATTTAATTTTTTAATTTCATTATCCAAGAGAGAAAAAGCAAAGTTTGAAAGGAGTAATGCCAATTCTCTATACTTTTAAATAATAGGCAATTAAGAAATAATGTATATTATGCGGAAACAAAATTTATTATTGATTGAGTAATAACTTCCAAATTATTATGCTGATGCGAACTTTTATTTTCAGCGACATTGTGTGAAATTATATAACCTCGTTTCTTCAGTAACAATAAATAGATGAATATATGCATCAGTGAATCTAAACGGAAAACAAAACAAAACAGAAACACATGACTTGCAATATCGCTAACAAATAAGTACATCGCCACCAATGGAACTGATAATAATAATAATAATAATAATAATAATAATAATAATAATAATAATAATAGCAAAGACAAACTACTTATGGCGGCCAACAATAGTAGAAGCGACAGATGGACAAATAGAAAAACAACAAAGACTAAAAAACAAAAATGGGAAGAAAAACAATAATATGGACGCTTCAAACGACAAATAGAAGAGGTTACACATAAAAAGACTGCCATAAGGACAAACTATATCAAAGCGAAAATTGATAAGACCCAACAAAATAGTAAATGTAGACTTTGCGGTAATAGAGATGAGACTGTAAACCGTATACTCTGCAAATGTAGCAAACTAGCACAACGAGAATACAAAACTAGACACGACTGGGTTGGGGAGGTGATCCATTGGGAATTATACAACAAAATGGTATATGCATAAACCAGAATCTGTTCTTGAGAACAAAATGCATAAAATTCTCTGGGATTTTGAAATAAAAACGGATCACCTTATCCCAGCAAGAAGAGCAGGCCTAGTGTTGATAAACAAAAAAGAAAGAACTTGTCAACTGGTGGATTTTGCAGTGCCAACAGATCACAGGGGGAAGCTAAAGGAAAATTAAAAAATGGACAAATATCTGGACCTTGCCAGAGAACTGAAAAAGTTATGGAATATGAAAGTGATACGAATTGTAGTTGGTGCACTTGGAACAGTCCCTAAAGGATTAGAAAAGGGTTTGGAAAGTTTGTATATCAGAGGAAGGATTGAAACCATTCAGAACACTGCACTGTTGCAATCTGCCAGAATACTTAGAAGAGTCCTGGAGACCTGAGGAGACTTGCTGTCACTCAGACTCCAGTGAAAGACCATCAGCTAATGCTGATGTGAAAACTCAAAAGGAGTAAATGATAATAATAAATTAAACAAATTATATCAAAGCAAAAATAGATAAGACACAACAAAACAGTAAATGTAGACTGTACGGTGACAGAGATGAGACTGTAAACCATATATTAAGCGAATGTAGTAAACTCGCACAATGGGAATACAAAGCTAGGCACGACTGGATTGAATTAAAACCTGTAAAACTCCGCTTCGGGTGGTCACTACTAGAATAGGCTCTGGTCTAATTAGTGATCTACAGGGTGACTCCCCCCCCCCCAAAAAAAAAATTATATTTTTGGGTGTCACCCTGTATATATATTCTATTACTGATGCAGACTACCAGCACCAAAAAAAAACTTGGTGGGGAGGGTCACCCTGTATTTCACTATTTTTATTTTTACAGCTAACGTATTCTAAGCCCCGCCGAGGTGAAGCGGGATATTCCTGTATCTACTTTCAGTTTTTCTTTATTCCAATCGAAGAATTCTGGTAAATGCTGATGCCAAAAGTAATAAAAGCAGTTTTGTTATTTTCATTTGACCCAGTTCAGAAAGAATTCTTTTTCGCTATTTTTGGTTTCTTCTTTGAGGAGAATTTTTTTTCTTGGAATTTTTGTCACTGGTAATTTGGTCATCGATTGTTGTCAAAATGGAATCGATCGAAAATATAGAAAAAGAGAGGAAATAGATTTAATGGTGGTGAGGAGAATAGAAAGGAAATCAAAGGAAAGAAAAAGAAAAGAAGAAAAAGAATAAGATATCAAAGGGAAAAGAAAGGAAAGAAAGAAAGAAAGAAAGAACGAAAAGAAAAGAAAAGTAAAGAAAGAAAAGAAGAAAGAGAAGAATGAAAAAAGAAAGAAAGAAAGAAAACAAAGAAAAGAGAAGGAAGGAAAGAAAGAAAGAAGGGCAGATGAAAGAATGAAGGAAGGAAAGAAGAAAGAAAGGAGAGAAGTAAAAGAAAAAGACGAAGGAAGAAGGAATAAAAAGAAACCACAAAAGAATAAACCTTATTATTAAAGATAAAAGCAATAAAAAAAAAGAAAAAAGAAATAAAGAAAGAAGAAAGAAAACAGAAAAAAAGAAAGAAAGAAGAAAGAGAGAAAGAGAGAGAATGAATGAATAAAATAAAAGAGAAAAGAAAAAAAGAAGACAGTTATGTAAAAATGTATAATCAAAGGAGATAAAAACACCAAAAAGAAAGAAAGAAAGAAAGAAAGAAAGAATGAATAAATGAATGAATTAAAAGAGAAAAGAAAGAAGGGATGAAAGTTATTTAAGAACAAAAGAGATAAAGTTTTAAAAAGAAAGAAAGAAAACTGAAAATAAGGAATAAAAAAAACGCCGAAGAAAACACAAGAAGAAAAAAAAAAGAAAGCCAAATTGAATAATAACGAAGAAAATAAAAAAAATAAAAAAAAGTACATGAATAGATAGATAAATAAATAAATAAATAAATAAATAAGCAGTTCAGGAAGGAGAAAAGTTAAATGACGGAAACAAAACTTACAAAAGAGTAACCCCCCGCCCCCCAAAAAATTCCACCCAAAAAAATCTTCACACCAAACAAACAAAAAAAAGATATAAAAGCCTACAACGTCTGCGCATGTCAAAAGTTATTTTCATACTGAACCTGATCGTTATAAAACGTTATAGTTTTCTTGTCCAACTTCCAAGAATGACGCATTTGCTGTTGATTCCGACAAGATCGACCAGATATCCTGAAATTGAATATTAAATTTCAAAAGATTATTCCAACAATTATTATTATTATATTTATTTGGACCATATTACCTTTAGGCACCTCTTTTTGATCTCGATTAAGAAAGGACATGTTTCTCATTTACACCGTCAATATCCGGTTGTTTGTTAGGGATTAGGGTTAGGGGTTAGTCTTAGAGTTAGTTTTATAATTCAAAAAGAAAATCTAAAAATGGTCTGTTAAAACAACCGGATATTGACGGTGTGAATGAAAAACATGTCCTTTCTTAATAGAGATCAAAAAGGGGTGCCATTTATTCTTGGTATTTATGAAGCTTTGCTTAGTCTGGTTTGTAAGTTGGTGGGTTAGTTGGATTTTACGGCATGTCAACCCTTGTTGGGTTATTTTATGCCGGCACAAATGCAGAATTGCGCGCAAGAGATAATATCATTAGAATCGCATTTTATGTATAAATAGTATTAGATTACGGAAACTCACGAAGTAGGCTAACCCTAACCCTAACCTGACCCTAACCATAACCCTAACAATAATTCTAACTCTAAAACTAACCCTAACACTAACCCTAATCCTAAATCCTAGTTTCTCAAAGGTTTCGTGTATTTCCGTGGAATGTAATGAAATCTAATGCTTTTATATGTAATCTAATGATATTATCTCTTGCGCGCTATTCTGCATTAGTATCATTATGCCAAAGACAAAGTTTTATTCATTCTTGATGGTTACTCGATTTTTTTAAACTCAATTTTTAAACACATTTTATTTTCCTATCTAACCCATAGATGGGACACTAACAGGTACTACCACTCTGGATCAGAGTTGGCCTGGAAGTAATAGTGATGAAGGGATACTCCACATTCCCCAGAGCTCCAGATTTGGAACACTTGTTATCTAGACAGATTCGTTTCATATGTATTTGATATGTATTTGGTCTTCTCGGCACCAAAGGGCCGGGTTAGCTCAGTCGGTAGAGCGTTCGGTTAGAAACCACAAGGTTCCTAGTTCGATACCGGCCCTCGCCAACTCAGCGTATGAGTAGTATAGGGATCTGTGCGGTAAAGTAAGGAGCTGATGGTAGATGTGGCACTTCACCTCAGACGCAAAAACAATCTCCTTGGTCTGGCGCTAGTTTTGTGTGGTATTCTTTATGTTGATTCGCAACTTTCACCACATTGGAGACGTTACAGTTCTAAAATTGACCTACCCTACTGAGCAATATCGTCATATTAAGTTAGGAAAATCTTTCGGTATTTTTTCTTTTGGCCATTCATTGCGGTACTGGTTGATTATTTTCAGACTGTAGGGATGCTTCGATTTTTTCTTTTTTATATATTTTTTCCTCCAGATATCAGTTTGTAATACATTCTTTATTTACAAATTGTATTATTTGTTAATGTTTTCATGTCGTCAGAATTATAGAATTAGTAATAAAAATAAAGAAATACATCAGAAATAAATTTACTTCGGCATTTTGCCTATTCAAGACTGATTTTCAAATGATTAAGCTGTGTTAATTATTATTCTATCCGATAATAAATACCTGAAGAAGGCCGGAGGGCACATCGACCGAAACATTGTACAGATGACAATAAAGATTAGGACAATAGTCCGAATAATCCAAATAATACTAATTATCAAGCCTCATCTCAAAAATTCAGAGAAATAGTGTAGATAACAATAAAGATGAGCACAATAGTCCGAATAATCCAAATAATACTAATTATCAAGCCTCATCTCAAAAATTCAGAGAAATAGTGTAGATAACAATAAAGATGAGCACAATAGCCCGAATAATCCAAATAATACTAATTATCAAGCCTCATCTCAAAAATTCAGAGAAATAGTGTAGATAACAATAAAGATGACCACAATAGTCCGAATAATCCAAATAATACTAATTATCAAGCCTCGTCTCAAAAATTCAGGAAAATAGTGTAGATAACAATAAAGATGAGGACAACAGTCCGAATAATCCAAATAATACTAATTATCAAGCCTCATCTCAAAAATTCAGAGAAATAGTGTAGATAACAATAAAGATGAGGACAATAATCCGAATAATCCAAATAATACTAATTATCAAGCCTCATCTCAAAAATTCAGAAAAATAGTGTAGATAACAATAAAGATGACCACAATAGTCCAAATAATCCAAATAATACTAATTATCAAGCCTCATCTCAAAAATTCAGAGAAATAGTGTAGATAACAATAAAGATGAGCACAATAGTCCGAATAATCCAAATAATACTAATTATCAAGCCTCATCTCAAAAATTCAGAGAAATAGTGTAGATAACAATAAAGATGAGGACAATAGTCCGAATAATCCAGATAATACTAATTATCAAGCCTCATATCAAAAATTCAGAGAAATAGTGTAGATAACAATAAAGATGAGCACAATAGTCCGAATAATCCAGATAATACTAATTATCAAGCCTCATCTCAAAAATTCAGAGAAATAGTGTAGATAACAATAAAGATGAGCACAATAGTCCGAATAATCCAGATAATACTAATTATCAAGCCTCATCTCAAAAATTCAGAGAAATAGTGTAGATAACAATAAAGATGAGGACAATAGTCCGAATAATCCAGATAATACTAATTATCAAGCCTCATCTCAAAAATTCAGAGAAATAGTGTAGATAACAATAAAGATGAGCACAATAGCCCGAATAATCCAAATAATACTAATTATCAAGCCTCAACTCAAAAATTCAGAGAAATAGTGTAGATAACAATAAAGATGATCACAATAGCCCGAATAATCCAAATAATACTAATTATCAAGCCTCATCTCAAAAATTCAGAAAAAAGTGTAGATAACAATAAAGATGACCACAATAGCCCGAATAATCCAAATAATACTAATTATCAAGCCTCATCTCAAAAATTCAGAAAATAGTGTAGATAACAATAAAGATGACCACAATAGTCCAAATAATCCAAATAATACTAATTATCAAGCCTCATCTCAAAAATTCAGAGAAATAGTGTAGATAACAATAAAGATGACCACAATAGTCCGAATAATCCAAATAATACTAATTATCAAGCCTCATCTCAAAAATTCAGAGAAATAGTGTAGATAACAATAAAGATGAGCACAATAGTCCAAATAATCCAAATAATATTAATTATCAAGCCTCATCTAAAAAATTCAGAGAAATAGTGTAGATAACAATAAAGATGAGCACAATAGTCCAAATAATCCAAATAATACTAATTATCAAGCCTCGTCTCAAAAATTCAGAAAAATAGTGTAGATAACAATAAAGATGAGGAAAACAGTCCGAATAATCCAAATAATACTAATTATCAAGCCTCATCTCAAAAATTCAGAGAAATAGTGTAGATAACAATAAAGATGAGCACAATAGTCCGAATAATCCAAATAATACTAATTATCAAGCCTCGTCTCAAAAATTCAGAAAAATAGTGTAGATAACAATAAAGATGACCACAATAGTCCAAATAATCCAAATAATACTAATTATCAAGCCTCATCTCAAAAATTCAGAGAAATAGTGTAGATAACAATAAAGATTAGCACAATAGTCCGAATAATCCAAATAATACTAATTATCAAACCTCATCTCAAAAATTCAGAAAAATAGTGTAGATAACAATAAAGATGAGCACAATAGTCCGAATAATCCAAATAAAACTAATTATCAAGCCTCATCTCAAAAATTCAGAGAAATAGTGTAGATAACAATAAAGATGAGGACAACAGTCCGAATAATCCAAATAATACTAATTATCAAGCCTCATCTCAAAAATTCAGAGAAATATTGTAGATAATAATAAAGATGAGCACAATAGTCCGATTAATCCAAATAATACTAATTATCAAGCCTCGTCTCAAAAATTTACATAATTACTTCTTAAATATTCTCAACTCATTTCAATCTTGGATTCTCGTTTGCAGAAAAGAAAATGTACCAGTTTTCCAATATCTATCATATCATATATTGATATACAACAAAACCCCGTTGTATACGGGTTATTTATAACATTAAAATGTGTACAAATTAATCGTATCGTAACATCTATGAGACATAACCATGTGATGCTCGGGGCAACACGTGGGGGACACTCCTTAAAGAAGGGCATATCCTATCCATCCCAGGAAAGAATTATTCAACCCAAGCGCAACTGTTAAATCAATTAACACACGCGCACACATGGGTTATATATATATATATATATATATATATATATATATATATATATATATATATATATATATAAACACACACACACATATATAGTTTTAAAAATTGATAAATAGAAGTAATAATAGAAGTAAATACTGTAATAATAATAATAATAATAATAATAATAATAATAATAATAATAATAATAATAATAATAATTCTTAATCCTGAATATAATAGTAATTAAATAAATAATTTTATTTTATATTAGATATTAAATATTTGATTTAAATATAAAATTTTTAATGTAAATTAATTCTGAGGATAAAGCCTTTACTTTAGCTTTCTAAGGTTAAAAAAAACGTCTAGACATGAAAACATTTATTTAGTTTTTTATTTATATTTTTTATATATTTTTTATATATTTTTTAATTTATTCGTTTTGGGAAGAAGTCATTTAAACAGGAAACTAAGATATACATTGTATCTTTTTTATATATGCCCTAGAATTTTAAATTTGTCATTGTTGTCATGTTTTTTTTTGTGAATAATGAGAAGATTTTTCTGGTGATATAATTTCTTTCTTTTTTTTTTTTTTTTTTTTTTTTTTTTTTGAGGATCTCTGTATTTTGTAAAACCCGTCTGATGAGGCTAGAATTCAAATTTTTTTTTGAGTTTCTGGTTGAAGTATACTATAACGGGATAACGGTTTGTTAAGTATTTCTTTCTTTGAAAGTTATATATATATATATATATATATATATATATATATATATATATATATATATATATATACATCTGTGTGTGTGTGTGTGCTAATTAAATTAACAGTTGCGCTTGGATTGAAACATTCTTCCATGGAATGGATATGCCCTTCCTCGAGGAGTGTCAGCCACGTGCTGGGTCACGACCATCACGTGGTCATGATAGTTTGTAAACATTTTAATTTTAGAAATAATCCTTATATAACGCATATATATACATATATATATATATGTGTGTGTGTGTGTATGTGTGTATGTGTGTGTGTGTGTGTGTGTGTGTGTGTGTGTGTGTGAAGAAAAAGTGGAAGTGAATCCGACAATATGTAATATTATGAAAAATTGAAAAGAAAACAAGTTCATAAAACGATTAATGTTTATTTCGCTTACGCTGCAGTGTTTCGATCTGTTTAAATAGATCTTCCTCGGGGCTTTCGCAAGTTTAAGAAAAAATAAAATTTTCACAGAAAATAAGAAATCTGCGAGACTGTTTTGCTTTGTCGGTCTGTCTATATAAAATTTGTTGAATGAAAATCGAAAGTTCGCGGATGTTTAAAACGTAAAACGAAAAAACAATATTTTTCTTAAACTAACGAAGGCCCTGATGAAGATCTATTGAAACCGATTGAAACACTACAGCGTAGGCGAAATAAACATTACTCGTTTTATAAATTGTGTTTTTTCAATTTTTCATAATATTACACACACACACACACACACACACACACACACACACATGTATATATATATATATATATATATATATATATATATATATCCCATTGTTGGATTAATTTTCATTATTGTTTTCTGTGAAGAAACTATTAATTTTTTTCTCCTACCGACGATAATATGATGAGGAAACAAAATGGAAGACCATCGACAATTGATGCCAACACCTGGAGTTCTGCCAAAGCGGATTTTACAAGTTGCATAAATCTAATGGCACAGACGGAAAACATTTTGAAGAGTTCCATATTGTAGCTATTTACCCAACACGTTCACCACAGGTAGGATGTGACACAAGATCGCAAGTATGGGGCATCCTGCGGGGATTGAATTTGCTACCGTGTTTTAGAAAAAGAGTATATAATTCCAAATATCCCATGATATTTAATAAGCTTTAAAGTTTTAAATCAAAGGGTTTTTATTTATGATCTGGGGAAACAACTAAAGCCGTCTAACTCCTACCTTGTAACCTTTTATGCGTAATTCGTTTCTAAGAAAATATTGAAATGTATTTTACAGATAGTTTGAAATGGTGAGGAATGAAAAAAGAAAAACACTTGGACGCATTTATATGATTTTACTGCGTCCTTTTAGATTTTTATGCGTCAGAGACGCAGGGCGGGTATCTATCAGCATCTTTGCTGTTGTGTTAATCAAATCGCGATGCGTTTCTGCTTAAAGCTGTCTTATAATATCCCCTCATCAACTTCTGGCTTCAAAACGAGAAATACCTATCAAGAAGGAATGAAACAAAATGTCTTCGATTTCTCTGGATGTTTGAGATGAGGCTTGATGATTAGTATTATCTGCGTTATTCGAACTGTTGTCCTCATCTTCATTGTTATCTGTACAACGTTTCGGCCGATGTGCCCTGCGGCCTTCTTCAGGTATTTCTTGTCGGACTCGGGAACCTTCTTTTCAGAAAAGAAGGTTCCCAAGTCCGAAAAGAAGGTTCCCAAGTCCGAAAAGAAGGTTCCCGAGTCCGACAAGAAATACCTGAAGAAGGCCGAAGTGCACATCGGCCGAACCGTTGTACAGATAACAATGAAGATAAGGACAATAGTCCGAATAACGCAGATAATACTAAAATGTCTTCGGTATGAAATAACCCAACAAGGATTGACATGCAGTAAAATCCAACCAACCAACCTTTCGTTTCTGGTTTGGTTTGGTTTGATTTGTTTTACGGCATATCAATCTCAGTGGGTCATTTAATGCCGACAAAGTTTTGAAATAAATAAATTCTTAATGGATAATCAATTTTTTTATAAACTAATGTTTTTCTATTTAAACCATAGATGGGACCCTAACATGTACTACCACTCCGGGTCAGAGTAGACCAGGGGGCAATGGTGATGAAGGGGTGCTACACATTCCCCAAACCTCCAGTACTGGAACCTCACCATCAGATAGTTTAATGTCATACCGAGAACATCTTTCGTTTCTGCTTTCAACTGTCTTCTAATATCCTCTCACCAACTTCAACGAGAAAAAAATGGTTGTTGCAAAGCGGAAATATGCAATAGTACCTACTTGATAATCGCAAATAATTAGTCTGAGGTCGAATGTTGAAACAAGAAACTGTCCGCGTCTCTTTCAACGCGTAATTGGCCGAAATCTGTACTTTCTTTGGCACTTCCGTTTCATACTCTCCAGTCTGAATTGTATTTCCGGTCAATCTCAATTTCATCTCGCCTCGTTCTTTTTTTTTTTTTTTTTTTTTTTTTTTTTTTCAAGACTGCAGCTACTTCTTCACAAAGAGATATAATCCAATTCCAGAACTCTCACTTTGATTAAAAGTTATACCAGTATCGTCTATCCTTCTAATATTACGAACAACCACCTCCTGTCCAGACACAATTTTCTGAACGTATTATTTACATCTTCCAAACACTTCTCGCATCTCTGTTCTTCCTTCATCTCATCATCATCAAAATCATTACAGTTTTACTCTTGTTATAGGACCGGCTTAGCTCAGTCGGTAGAGCGTCGGACTAGGAACCACAAGGATTTTTCAAAAATTGATTCTTACACCGCCCGGAGGATGTTTTATTTATTCATTTATTTATTCATATATTTTGCTTGTAAAACCTAATTTATCAAAACAATTTATTTGCCAGTTTTAGATTCTTATTCCAAATTTTACAGGGCCGGTTTAGCCCAGTCGGTAGAACGTCCGCCTCGGAATCACAAGGTTCCTGGTTCGATACCGGCCCTCGCCCACTCAGCGTATGAGTAGCAAAGGGATCTATGCAGTGAAGTAAGGAGCTGATAGTAGGTGTTGCTCTTCGCCTCAGACACTAAAAAACAATCTCCTTGGTCTAGCGCTAGTGAAAAGGGGATAGAATCCCTCACTGTCTGATACCGACTGTAGGCCACCCCAACGACTTTACTTTGTTTTAGTTGTTTTAATTCTTCTTGTTTCTTCTGCTATTGCTACTTGTTTTCTGAAGGCAATAACTGATCTATATATTTATACTCAGATTCCTTAATTGTACGACCGTTATCATCTTGCAACACCCTCTGGTTAAAAATAAAACCATCCAAATCGTCCAAGATGAAATGAAAAAGGTAAATCTTGATTATTTGGCGTAGCTTATTCGAATTCTTATTTCTTATGACTGTCATCACCTCAGCTAAACAATGGATTATCTTTTTATTATAAAGAAAGAAAGGGAAGGAAAAAGGACTTGCTGCACAGAAAAAACTATTATAAGAAATAAAGAAAGATAGAAAGAAGGGGGAAGTTAGATTGTTTTTGCTGAAGTGGAGCGTCACAGCTACTGTCACAGATCGGATTACCCAATCTGTGCTACTCATGCGCTGAGTTGGCGAGGGCCGGTATCGAACTAGGAACCTTGTGGTTTCTAGCCGAACGCTCTACCGACTGAGCTAACCCGGCCCTAAATTCTGTTACCGAACCTTGAACCCTGCCATACCTAGGCGGGAGCTTAATCAGGAGCTAAACCGGCCTCTTTAAAGGGGCAGATAAATACATATAAGTAAAGTCGTGGGGGTGGCCTAAAGTCGGTATCAGCTAATCTGCGAGGGAGTCTATCCCCTTTTCACTAGCGCTAGACCAAGGAGATTGTTTTTGCGTCTGAGGTGGAGCGACACACCTACCATCAGCTCCTTACTTTACCGCACAGATCCCTGTGCTATTCATACGCTGAGTTGGCGAGTGTCGGTATCGAACTAGGAACCTTGTGGTTTCTAGCCGAACGCTCTACCGACTGAGCTAACCCGGCCCTAAATTCTGTTACCTTTGATCCAGAAGAAAATTATTTTCTAATAATTGTTAGGGGCGGTCATACCAATGAGCGTTACTGTAAATTAAGATTTTTTTATTTTTTTGATTGAGGGTTTTATTCATTAACGTATAATCGATGAGCTACCATTAAACTGTTGGGTTCCATTTAACAAGAAGGTGATCAAAAGGAAAGAAAGCGCTAAATGATGAAGAAGCAGCCAATGAGAGGAAAATCGATACAGAGAATCTGGTGTTATGAATAATATGGCATATCGCTTCGAACGGTTTTTCTCTTATTAAGCCGTCAATTTAGGGAAAATAATCAACTCAATGAAAGCGAAAGCGAAAGTAGAAATTATTGGCTTCTGTTGCGCGGGATTTTCGTTTCAGTTAATAATGAAGTGGCCATTAGCAGATTCAGTAATTCTTCGATTTGGACTGTGATCATGAAAACTGACATGGCCGGTGTCGCTACGGAACAAGAAGCACAATTAATAGGATAAAAGTACAAAAAGGTTTGTCAGGAGAAAGAAAGAAAGAAAGAAAGAAAGAAAGAAAGAAAGAAAGACAGAAAGAAAGAAAGAGAGACATAGTTGAGTATTACAGATAGAAGATATGAACAGACTGAGATAGATAGATAGATAAATAAATAGATAGAAACTAGAGCAGAAAAAAAGAAACAATGAAACAAACAAGTGAGCAAGAAATGACATAGATAGATAGATAGATATACGGGCAGGTAGAAAATAGAATAGAAAAGAAAGAATGAATGAAAGAAAGAAAGAAAGATAGGAACAAGAGGACAAATAATAGCACAACTGGTGACTACAGATATATAATATATATATATATATATATATATATATATATATATAAAGATAATCTACTGAGTCAGACGAACCTACTATTAGTTCGCATAAAGCTCTTCAGGGCTAAAATCTGACTATTCAGATTTTAGCCCTGAAGAGCTTTATGCGAAACTAATAGTAGGTTCGTCTGACTCAGTAGATTATCTTTATTACTTGCTCTACTTAGGTATCGAGCACTTTTTACAGATTAGCTTCTCCTAGCGGTTATATGAAATATATATATATCTATATACATATATATACATATAAATTGTTTTTTCTTTTGGCCAAAACTATACCAATAGATTATTTTTGTTGGTACGAATATCTTGGTCTTTTCTTTTTTTCAAAAATGTTTTCTTCCTGGTTGATGTTTGGTAGTATATTTTTACAATCAAACTATTTGCTGGGTTTTTTCTTTCCGCAAGGATCTACCAACACGCTTGGTATATATATATATATATATATATATATATATATATATATATAGAGAGAGAGAGAGAGAGAGAGAGAGAGAGAGAGAGAGAGAGAGAAGAGAAAGAGAGAGACAAAGAGATGAACAGACTGAGATAGATAGATAGATAGATAGATAGATAGATAGATAGATAGATAAAAATAGAATAGAAAAGAAAAGAATGAAAGAAAGAAAGAAAGACAGAAAGAAAGATACAAACAAACAAACAAGAGGACAAGTAATGACACAACTGGTGATTGCAGATATATAATATATATATATATATATATATATATATAGAGAGAGAGAGAGAGAGAGAGAGAGAGAGAGAGAGAGAGAGAGGGGGAAGGGAGAGAGAGGGGATGAAAGAGAGAGATGAACAGAGATAGATAGATAGATGTAATCAGACGGAAATATATATATATATATATATATATATATATATATATATATATAGATAGATAGATAGATAGATAGATAGATTAATAAATATTATCAGAATGAAATAGATAGATAGATAGATAGATAGATATGAACAGATTTAGATAGATAGATAGATAGATAAATAGATAGATAGATAAAACCGATAGAAACTAAAATAGAAAAATAAAAAAATCAAAGAATAAAACAAACAAACAAATAAACCAGCAATGGCGCAACTGGTGATTACATATTGAGATCGATAATTTTTTCTATCTTGAAAGTAATCAATACATTTAACTGTATGTAAAATATCTATTCTATATCGATCATAACTTATTCCTATAATTTGCAATTAACATTCATATAATCAAATTATATTATTTTCATCAATCATCAATATTACATATAAAGAAAAATATTTTGCATTTAATATAGACATCTAAACGGTTTAATCGAATGTAAATATACCACTAGACTCCACTGTAGAGCATAGCTATTAAGGCAGACTGTATTCTGTAGAGCACATATATAGACTATTATATATTTCAAAAGTCCCGGTAGACTGTATAAGAATTAATGTGTGCTTTTAAAATCCTTGGCTATGGCCACTTATTATAATACGTTAGGAGGCCTTAGAAAAGCCTCCAGAATGTAGGTGAATATACACAACTTCCAACAACGAGGTACTTATAAAAATATAGACTTTATTGTCTGAGCAACATTTAACATAAAATACAAAACAGCTTGGACGAAGGTCCTAAGAAAAAGGGTCTTTGTCGATAAATCATTAATACATAGTATAGAAATTAATGGTGGTGATGACTTCAGTATGTTAAAACCACTTCTTATAATATGTTAGGAGGCCTCAGAGAAACCACCAGAATGTAAGTGAATATACACAACAACTTCTAACAAAGAGGTACATAAAAAATACACCCCTCTCCGTGTCTTTCTTAACGTTAAGGCGTCAGGTCGCTCGATTTTTTTGCATCTACCGGAGTGTTGCACTATATAATGATCTATAATATATAGATATATATAAACATTCACACAACTAACACTTTCACTAATCACTTACTGCCTCCCTTACCTAAACCCTTTGATCCTTCTATACTCCCCCGGCGATCG
>CM042161.1:22142248-22182248 GCA_023376005.1 Doryteuthis pealeii | reverse complement strand
ACAACCTGTATTTCTACATTACTATCAACATTCCTCTAAATGATAGACCATATTTCCCGGTGATCGTTTATCGATGATCTGCCAAGAGCCAAATGTAAACAAATATAAGGGTGTGTACGTATCATATTACATTTTAATGAAGTAGTCAACTCTAGAATGTCTTACGTTGTAAAACTGCCATTTCAACCAAAAGCCAAATGTAAACAAATATATATATATATATAATATATATATATATATATATATATATATATATATTCCTCTCCGCACGTGCAGGATGTGACACAAGGTCAATTTCTTAAACGGATTTTGACAGGTTTGAATTCAGAGTTTTCCTTCTCCTAGACTGGTTACCTAGCCATGGTTAAAGAGTCCAGTCTGCCCTGCTATTTGCCCATAGCCGGAGGGAGAATTATGAATGCATATCTTTCCCAAGGGTATTATCGCTATGTGAAATGCAAACAGCTTCGTCCAGGATTTGAACTCGGGTCCACAAGTCCAATTCCTACGATTCTAACCATTACACCACGCACCCCTATGTAAACAAATATAAGGGTGTGGGCTAAACTTGCAAATCGGTCGGAAAATTAGAGCGACCCAGAAAAAACAGAACCCAAATTATTTATTTGTTTTCGCATTAAACTAACTCTAAACCCCAACCCTAACCCTAACCCTAAACCCCCTAGTTAAAATTAACAGTTTTGTTACAAAATTTGTGGATTCTGTTTTTTCTAGGTCACCGTGTATACAGGGTGACCCAGAAAAAACAGAACCCAAATAATTTATTTGTTTTCGCATTAAAACTAACTCTAAACCCCAACACTAACCCCTAACCCTAAACCCTCCTAGTTAAAATAAGCAGTTTTATTACAAAATTTGTTGGTTCTGTTTTTCTAGATCACCGTGTATACAGAGTGACCCAGAAAAAACAGAACCCAAATTATTTATTTGTTTACCCATTAAACTAACTCTAAACCCCAACACTAACCCCTAACCCTAAACCCACCTAGTTAAAATTAACAGTTTTATTACAAAATTTGTGGGTTCTGTTTTTCCTAGATCACCGTGTATACAGGGTGACCCAGAAAAAACAGAACACAAATTATTTATTTGTTTATCCATTAAACTAACTCTAAACCCCAACCCTAACCCCTAACCCTAAACCCCCATAGTTAAAACAGTTTTATTACAAAATTTGTGGGTTCTGTTTTTTCTAGATCACCGTGTATACAGAGTGACCCAGAAAAAACAGAACCCAAATTATTTATTTGTTTACCCATTAAACTAACTGTAAACTCCAACCCTAATCCTAACCCTAACCCCCCTAGTTAAAATTAACAGTTTTATTACAAAATTTGTGGGTTCTGTTTTTTCTGGGTCACCCTAATATTCCGACCGATTTGCAAGTTTAGCCAGGGTGTGTACGTGTCATATATAATTACAGCAATAATGTGTTGTTCTTTAATGAAGTAGTCAACTCGAGAATGTCCTACGTTGTAAAACTGCCATTTCAACTAAGAGCAGTTAATCACCTCCCCCTCCCCCCAACAACTGGATATGAACGACGCCACGAGACTCGTTAGCATTTGGTATATTTCGGCAGCGGCGGGGGGGGGTGGATACGGGATGGGGTTTGCGGAACACGCCATCACGTTACTGTGTATTAAAACTATTAGGCAGAACTTTGGTCGAAACGTTTGAAATTCCATCCGAGAGACGCTGAAAATCGAAAACAAGTCGAGATGTATAAATATTTGCCCAATAAACACGCGGGATTTATGTGTACGTGCATGCAAAAACGTGCACGTGCGCGCATCAACGTGTTTATTATTCGGTAAAGCCGAGGTTAGTCTGACATTAAAATCCCAGGGGCTGGCTGGCGCGTCTCGGTCTAAATGATGAGGCTGATAAAAGGCCTTATGCAGGGTAAGAGAATACTAAATTCTGGAAAAAAAATGTATAGTGTATTATTTTGCGTGCATTCACGAAAATTTTGCCTTGTCAGTGGGCGCTATAATACACTGACTGTATCCCCTGCACAGGAGTACAACCACCACCTCCCAAAAGGGGATTATCAAGGTATTTACCTTGCATCCCACGTATGCAGGTATGACACAAGGTCTTTTAATGTGAGATCACCCACGAACTGAAGCTCATGGGATCGCGGGATCAAAAAATGCGTCAATCCCAGCCTCAGGCACTGAGCAATAAACCCAGCCCTGCCTTTTTAAATCAAGGAGACAGATGTTGGCTGAGGGAATAGCCACCCAAAAGAAGGTGTAACCACCATCCATTTCCTTCATTTCCCCTTTGTCTGGAAGCCTGGTTTCTGATAGAACTGCAATACTAATGTTGTTTTCTTTAAGAACCCGTGCAATAATCACCGATCTGTGTCCAGGGGTTTTCTTGTTGTCTTGAAGTGTTCTTATACGTTCCAAAATACTATGAACATGTTTGATTCATTAATTTTAGATTTTCTGAAATTTCGGGTGCACAATTTGGATTCCCAGCCATTTGCACCTTATAGCAGGGTCATGTACGGACATGCAACTTTTGGGTTGCCTTTTATTGACCGTTCCTCATGAGAGGAAAGCAGTGCCATTCCTAAATATGGCCGCTTTGTCATAACAGGAGGGCACGAAGTGTAGTAATGTCCGACTTTGTAATACACAGCGGCTATCTACCACTCACCTCCCATGAAGTTCAAGCTAGAGACTTTCAGCGACATCCTCCGCATGTCCCCGTCGCTATATCTTCCTCGCCATGGGATTTCGGGAAAAGAAAAAAATCTCACATTAGCAACATTTTGAGTCACTCAGTTGCTGATCAACCTGCACAACGATTTGTTTAGAGTGGTCTGTTGCTTGTGCTATGCAAAGCACACTCTCTCCATCAATACAACATAGCCCATACAGGTGCACCGTGTGCCACACGTTAGGTGTTTGTTTTGATCGCATGTTGTTTTATCACAGAGTTTGACCTCTCTGGGACATAAGGTATAGGGCTGGTTACCATATACCTAGTGTATTTAGGTGTAGTGAATTTTTCCTTTCAGATTATTCATAAATATATGTATTTCTGAACGCTGTCAGCCGAAGTAAATGAATCGAAGTCTAATATATATATATATACATATAATATATAAGTGGAAGTAGACTATTATTATTATTATTATCATTATTATTATTGTTATAGTTAGTATCATGATTATTATTGTTATTATTGTTATAATTATATTCATTGTTATGGTTATTATTTTATTATTATTACTACTAAGTCGTACTATTAATATTTTAAACTGTTCAAATGATAAAGTAAACATATGAAATAGCAAAGGGGATCACCACTAGAATAGGCTCAGTTCTAATTAGTGACCATCCTCCACACATCTATCATATGTTGTGTGTGTGTGTGTGTGTGTGTGTGTGTGTGTTTTCTTTTCTTTTTTTTAAATTAATGCTATGTGTGAAAATAAACATATTTCTTTCTTTCTTTTTAAATAGCTTTAGTGAACGGTAACAAAATGACCTTAACATTCAAGACGCAACTAATAGAATTGAATTTAGACGTAAAATAGAATAAAGAAATATCTAGCTAAGTACATATTTACGCAATTTCTAAAAAAGATTTTATAAATACTTTATACATTTGTGAAATAAACAATGAATTTAAAATATTAATGAGTAAATAAAAGTAAAAGAAATATCAAGATAAATACATACATGCTTATCTTATTAAGCTTAGTAACACGGTTAAATAATAATAATATTAAATAATAAATAAGCCCACAGCAAGAGTGTGAGTCAACAGCAAGCTCACTATCTGTACAAAGGTACAAGTGTATAGGGCATGTGTTATCAGGACCTTCATGTATGGAAGTGAAACATGGACCTTATACTCCCACCAAGAGCGGACTAAATAACTTCTACCTTCGCTGTCTTAGACGTATACTGGGAATTACCTGGAGGGACAGGATCACTAATACAGCAGTTCTAGAGAGAGCTTAACTCCCCAGCTTGTCGTCTCCGATGGCTGGGTCACGTACGCCGGATGGATGATGGACGAATCCTGAAAGACATACTTTATGCAGAGCTTTCGTCTGATAAAAGACAGACTTGTCGCCCCCAGCTGCGATTCAAGGATGTCTGCAAGAATGATCTCAGGTGCTTTGGCATTAGCCCTTCCAGCTGGGAAAATTTGGCTCAGGACCGCCCTCGGTGGTGGCAGAATCTCCGTAGAGGACTTTTCATGTCAGAAGTCACCCTGACGCAACACCATGAAGCTAAGAGGTCCAGAAGAAAGCAGCAGCAACAAAGCACCGGCACATCAACATCTTCAGGGACAGCCTTCACATGCGACATCTGTGGTCGAGGCTGTTTTTCAAACATCGGACTTCACATTCACAGGAGGCGCTTTAACTTCAGGGGCACACAAACTTTATTATAGTCTTCTGAGACTGAAATGCCAAAACAATACTATAAATATGTATTCTGTTATCGTTGTGTAATTTTAAAAGAAAAACAGAATTCCAGATATTTCACAATATATATAAAATTACAGAAACTTAAGTTAAATAGATAAATAAGTAAATACAATACAATAAAAAAGTCGTTGTTTTGTTTCAAGGTCTGTTAAAAAATATACCAGGTATTTAAACTTATGTTATGAAATGTGACATTACTTAGTCAAACATTTAAATGTGAAATACAATGTACTGTAACTGTTACGAAATACATGTGTAAATTTCGAAAGGAAAACAAGAGATGTATGAAGCGATGTTTTAATGCTAAACAAACATCTCTCTATATAAAAGTTTAAAAAATTAAAATAACAAGTAAATGTATAACAATAATAACAATAACAAAATTTTAAAACCCTTTGCCTTTTTCCAAAGGTTAGACAACTTAAAAATACGAGGTAGTTGAATAACTTATATGAACAAGCTTAATTTAACATTTCGTAAATAAGCACTAACCAGTAAACATAAAATAACCAAGATTCTAATGTAACTTGAATAAGAAAAAATGTTATTTAATAAAGAATACAATTCTAATATATATATATATATATATATATATATATATATATATATATATATATATATATATATATAGTTGTAGAAAAGTTATTTCCCTACCACGGCTTCGGTGTTCTTAGTACACCGTCTTCAGGGAAACTAAGTAAATCTATGTGGCTAATGACATATATTCACCTAATTTAAGCTTATTTTTATTCTATATCTCCTAAAAGTCAATTAACTTTGGTCCCCAAAGCTTGTTCCTTTGAAGTTAGTGCTAAGTCAGACCTATGTTGACAGGCAGAGGTGATTAATGATTCTATGTAACTAGCCATAGTATCTTATATTTTTATTGCTTCTTCTTGTTTTACTTCTTACTTATTTGAACTTTGGGAATTCTAGTACTCTGGTGAGTCTATTGAGCTAGATTTATTTATTTTATTTTTTTTTTTATATGTACTTGGTGCATTCATTATATTTATCATGTTATATTTATATTAATTTTAGTGATACATTAATGCGTTACGTAACCTGTGCATGCATTTCCCTAGGAGTTCATCCTTTTTATTCACTAATTCACTCGTATTTGGGAATCTAATTATCTCTAACTTTTCTTGTAAACACAAGAAACATGGATCAGTTAATCCTCGGCAAGTACTTGATTTCTTTAATATTTCCCATTTAATAATAGGTGTTATATTTTGATGCATTAAATTCTAAATGTAGCTAGCTAAGGTTGTTGCATTTTTTAGTTTGATATTAGAGAAAGTGTGTTTATGGTTTGTGAATCTAGTTTTCAGATCTGATTTTGTACAAGCTACATAAAATTTAGTAGTGTCCGGCTCCTGTGTAGACTTTACCGATGCAGGGTAAATTGGTTAAACACTTTCCTTCCACCGGACACGTGTTTGGGTCTCGGCAATTGCAACTTTTCTGTTTCTTTCCTTCCTTATTTCTATTATATACATAGTTGTTAATTATTTTGTTGTTATGTTTTTTTTTTTATTATCCTATCTATACTGTCCATACCGGAGAAACTAATCTTTAAGTTGTTCTATTAAAGATTTTGTGTAGAGTGTGGTTGACTAGGAAATGTTTATTAATTAAATTTATAAATATCTTTCCAATTTTTGTTATCATCTATAGGTTAAATGGTGGGTTATACCACAGAATTCTTCTATTCCTGGTTTTTTCCTATTTAATTTATCATTTTGTTCCTTTTTGTTAAATTTTATTTTACTACTAGTGTACCCGCTATCGTATAATGCTTTGTTATAAGTATCGCTAACCCTATATATATATATATATATATATATATATATATATATATATATATATATATATATCGCCATACAGTAGGTCTCCGCATCCCAAAGATCTACTGTATAGCAAATTTAATTGAAGGCACCCAACGGCAGGGAGACCACGCCTGCGCTTTAAAGATGTCTCCAAGAGGGACATGAAGACATGCCACATCAACACAAACACATGGGAGGTTTGTGCAGAAGACCGAGCGACCTGGCGCCTCCTCGTCAAACAAGGAACGAAAAGGAGGGAAAAAGAGGGGAAAGAAGCCGCCACAGAAAAGAGAGCCAAAAGGAATGAGAGACAACAGCATCTCCAGCAAGCATCACTGTTTGCAGTCACTGCACCAGATTGTCATTCAAAAATTGGTCTGTTAGTCACTCACGCAGTTGCAGATAAAAAAAAAAGTGGACACTACGCCATCGACTTTAGTAGACAGGAGGATGCCAACAACAATAACAACAACAATATATATATATATATATATATATATGTGTGTGTGTGTGTGTGTGTGTGTGTATATATATATATATATATATATATAATATATATTAACCAACCCCTACGCACGAGCAGGATGCGATACAAGGTCAATTTCTTAAGCGGACTTTAAGAGATTTGAATTCAGACCGGTTGCCTAACCAAGGTTAAAGAGCCCAGTCTGCCCTACTATTTATCCATAAGCTGGAGGGAGAGTAGGATCCATACCTTTCCCAAGGGTATTAGCTCTAAGTGAAATGCAATTACCACATCCAGAATTTGAACTCGGGCGACGAGTCCATTTCCCATGACTTCAACCATTATAATATATATATATATATATATGTGTGTGTGTGTGTGTGTGTGTGTGTTAATATCATATATATGTTGTGTGTGTGTGTGTGTGTTGTGTTTGTGTGTGTGTGTGTGTAGAGAGAGAGAGTGTGTGTGTGTGTGTGTGTGTGCATGTGCGTGTGTGAGTTCAATTAAGTTTCCGTAATTGCAATTAACAACTATTTTTACGGTCTTGTTTTTTTTTGTATTTTTTTTTGTTTTTGTCTTATGTTTTTTTCTGGTTCTTCTTGTTTTATGTTTTTTGTTTTGTTTTGTTTTTTGTTCTTTTATTTTTATCTGCGTATTCTTCTGGTTAATTAATATTCAACGGAATGAAAAGTGAGATAGATTTTTTTTTATTTGGTTTTATTCTATATTTGCTTCCATTCATTTTCACGTGCCATTTCTTTGGATAAAAATAAAAGACACACGCTGATATTACAAGGTTACTTATTTTTGTAACAAGAGACGGTTCGCCGAGTATAATTATCACAAAGATATCTCGAGGACTAAAAATTGTTTTCCACACCGAATAAGATTATGTATATTCTCAATGACCATTCCCCCTCTCTCTCTCTCTCTCTCTCTCTCTCTATCTATATATATATATATATTATATATATATAATATATATATATATATCGGATGTAGTGGCCAAAAGAAAAAAAAACGAAGAAGTTTTCTAAGTTACATATATAAAAAGTGCTCAATACGCTGAGTAGAGCATAATTATAAGGACCTAATTGAGTCAGATACTATCTACTTAGGTTTCACCCAAATGGTTCTTCAGGATAATTCTGACTCTGAGAATTATCCTGAAGAACCATTCGTGTGAAACCTAGGTACATAGTGTCTGACTCAATTAGGCCCTTATATATATATAATATATATATATATATATGTGTGTGTGTGTGTGTGTGTGTGTGTGTGCTTATAATTTACTCGGGGATGCTATTTTTAACACAATTTCAATGTAGGTCCTTGCTGGGCGGCCACTTCTCCAGCAGTGTCCACCATGCCTTGTCCGTCTCATTCTGATGCTATGTGAAATGGGGGGGGGCAGGTGTCCATACAGCTGCTTCCTTGTGGGGTGCTGCTTCCACGACTTGTTCAGGACCGCACGCAGCATTCTTGTGCAACTCCCATTCAGCTTGTTCTCAAGGCGCCTCGTTAAGATCCAAGTAGTGCAGCCATACAGCAGCGCTGACACAACCACAGTCTGGAAGAATTGTCGCTTTAACTTGTCAGTGAGATCAGTTTTCCTTATAACTGATAATCTATTTGTGGCCGCCCATGCCTTTCCTATTTGTGTATTAATATCGCTTTCTGTGGATGAGATATTACTACCTAGGTATGTGAATTGTTCTACTGGCTTCAGAGGCTTACTGTTGAGTGTGGAGTTGTCTCCTTCCTTTTTGACACAATTTACTGAATGTATAATTTTAGATATAATTTATAATTTTAGATATGTATAATTTTAGATATAAGAAGAATTTTAACATGCAAATAATTTTTTCTAAATACAATACATCAAATATCTGAGCTTGTTCAGTTTTGAACAGCTGATGCTTGACAACTGACCTTTCTACGAAAACCAAAACATTATTTTCTCTTTATTCATTATTTTCAAAACAAATGTCACAGGTTAAGCACCCATTCAGTCGCCACTAGACCGCTCAATGTCTGGGTCAGCAGAACAGATCACAGACCAAAACACACACACACACACACACAAAAAAAATAGTTCAAAATATAAAAAATATAATAATCTTGATTAATTTCTCTCACTCTTTTTTTTCTCTTTTTCCTTCTTTCATCTTTTTATTATGTTCGATTGAAACAGAATAGCGTTATCGCTTCCGCGCGCTCACCCCCACAATAATGATATTAGATCAGATTTTTCTGTGCAGCATATCCTTTTTCTTCCTTTACTTTATTCATAACAAAAACGACGTGGTCCATTATTTAGCTGTGGTGAACACACTTATTATAAATACGAATTCGACGAATAAGCAACACCAGATAATCAGGATTTACATTTTTGCATTTCATCTTGGACGATTTGGACGGTCTCATTTTTAACCAGAGAGTGTTTCAACACACACACACACACACACACATACCCCCCCACACACACACATACCCACACACACACATACGGGGCAGGGATACATGCTGTCATTCGAAGGTGAAACATTGTTATTGAGAGAAACGGTAACTATGTGGAGAAGTAGGGAAGTGATCCACAGTGGACCAGCTTCATTTTGATGTATGATACATGTTCCTGTGTTGATAATTATACCTTTCCTAAACAAAATAGCATTACTTTTTCATTCACCTATGTGGATAAGTAGGGATGTGATCCACAGAGGACGAGCTTCATTTTGATATATGATACATGTTCCTGTGTTGGTAATTATACCTGTCCTAAACAAAATGGCATTACTTTTTCACTCACCTATATGGAGAAGAAGGGATGGGATCCACAGAGACAGCTTCATTTTGATGTATGATACATGTTCCTGTATTGGTAATTATACTTGTCCTAAACAAAATAGCATTACTTTTTCACTCACCTATGTGGAGAAGTAGGGATGTGATCCACAGAGGACCAGCTTTATTTTGATGTATGATACATGTTCCTGTGTTGGTAATTATACCTCTCCTAAACAAATAGCATTACTTTTCACTCACCTATGTGGAGAAGTAGGGATGTGATCCAGCAGAGGACCAGCTTTATTTATGTATGATACATGTTCCTGTATTGGTAATATATACATGTCCTAAACAAAATGTGCATTACTTTTTCGACTCATCATCGTATTATACTTTTTACAATTGAAATATTTAGCAATGCTCTTTAAGTTACCATATAAACGTTTGTAAGAATTTTTTTATATACTGTGGTATATCCACAGGTCCTGCTATTTTTATAATTTCTTCTTAACAAAGAGTCTTTTAGCGATGTTATTTTCTCAAAAGACAGGCAGATCACCTTACCAAAAAACATTTGTGCGTCAAAAATTCTGTGTTTGTTTATTTATCACATTCACAAATTAAAACATATACAGTCATCTTAAGTCTATTCAAATTTTTATTGTCCGATTTTTTTTCTTTTCTTTCTCTGTTGTTAATATGTATTTTAATGCTGAGGCATATACACAAACCAGTGAGTTGTCACATTCGCTACAACTGATTTTATTTTTTCCGGTGGGTCACGTGCTTGGAACTAACAGTAGGAATTGCAAAGGAATTATACGGTGTCTGTTTCGCAAATAAGTAGATACGAGTATCTTTCAAAATAAAGCTTTATTTACCAAGGTAATGATGAATGTTAATTCTCTTTAAAATATTCCTCTTGCTACTGTAAGCGTATATATAGGTCTCTAACGGAATTTGGAATTAAATAAAACTGTATTCGATTTCTGAGAAAGAAAGGAAAAAGAATAGAACAAAGTAATTGACCGAAGATGACCGGAAATAGAGTTAAAAAATAAAACGGAAGTTCCGGGTGTTGCACGAAACGCACGTGACGCAACGACGGAAACAGGGGAAGAAGAAAATCTGCCTCTTTTCTTTTCGGGCTAGTAGGAGTCAGACGTCTTGGTCCCGGTCCCTCGTATCGGTGTGGGACAGCAGTACACAACATGATACGATGTTAGGGGAAAATAATTTGACGATACTCCCACTCTTTCCTCTGTCTTTCCTTCCTCCCGAGGAAGACCCACGAGCCTTAAATACAAAGCCTCTTGTGACTGTACAACTTGCGTGCATTGTTGTTTCTGACCTAACGACCTACGAGATAACGAAGACTAATACAAAGATTTGAGTTGGCCTATGCGAACATATCACCCCGTACATTGCGTACGCTCTCCATTTGGGAATGGAGGATGACGGCGTCAACGTTTGTTACGTTCTGGCCATTTATTCAGATATAGAATGATGGTGTGTTGATATAGAAATAATTAGTTGGTATACTATCTCTGGACCGGCACTACATTTGGAGAGGCTCGAATCCTGGTTGCTGAGTCGATGCTGAGTAGGTTGACAATCCTGGATGTTTACAGACTTGGCGTGCTGGGAGACATCTTGCCTTGTTGCCATTTAGAGTTTTAGTAATAACACAAGGCCACTATTTTTCTCATGAGATTTTATTTCCTAAAGGCCAAAACTGCTGATAGCAAAAGCTCCTGGCTCAACTCTCGGACGCATAATTTCAAAATTTCAATTCACACTTTATCAATCTCTCACTTCTCCATCGCCCACTGCGCCACGCTCATCGCTCGCCCGAATAGAAACAAAGCTATGTGTCAATGATTGATTTCATTCTTAATTTTTCATTCTCATTTTGAACATGTAATTCGCTTTTTAAAAACTTTTCCGTTGTAGTTTAACATATCGGTTCCCATCCCATCCCCTATTATGTTTACTTCTTTAGCATTAAAACACTCCTATTCCAGGAGTTCCTTTGGTCAAGCACTTTATTAACTGATGAGGCACAGCCGTTGTATCTTATATAATCACAACATTCAGTTCATTTGATAAAAAAATATTGACCTTATTTATCTGAATGTTTGTGGTATGATTAGTATTATCTCGTTATTTCGGACATTGTTCTCGATCTTCATTGATGATCTGTAATTGACATCAAGCCTACGTGGATAAGGAGTTAAGTAGAATTCAGAAATGATGTCAATGTAGTCAATCCGGCAATGGCAGCTAACATATGAATAATATATTAACACAGCGTTAACGCCCTACCCCAGCTATGGTTTAGCGGAATACGAACAGGATACCCCCATGGACTGAATAAAGGGTTAGGTTCAAAGTTCAGTGATGGCTCCCGATTACGACGAAGAGTTCCCGAGTTCCGCAGAAAGCACTAGTTCCGATGTCCGAAAGAAGTTTCCGAGTCCGACAAGAAATACACTTTGAGAAGGCCGGAGGTAGTGCATATCGGCCTGAGTTGTAGTATAACATAAAGATAAGACAATGGTCCGAATAACGCAGATAATTCTAATATTTACTTACATCTAATATCTTATTATAATGGAGATTGTGTTTGTCTCTATGTAACCGAAACTATATTACTATACAAGTCAAATTCCCTTTTTGATTTTCATACCACATTCTCCATGATTTTATTTTTCTATTAAACCTCAATTATTAGTAAAAAATTTGTTACTCTTAAACTGTTCCATTTACTCGTGCCCGTACCCCAGTTGTACGCAGACAGTCCTATTCTCCCCACAACGAAGTCATGAGTGGCAGGTGAAAAATTCGTCGATCCGTCGGCATTCCCCCAGGCGGGCGCGCACGCTCAGGCCGCCTCGGCAATAAAAGATCAATAAAAAGTACAAAAAAACAAAAAAAAAAAAAAATGTAGAAAAAATACCGCCCTGCCCCTTTAAATCGAGGGGGCAGTATTGCCTGCGTGGGATGGCCCCCTGGGATCGACGCTATTAACTTTGTAAAGATCCAGCGCGAGCCACTGGACCCCGGTGTTGACCACGGTCACTATAATTAACATGGCATTTGTATTTTATACACAACAAAATACGGTTCGCTAGTGTGAATGGAAGGCTAATTTGCATATTTGCATCTTAAAAATTTGATTTAATAAATATATGTTTTATATAGTGATTTCTAAGTGTTTTATCTTATTGAATATGAGCTAAAATCTCGGGGATAATCTTTAAATCGATTAACAAGAAGAATAACTGTAAGATTATCTTTATTCCTTTTAAGCTAAATAGTTTAAATTAGGAAAATTTACCCATGAAGACCGGGAAGTAATGGAAATGATGGAAAGATTAGTTTCAAAGTTGTTCCTATTTTTCCGATTATACCCCCTCTGTTCCAAATATTTTATCTGAATTCTTATTCAGTTTCTTTAGCCTTTCTAATTTAACATGATATTTTATTATATCAAAACTTAAAATACTTGCACCCGGAGGGTGCATATATTTGCTAGTTTACTTAACAAATGCATGACCAATTTTGTCACCCAGTCTCCACAAAATAAATTTCAGGCCTGGTGCCCATGTTTTGCAGTTACGACTATGTATCCATTTTTTCTTTCTTTTTTTTTTTTCATGAAATAAAGTGATTTTTCTTCTTTGGTTTGTTTTACGGCATATCAACCTCGGTGGGTCATTTAATGCCGACAAAGTTTTGTAATAAATTCAATCTTTCTTAATGGATAATCAAATTTTGGTGGACCAGGGTGCAATGTTGATAAAGGGGCGCTCCACATTCCCCAAACCTCCAAAACTGGAACCTCACCATCAGATAGAGTTTAACGTAAATCCCAACACATGAAGACCCTCAGCTACCGCCTTCTAGCAAATATATGATAAAAAAAGGGCAATAGGGTATCTTTCTTACTTTCGTTATTTCTTTACTTTTTTCTTTGTCTTTTTTTTCTGATTGTTTTTCTTTCCTTCTTCTGAGCACCTTTCATTCAATTTCTCTTCCTCTCTTTCCGTCTTTTTCTCCCTTTCTTTTTTACGTTTTCTCTGTCATTCTTTCTTCTTTTTACTTACCTTTTTTCTTTCTTTCTTTTTTTCTTTCTCTTTCTGGCTAACTTTTCTCTTTTATCTTTCTGCCTTTCTTTCTTCTTTGTTCTCTCAGTCATCTTTCTTTTCTTTCTTTTTTGTCTACCCTTTCTTTCCTTTTCTTTCTTTTTCTTCTCTTTCTTTCTTTTCTTTTTTTTTACGTTTTTCAGTTTTTTCTACTCCACTTATTCTTCTTTCTTTCTTCTTTTACACACTATTATTTCTTTCTTTTCTTTCTTTCTTTTCTTCTTTTTCTTTCTCTTCTTCTTTCTTTCTATCTTCTTTCTTCTTTCATTCTTTTTTAATGTATTCAGATTTTTTTACCCACTATTCTTCTTTCTTTTCTTTCTTTCTTTCTTTCTTTCTTTACAACACTATTCTTTTCTTTCTTCTCTTTCTTTCTTTCTTTCTTTTTTAATGATTCAGATTTTTTTTAACCCATTCTTACACCACTTCTTTTCTTTCTCTTCTTTTTTCCTTTCTTTCTTTCTTCTTTCTTCTTTCTTCTTTCTTTCTTTCTTTCTTCTTCCTTTCTTTTCTTCTTTTCCTTTCTCTTTCTTCTTTCTTTCTTTCTTCCTTTCTTCTTCTTTCTTTCTTTCTTTCTATTCTTTCTCTCCTTTTCTTCTTCCTTTCCTTTCTTTTCTTCTTTCTTCTGTCTTTCCTTTCTTTCTTCCCTTTCTTTCTTCTTTCTTCTCTTCTTTCTTTTTCTTCCTTTCTTTCTTTTTTTAATGTATTCAGATTTTTTACCCACTATTCTTTCTTTCTTTTTCTTTCTTTACAACAATTCTTTCTTTCTTTCTTTCTTTCTTTCTTTCCCTTCTTCCTTTTCTTTCTTTCTTTTCTTTCTCCTTCTTTTCTTCTTTTCTTCTTCTTTCTTTTTCCTTTCTTCTTTTCTTTTTTTTTAATATATTCAGATTTTTTACCCACTATTCTCTTCTTTTCTTTCTTCTTTCTTTCTTTCTTTACACTCTATCTTTCTCTCTTCTTTCTTCTTTTCTTTCTATCTTTCTTTCTTTTTTTCTTTTTAAGTTTTCTTTCTTACAATCTTTCCGTCTTTTTATCTCTTCCTATTCTTTCTGTCTATGTTTCTCTCTTTCTTTTTTACTTTCTCTCTGTCATTCTTGCTTTCTTTCTGTCTTCTTTACTATCTTTATTTCTTTCTTTCGTTCTTTCTAATTTACTTTCGTTCTTTCTTACTTCCTCTATCGTTCTATCCTTTCTTTCTCTTTCTCTTTCGGTCTTACTTCTTTTTCTTTGTATCTATTTCAAGTACTATTTCTAGAGTTTGTAACTTTAAGCTTTTCTTTAGGTGTCCCCTCTGTCAGGCAGATTTATTACCCAAGGCATCCCTAAAATAAAAAGGGGATAGTACAAAACTGAGGTATTTTTATACGAACCACTCCCCCATTGAAGGGATTGCTGGTTTGAAAAATGACCTTGTGTTGAAACCTGCCGAGATCAACGAGGCAAAGAAAACTACATGATTTGTCTATCTGTTAATCTGTCATGCACGTTTTTAGCTTTGTTTCTTTAATTGACAAACACACACAAACGCACACGCGCGCACGCACGCGCGCGCACACACACACACACACATAGCCGACAATTTTTGGAGGATATGTACTTAATTGAAGTCATATCTAATTTTGAAAATTAATTAGTTAATAATTAATGAATTTAGGGGGGGCCATATATGTTTCAAATGTAAGGCTAAATGAATCGGAAAATGTCAATCCCTGAAGTACATTTCGACCTATTAGGTCTCATCAGCAAGGTTATAGACATGGGAGACTGCTCCGTGTTGTGCACTTCGAAACCTCGACTGTCAACTGACAGAAATATATATATGTATATATAATCCGTTTTGATAATTATTGTTGTTGTTATTTATTATAGTTTATTATATTGTTATATTATCATTGTCCACTATTATATTGTTAATATTATTATTATTGTATTAAATTGTTATCAGCCAATTTTCGCCAGGATATAATTAGATCAATGCGGGCAACTTGAAAGACACAGAACAAGATTTACAAACAAAAAAATGGGCTGCGTTGTTCATACGATAATATATATTATATATATATATTAATATATATATATATATATATATATATATATATATATATATATATATATATATATATATGGTTAAATTGATTATTTATTACACAAAATTCAAAACAACTAACCTCGTTCCCCGCAACAACTCCTCTCCCCAGACAAGTCGGCTTAATGAGACCAATGTAGTATACAAATTTGAATGCACCTTAGGAGATTGCTGTCCCCCAAAAATGAAAAATACCTACATTGGTTTTACCTCAACGACTTTATCACGCCGTTTAACTCTCCATATGACAGATAATAGCTCCATTTCACAACATCTAAAATTACATGCGTACCCCCAGTCTAATTACTGAAATATCCTAACAGAAAACACGCACATTCTGCACAAAGAAAAAAATAGACAAAAACTCCAAATACTAGAAGCTTTATACATTAAACAATACAAAGTATCCTTAAATAAAATTAATTTTCAATGCAGTACTTACATTTCAAAATGCCTATAACACTTTTCCTATCAATTCTCCTACTTCCTGCCTCCACATCCATTAATATACTTTGAAAAAAAAAACTGGAACACATAACCCCTGATGATGGCATTTCGAAGTACCGAAAGTACTCGGGATATGAACTTCAGTGGACTAATCCACGAATTCCATCGAAATATAAAAAGGTTGGCCAGAAAGTTTGAAAAGATCACCTATAAAATTGTTAAACAGGAGACCTGCCTTTTGTTTGATTCCACATGTATAAATGAAAGAATGCTGCCCAAATACACACACACCACACACACACACATATATATATATATATATATATATATACAAAATACTTCAAGTAATACCTGTCAAGTGGTAGTTTTATTTTTGTAATTTATCAGATCTGTCTTGTTGCTGTCTTCACTGTTCATCTCGCACTTGCAATCTATCAACTTTATTTTCTTCTCTTGTCATTTTTTTTTTAATCAAGTCAAATCTAATCGGAGTTATTTATCTTCCTTTCTACTTTATTTACTTGTGCTAAATATTCGTAAAAACACACACACACACACACACACACACACACAACACAATACATTACATACACGCAATACATACACACACGCGCGCCGCGCACGCACGTACGCACGCACACTTACACACATACATATGCACATATAAATACCTAATTTATTTACCCGTGCTAAACATCGTAAATATACACACATACACTCACAAACACATACACAGGCATGCACACACATACACATGCACACAACACTACACACATACACACGCATACACAACACACACACACACACGCACACAATATATACATGCACACACATTCACACACACATATATATGCACATATGAATACCTAATTTATTTACATGTGCTAAACATCGTAAATACACACATACACAGGCGCACACACTTGCATACTCACATGGACACACACACACACACACACACCTCACACACACACGCACGGACACACATATGTATTTACCGACCCCTTCTCACAAGCAGGATGTGAAACAAGGTCAATTTATTTAGCGGAGTTTTAACAGCTTTGCTTCAGAGTTTACCATCTTCTAGACTGGTTGCCTACCAAGGTTAAGGATCCAGTCTACCCTACTATTTACCCATAGCTGGATACACACATTAGTGTTATTATCATTGTTATTATTATCATTGTTTGCACTATTATTAGCATTGTTAATATTATTATTATTGTATAAATTGTTCATTTAGTTACAGGCATTTTATAACATTAGTGCTATTATCAAAGTTTATTTTGTTTAGTTTAGGATTTGTATATCTAATGTGTAGGGCTTCTAAAATCTTTAGTCTTTGTTTACATGTTTGTTTTTCAAAGAAACACACACACACACACACACACACACACACACACACACATATAATATATATATATATATATTATATATATATATGCACATATAAACCTCTACTTTATTTACTCATGATAAACATAAACTTACTTTCTACGCACTTGAATGAATGAATAATTGTGCGCCTGTGCCTATATGTGTGTGTGCATGTGTGTGCATTTGTGTGTGTGTGTGTGTGTGTATGTGTGTGTGTGTGCAGGAAGGCATGTGTGTGTGTGTGTGTGTGTGTGTATGAAATGCTATCAGTGAATCTTTCTTGTGAGCTTAGACTCGTGTCTCTTAATCACGTGTTTATTTAAGCTTCGTTGCAGGATATGCGCAAACAAGAACACATACGCATATACGATAGTATTCAAACACATACATGGTCTCTATTATTGGACACGTGTCTAATCTCTTTTTTATATAATCAGTCATATGAGCTCTCTGTGTGTCTGTGTGCGCGCGTGTGTGTGTGTGTGCACGAATGTTAATGCATAAATGTGCTTATGCATCTGTGTTACCGTGCTTACATAAGTGCGTGCATTTATGGTTTGGTTTATTTGTTTAATGGCATATCAACTTCTGATGGGTTATTTAATGCCGAAATGTTATTCATTGTAAATGTTTGATTGTAATTATAGGTATAATTTCAATTGCCATTGAATTTATTTTTGAATTGCACTTTTTTTTATTTGTCTATAATAATCTGTTTGCAAATAGTTATATAATATACAGCTGTACTCTATTCCTAAATAATACAAATGATTTTCATACTGTTGTATGGTTTCAAGTATTCTTATCAAATATAAATAATTTTCATGCTGTTGTATGGTTTCAAGTATTCTTATCCAATACAAACAATTTTCATACAGTTGTGTGGTTTCAAGTATTCTTAAGTATTCTTATCCAATACAAATAATTTTCATACTGTTGTATGGTTTCAAGTATTCTTATCCAATACAAACAATTTCATACAGTGTGTGTGTTTCAAGTATTCTATCCAAAACAAACAATTTTCATACAGTTGTGTGGTTTCAAGTATTTCTTATCCAATACAAATAATTTTCATACTGTTGTATAGTTTTAAGTATTTCTTATCCAATACAAATAATTTTCATACTGTTGTATAGTTTTAAGTATTCTTATCCAATACAAATAATTTTCATACTGTTGTTAGTTTCAAGTATTCTTATCCAATACAAATAATTTTCATACTGTTGTATATAGTTTTAAGTATTCTTATCCAATACAACATAAATAATTTTCATACAGTTGTATAGTTTCAAGTATTCTTATTCCAATACAAATAATTTTCATACAGTTGTATAATTTTCAAGTATTCTTATCCAATACAAATAATTTTCATACAGTTGTATGGTTTCAAGTATTCTTAATACAAAATTTTCATACAGTTTGTATAGTTTCAAGTATTCTTATCCAAATACAAATCATTTTCATACTGTTGTTATGGTTTCAAGTATTCTTACACAATACAAATGATTTCATACAGTTGTATAGTTTCAAGTATTCTTATCCAATATAAATAATTTTCATACTGTTGTATAGTTTCAAGTATTCTTATCCAATATAAATAATTTTCATACAGTTGTATAGTTTCAAGTATTCTTATCCAATACAAATAATTTTCATACTGTTGTATGGTTTCAAGTATTCTTACCCAATACAAATAATTTTCATACAGTTGTATAGTTTCAAGTATTCTTATCCAATACAAATAATTTTCATACTGTTGTATAGTTTCAAGTATTCTTATCCAATACAAATAAATTTCATACTATTGTATAGTTTCAAGTATTCTTATCCAATACAAATAATTTTCATACTTTTATTGTATTTTTCAAGTATTCTTATCCAATACAAATAATTTTCATACTTTGTATAGTTTCAAGTATTTCTTATCCAATCAAATTTCATACTTTTTGTATAGTTTCAAGTATTCTTATTCCAATATAAATAATTTTCAATACAGTTATATAGTTTCAAGTATTCTTATCAAATACAAATAATTTTCATACAGTTATATTGTTTCAAGTATTCTTATCCAATACAAACAATTTTCATACAGTTGTGTGGTTTCAAGTATTCTTATCCAATACAAATAATTTTCATACAGTTGTGTGGTTTCAAGTATTCTTATCCAATACTAATGATTTTCATACTGTTGTATTGTTTCAAGTATTCCTATCCAATACAAATAATTTTCATGCAGTTATGTTGTTTCAAGTATTCTTATCAAATACAAATAATTTGCCATCGTTGTACTGTTTCAAGTATTCCTATCTAATACAAACAATTTGCAACGAGTCGTATGGTTTCAAGTATTCCAATCAAATACTAATGATCCAATACATTATATGATTTCAATTAACTATTTGTATTTGATAATCCCTTGTTTGCACAAATTATATAATTTCAATTATTCCGATCAAATACTAATAATAATATGTATACAATTATATGGTTTCAAGTAGCTAATAACAAAGTCCTTTTTTCAAGTAACCAGACTTCGTTTAATTCTGTAACTTTTTTCTATTATTACTATTTCGTTTTATTTTTCTACAATAATCATTTTTTACACACAATTATTTGGTATCAATTATTCCCATCAAATAGAAATAATTTGCACTCAGTTATATGGACTCACGTATTTCCTAACTTATGGGTAATAATTTTCAAAAGTATCTATTTGACCCATAGATGGGACCCTAACAGGTACTACCACTCTCGACCAGAGTGGACTAGTCGTAATACCAATGAAGGGGTGATTCCCACTCTAGAGCTTGGGAAGTGGAGCCTCACCACCAGATGCAGTTTTAATGTTATGCCCAGGACATTTTATGCATATTTTAGCTTACAACTGCATATTCGGCTGAGAGTGCACGTGTGTGTGTGTGTGTGTGTGTGTGTGTGTGTGTGTGTGTGTGTGTGTTGTGTGTGTTTACTTGATGTGTACATGTGAATTCTAACCGAACGAATCTCTGTTTACTTCTATTTGGGGCGAAATTTAGGCGTTGTTCTTTTGCCGGTGGAATTGTAATTAGATAATATTTAGCAAAGAAATAAAATATAAAAGCTTATCGTTAAAAAAAAGGGAAAAAAATAAAGGTGAGAACGAATGAATATAGGCGTTAAGAGGAAAGAAAGAAAGAAAGAAAGAAAGAAAGAAAGAATAGTGTATAAAGAAAGAAAATCTAAATACATTTAGAAAGAAAGAAAGAGAGAAAGAAAGAAAGAAAGAAGAATAGTGGGTAAAAAATCTGAAACGAAAGAAAGAAAAAAGAAAGAAAGAAAGAAAGAAAGAAAGAAAGAAAGAAAGAAAGAAGAAAGAAGAACAGTGGGTAAAAAAATCTGAATACATTAAAAAAGAAAGATAGAAAGAAAGAAAGAAGAATAGTGGGTTAAAAATCTGAATATATTTAAAAAGAAAGAAAGAATGAAAAAAGAAAAAAGAAAGAAAGAAGAAAGAAAGAAAGAAAGAAAGAAGAAAAAATACGAAAAGAAAGAAAGAGCACCGAATAAAAAATGAAAAAAATATGAAGAAGAAAAAAAAAGAAAGAAGAAAAAACATAAAATTGAATAAAGAAAATATGAATGCAATAAAAAAGAATGAAAGAAACGAACAAAGGAAGGAAGAAAGGAATAAAAATTTAAAGTTTCATTTTTCATATTTTTTATCAAACCTCGTAAAGTGCAATTCCCTAACTACTCGAGACGGGGGGGCAAAGTTCAGGTACCCTACATGTATGCCGAAAAGGGGGGGTATTATTTTGACAGTGTTATTCCTCTTCCTTACACGGAACATGCGACAGGTTGTATTGAGTTACATGGTACCGGTAGCAACAAATGAATCCTGGCTTTATTTATGTGTTGAACTCCCAAGATAGATCTACTTAGTAACGCCTTGTTGGCTTTGGCTGTAGAATACGCCGACTGCACCTTTGTAGAGGGTTAAGACCACCCCAGTGGAGTCACCTGTGGTCCGTGGGTGGAGACCCGTGATGCTTAAGGATGGAATCCTGGTGGATGAGCTTTGGTCTTTACTTACTTAGTCCTTACCATCTATGGGTAAATAGAAAAATGTGTCCAATTGGACACATAGCCTAGTGGATAAAGGAGTTAGGTTAAGACAGTTCTAAGTGATAGTTTTCTCTAGACTGTAGGTTCAGTCCTGGTCAGGGGCAGCAGTAACGTAGAATAATAATTAACACAGCTTAACACCTGTACCCCAGCTATGGTTAGCGGAATGAGAACAGGATAACCAAGTGGACTGAATAAAGGGTTAGGTTCAAAGTTTCGTGATGGCTCCCGATTACGACAAGAAGGTTCCCAAGTCCGATAAGGTTCCCGAGTCCGAGAAAGTTCCCGAGTTCGACAAGAAATACCTGAAGAAGGCCGGAGGGCACATCGGCCGAAACGTTGTACAGATAACAATGAAGACGAGGACAATAGTCTGAATAATACAAATAATACTAATATGATCGATGTTTGAGAAAAAGGCAGAAAAAATATTATCAAATGCAATGAAGAAGTGGATGTCTCGACGCTGGATTTTACGGAATGTCAACCCCTGTTTCCATGTGTATAGAATAGAGTTCAAATTATTTTAATTATTATCTTGATTCATTAATTTTCCTTTTCTTTGGTTTTGCCATCCGGTTTCCATTTGTAAAAAAAAACCGTCCCATCCCCAAAGACAAGGGAAACAAATCAAGGATTTTGCGTTCGAGCGTTGAATTAGGGGAAACAATTTTAACCGGTAAATTTCAATGGGTATGAATATTTGAAATATAGTTACATGATCAAGGAATCAAATTCTATTACTGCCCTGTCGGCTGGGGCGTTAGAATGCACCGACTGCGCCTCTGCAGAGAGGTAAGACTCCCCCAAATGGGGCCACCTGTTGGCCATGGGTGGCAACTTGTGATGCTTAAGGAGGGGTCTTGGTGGATGAGCAATCCATGACCTGCAACACTCCACTTAGACCCTTACTTAGGCTAGACGGGCGGTTGGAGAGGGCCCCTCGGATCAATCGGCTGGTCATGTCAAGTCATAGCACCTATATGATTGCCCCAACCCTATTGCCCTTATGGCAAGCCCTAGCCCTTTTTATCATATGGATGCTAGAAGGCGGTGGCTGAGGGTCTACATGTCCTGGGAATGACGTTAAACTCTATCTGATGGTGAGGTTCCGGTTTTGGAGCTCTGGGGAATGTGGAGCACCCCTTCATCACCATTGCTCCCTGGACCACTCTGACCCGGAGTGGTAGTACCTGTTAGGGTCCTATCTATGGATTAAATAGAAAAATGTATTTATAAAAAAATTGAGTATCCATTAAGAATGACATTATTTCAAAACTTTATCGGCATTAAATGACCCACTGAGTTTGATATGCCGTAAAACAAAACAAACAAAACCAAACCAAATTCTATTATTCGATATGAAATGGTGACGTAACGGATTATGTAAACTGCAACATTAGCGCGAAGTGAATCGCAAACAGCTTCGTCCACGATTTGAACTCGGGTCACCAATTTCATTTCATACGACGATAACCATTACTCTAAACGCCCGAATATGTGTGTGGTGGGGGGGAGAGAGAGACAGAGAAAGAGAAAGAGAAAGAGAGAGAGAGAGAGAATTTGTGCATGTATAAAAATATATGTGTATATGTGTATATGTGTCTATATGGGGCCGGTTTAGCTCAGTCGGTAGAGCATCCGCCTAAGTACCACAAGGTTCATGGTTCGATACCAGCCCTCGCCAACTCTGCGTATGAGTAGGAAAGGGATCTATGCGCTAAAGAGTATGGGCGCTCCACCTCAGACACAAAAACAATCTCCTTGATCTAGCACTAGTGAAAAGGGGATAGACTCCCTCACTTGTGGTTCCTAGGTGGATGCTCTACCGACTGAGTTAAACTACTAATCTTAACTAAATATGGCTTAAGCCATTAAAGTCACTCAGTGAATCGAACTCATGATGTGCAGTTTGATCTGTAAGATTAGCTCTTGGAGAATCACCCTAAATATTTTATATGCTTACCCTAGTCTGGCACGAGTAGAGTCACTCAGTGAGATTCGAACTCATAATATGCTCTTTGGTCTGCAAGATTAGCCCCGTGATAGTCACCCTAAATATTTTATATGCTCACCCTAGTCTGGCACGAGTAGAGTCACTCAGTGAGATTCGAACTCATAATATGCTCTTTGGTCTGCAAGATTAGCCCCGGGATAGTCACCCTAAATATTTAATATGCTTACCCTAGTCTTGCAAAGCAAAAACGAAAGCAAAACAAAAAAAACAAAAAAAACCCTCTGCTTGTCTTGAAGATCTGTATTTAATGTCCTTGGTATTTTTACGTGGGGTGGGGCCGAACACCACCCCCTGGAGCTGATGGAAGAAATGCAATTAGTTCACGTTGTACCCCACGTTCTAAGCAGGTCTGGTGCCGACCCCTCCGTCGTTCACTTCACATACAAGTCGCCATCGTCTCCTTTCATGTATATGTCTTTCAGTTAGAGTGCAAGGGGGTGGGGTATAAGAGGAGACAGGAAGCGGGAGATAGGGTGGGGACATACTGGTGGCGGGGGGGTGGGTTAGATTGCTTATGTGTCCCGACTGCAGCCGATGGAAAATTACCAAAAGAAGAACATTCCAGAGGCTTCTCAGTTACTCTTGGAGAAAACAAGAAGAAGAAGAAGAAGAAGAAGAAGATGACTCTTGTAAAACCACTGCTCTCTCTCTCTCTCTCTCTCTCTCTCTCTCTCTCTCTCTCTCTCTCTCTCTCTCTCTCTCTCTTTCCAAAATTGTATTCTATGTTGATTTTTGCTCCACAAAATTCTCGAATAGTTTCTTATAAAATTACATATAAACAAACGCTTACACATGCTTAAACAGACGGACACACACACGTGTTTAGCTCAGTCGATAGGGCGTTCTACTAGGAAACACAAGGTCCCGGGTTCTATACCGGACCTCGCCAACTCAGCGTATGAGTAGCACAGGGCTCTGCGCGGTAAAGTAAGGAGCTGATGGTAAGTATGGCGCACCACCTCAGATGCCAAAACAATCTCCTTGGTCTAGCGCTGATGAAAAGGGGATAGATTCCCTCGCTGTCTAGTTGATACCGACAGTAGGCCATCCCGACGACTTTACTTTACTTTATATATAAGCGGCTACACAGCATCGCCCGGGTAGATGGTTGGGCTATATCCCTGGTGTATTGATTTGTTTACTTTTGAGATTAATAAAAGTGCGTACATGCATAAATACCTACATACTGAATTAGTAATTCTCACTTTTACGTTGTTTTTTTGTTTTGTTCTTTTTTTTTTTGTTTTTGTTGTTGCTTATATATGTATATAAATTATATTAAAAACGAGACACGAAACCATACCATCGTTTCCTACCTGATGATGGCAAACTGTATTGCCGAAAGCGCTCGTATCGAAACCTTTGGTGGACTGTTACACAAGTTCCACCCCGACACCAAAAAGATGGCCCGAAAATTAGAAAGGATCAACCAAAAACTCGTCCGACAAGAATTGTCTGTACAGTTAAACAAAACTTGTACATATATATATATATATATATATATATATATATATATATATATATATATATATGATAGGAGGATCGGAGTACATCCGACAGAATGTGGTAAAGAGTAGAGGGAAAAATGTGGTCAAAGGAACAAACTCAAACAAGTATATGTAGGAGATATATTTCGTACTACCATCACACCCCAACCCCACCCACTGACATTTAACCCTACCCACTTCACGACAAACTAACCGCTCTAGAAATAAAAGTCATACAAATTACCTCCCAAACAATCAAGGACCTCACCAACTCCTCCACGCGCACAAATGCTCCCAACACCCCCGCCACTCCAAACGCCGGCATCTACACCATCCCCTGCAATGACTACAATAAATGCTACATTGGATAAACCCAACGCAGTCTCAACGAACGCGTCTATGAGCATAAGAGATCGATAAGAACAAACGATAACCTAAATGCTTTATTCACTCACACTGCAGACTACAATCATACATTCAATTTCACCAACACATCTCAAAACAAACCCATATACAAGAAAAATCTGAAACGCCTATGCGAATCAGCAATAATATCTCACATCGAAACGATAAACTTAAGACCTGGATTTTTTAACCTCGACCTATTGATCGCAAAAACTATAACACATAAAATCAGAATCAGAATTGAAAATGGATAAAACTGCTGTCCATAAAAAACCTTTCCCCAAAAAGCTGACCTTCACCTTCCATACTAACCAACCTCCTTACCTCCTACACCAACCAAACGTCCTCCTACCCATCCACTTTCTTTGTTCTTGTTTTCTTTTTCTCCTACCTAGAGGGCCAAAATCTCTAATAACTTCCCCTAACCCACTAAATGAATGATGACCTAACGCCTGCGCTTTAAAGATGTCTGCAAGAGAAACATGAAGTCATGCCGCATTGACATTAACACATGGGAGGCTTGTGTAAAAGACCGTACGACCTGCCACCTCCTCGTTAAACAAGGTACTAAAAGGAGTGAAAAAGAGAGGAAAGTAGCCGCTGCAGAAAAGAGAGCCATAAGGAAGGAGAGACAACAGCAACTCCTGCAAGCATCACTCTTTGTTTGCAGTCACTGCACCAGAGATTGCCATTCAAAAATTGGTCTGTTCAGTCACTCACGCAGTTGCAGATGAAAATAAAAGTGGACACTACGCCATCGTCTTTAGTAGACGGAAGGATGCCAACAACCAAAATATAATCCAGCCCTTAGCGTCTTGCTGCTGATGAAAATAGCATACAAATAAAGTGGGAAGTTAAATCTCCCTCCCCATAATTAAATTATCATGCTCTGGTATATCCACAGGTTCTGCTAGTAATGAACATATTCTGCCAATTTTAACTGCAATAAAAAAAATGTGTTTTCAGAAGATAGAAGGAGCATTTGGGTTGGCAAACAAAAATATTCAATACGGAAGAACAACAAAATTTCAACTTTTGTTTTGATAGTCAGCTCTGAGTCATGGAGTCGAAACTGGAGCAAAGACTCAATAGAACAACGACACTCCAGCTGTTGCTACTGCTGCTGCTGCTGCTGCTGCTGCTGCTGTTGCTGCTGCTGCTGAGATGATGATGATGATGATGATGATGATGATTTGCAAGTTTAACCTAAACGGTTAAACTTGCAAATCGTCGTCAAAATTAAAACGGAAACTTATTTGGTGGTCCCCAATGACAGTTTAACTACAGTGTATGAATGAACTTTTTTGTGAATTGGGTTACGTTTTAGGGGTTTGGGATTAAGATTGTCTTTAATTACGTATTGTTAAAAAAAATTACTATACATTTAATTAACCAATGAAATTAATTATTGAATCAAACAGTAGACACATTAGTCTCAGTTGTTTGTGTTAGTATTGTAATGTATAATTTCAATTAAACTTGGTTTTAAAACAATTATTTTTCAACATTAAATGTATAGTAATTTGTTGTTGTTTTTTTAAGCAATACGTAATGAAAAACAACCTTAATCCACAAACCCCTAAACCGTAACCCAATTCGCAAAAAAGTTCATTCATTCACTGTAGTTAAACTGTCATGGATCACCCCCAAATAAGTTTCCGTTTTAATTTTGACGACGATTTGCAAGTTTAACTGTTTAAACAATCATCATCATCAGCAGCAGTAGCCATTTAACCATTTAAACTTCCTGAAAAACTGATATAAGATAATGCCAGCCAGTACACAGGCCATGTCGGTGGGGCTTCAGAATACATCGACTACCCCTCTGCAGAGAGGCAAGACCCCCACCCACCTAATGGGGCCACCTGTCGGCCGTGTGTGGCGACCCATGATGCTTTATAACAGAATCCTGCTGGATGAACAGTCCATGACATGCAACACTCCACTTAGGCCCTTACTTAGACTTGATGGGCGGTCGGAGAGACCCCCCTCCAATCAATCGGCTGGTAACGTCAAGTCTGAGCTCTTATATGATTGTCCCAACCCTATTGTCCTTATGGCAACTCCCAACCCTTTTTGTCATATATGTGCTAGAAGGAGGTGGCTGAGGGACTTTATATCCTGGGAATAACGTTAAACTCTATCTGATGGTGAGGTTCCAGTTCTGGGGGTCTGGGAATATGGAGCACCACTTCATCCCCATTACTCCCAGATCCACTCTGACCCGGAGTGGTAGTACCTGTTAGGGTTCCATCTATGGGTAAAATAGAATAAAATGTTAGTATTATCTGCGTTATTCGGACTATTGTTCCTCATCTTCATTGCTATATGTTCAACGTTAACAATAAGGTTTCCGATTACGACAAGAAAGGTCCTGAGTCCGAAAAGAAGGGTGTCGAGTCTGAAAAGAAGGTTCCCGAGTCCGACAAGAAATACCTGAAAAAGGCCAGAGGCCCATCGGCTGAAACGTTGTACAGATAACAATGAAGATGAGGACAATAGTCCGAATAACGCAGATAATAGTAATCATCAAGCCTCATCTCAAACATTCAGTGAAACCTAACCCTTTATTCAGTCCACGGGGGTATCCTGTTCTCATTCCGCTAACCATAGCTGGGGTAGGGGCGTTAAGCTGTGTTAATTATTATTCTATATTACTGCTGCCCTTAATCAGGATAACAATGAAGATGAGGACAATAGTCCGAATAACGCAGATAATACTAATCATCAAGCCTCATCTCAAACATTCAGAGAAATAGAACAAAATATGTTTAAAACTAATTGTGTACCCATGAAGAACGAATAAAACAAAGACATCTTCGACATAAAATAACCCAATGAGTTGGCATGCCGTAAAACAACCAACCAACCAACCAACCATTGTTCAAAAACACTGGTAAATATAATGGATTAATCCCAGATGTAAAAAAAGACATAAAAGAAATGAAAGAGTCATGTTGTCTTTCTCTTTGTATAAAGAGAAAACCACAAATGAACTACAAGGGTGATTAAACAAAAAACTATCTGCACTTTTGTTTTATGGTAGCCGAGCTCATCGTTGATTTCTTGACTAATCGAAGAGAACAAGCGGACCTTGACACAAATAAGCACACCAGGTGAGACCTAGATTCAAAAGGACATTTTTGGATTTTCACCGTTAAAATCCGGTTGTTTGTTAACAGACGATTTTTAGACGCTTTTTTTTTAAATTATGAGACTATAAACGAAAGACCCGTTTTTATATTAAAGACACTTTTTACTTATTTCAACTCGGGAATAGTTAAAGCTATAAAAAGTATATTATAAGGTTGTAATAATAACGGCTAACCCTAACCCTAACCCTAACCCCTAACCCTAGCAAAATATTTTTTTAAATAAATACTTTTTAATATTAACTATCCGTAGAGGCACATGGAAAATAAATAAACATATCTTTCGTTTTAAGTTTTATTTAAAAATAAATAACAATATTACAAGCCGAAGCTCATGGGTGGTATGCACAAAAAATGCATCGATCCCATCGGCATTCCTCCTAGAGGGGCGCCTCAGGCACAGGGCAATAAACCCAGCCCTGCCCCTTTAAATCAAAGGTGCAGGTATAGCCTGGGGGATAGCCCCCTGGGATCGACACTGTTAATTTTATTACTTAGCCACTCCAGAGGCCGAAGCGCTCTGAAGCATGCTTCAGGTAATCACAGGCTTAGATCCATCTGATTTCCTAAACTCAAATCTCACCTGTGTGTTTGCAATTTTGGAAACAATTATGAGGCCATATATGCTGTGGGGTAATTTTTGGAGGACCCGGGTGCCAAATTCTTTCGTGGTGTGATATTAGAGGCTGAGAACCATTGGACCAATTGCGTTGATGTCCAGGGGGACAAATATTAACAGTGAAAAACGGTATATATATATATATATATATATATATATATATATATATATTTCAATCCTTCTAACAATTTTTTCAATGCTGTCATCTTGAAAAGAACACCCGAAAGAGTTATCATTTGCATTCTTAGTACTTTCGGTTTTCCTCATCATCGTGGTATATATATATATATATATATATATATATATATATATATATATATATATATAAGTAAGTCAGTCGACGGGGCGGCCTAAAGTCGGTATCAGCCAGTCAGCGAGGGAATCTATCCCCTTTTCAATAGCGCTAGACCAAGGAGATCGTTTTAGCATCTGCGGTGGAGCGCCACACCTACTATCAGCTCCTTACTTTACCACACAGATCCCTGTGCTACTCACATGCTGAGTTGGCGAGGACCGGTATCGAACTAGGAACCTTATGGTTCCTAGCCGAACAGTCTACCCACTGAGCTAAACCGGCCCTGCCGTGCATAAGTTCCCTACGATCCATTTTCAGTAAGTTGGGAAAATTGCGATTTTGATCAAATCTTTCTCAAAATATTTTCGATATTTTTAGACCAACAATTATTTTTTTCTTTTCTTTGCTTTCATTTTCTTTTTCTTTTCTTTTTTTTTTTTTAATTTCTTTTATTTTAAAGTTTGAACACTCAGCATTCTAATTCTAGTGTGTATTACAAGGAATCTTAAATATTTTTAATTTTCGAGATCATAAAGTGAGATTTATCTTCTCCTTTTTTAACCAATTCTACTGGGAAATTTTATGGAGAAAAAACTTGTCAGTGATCCGCCATTTTCCTCTCTGTTTCTTTTGGACAGATTGTAACCAATGCCCAACAATTTTTTTACAGCTGCTTTGAATTTACAGTTTTCCTTCTCCTTAACTAGAAAGTCTAATACGTCCTCTTTTCCACACATTTACGAGTGTGAGCTGAAAAGTTCGTAGGCTAAAAAGTTCTTCGGCTGAAAAGTTGGACCATATAACCTTAAGGCACCCCTTCCGCGATCTCGACTCGTGGGGACACTTTTCTCATTTACACCGTAAAAATCCGGTTATTTGTTAGGGGTTAGGGTTAGGTTAGGGTTAGTTAGTTTATAATCTTAAAAAAACTCTAAAAATCGTCTGTAAACAATTAACCGGATTTTGACGGTGTAAATAGAAAAAATATCTCCATGAATCGACACTTTTCTCATTTACATCATAAAAATCCGGTTGTTTGTAAGGGGTTATGGTTAGGGGTTATGATTAGGGTTAGAGGTTAGGGGTTAGGGTTAGGGGTTAGTTTTATAATTTAAAGAAAAAACTCTTTAAAAAAAACGTCTGTAAGCAATTAACCGGATTTTGACGGTGTAAATGGAAAAAATGTCCCCACGAATCGAAATCGCAAAAAGCGTGCCTTAAGGTCAAATGTTCGAAAATTTCATAAGCTGCAAAATTCATAGCCTAAAAAATATGTAGTCTGAAAAGTTCGTAGGCTGAAAAATTCATAGGCTACTCGTTTCTAATTTTCATAGGCTGAAAACCTCGTAGGCTGAAAAGTTCGTAAGCTGAATACTAATTTTCAAACCTCATTTCAACAATTCGGTGAAATAGTATGCAGTGAACCATTTTGAAAAAATAATAATCCTGATCGGTCGAAAAGTAAAGGTATTTCGGTTTGACATTTCACTACTTCGCTTCTGTATTCAAGCTTAAGAAATTCAAAATTTTGATTTTACACTTGGAATAACGTTTATCATTATTCAATTTAAGTAAACATGAGATCTTTTTATTTTATATCCTTCAGACATAACTATATTATTTTATGAACTTTGGTAAAAAATAAAAATTAAAATTTTAAAAAATTTAAAAAAAACAAACTCTTTTGGTCCGAAGCATGGTCGGCCACAAACAAATTATCAGTAATATACATATTTACCAAACCCCTCCGCACAAGCAGGATGTGACACAAGGTCAATTTTTAGGCGGAGTTTTAACAGGTTTAAATTCGGAGTTTTCCTTCTCCTAGATTGGTTACCTAGCCAAGGTTAAAGAGTCCAGTCTACCCTACTATTTACCCATAGCTGGAGGGAGAGTAGGATTCGTACCTTTCCCAAGGGTATTAGCGCAAAGTGAAATGCAATTACCACATCCAGGATTTGAACTCGGGGCGACGAGTCCATTTCCCATGACTTTAACCAAAAAATTTTCAGTAATATAGGCCACAGTCCCGAAGCGATTTTCGTTCAGTTCTGTCGGATGTAAAAGATGGCTCAATAACCTTTACGTAATGCTTAAGATAAAACCACAAAAAGAGTATAATTACTTTTCACACATAGGTATCTTGGTTTCATAATAGTAGTTTTTTACGTATTTTACTCATTTAAAACTTATTTAATTAATTATGAAACCAAGAAACTATGTGCGAAAAGTAACCATACTCTTTTTGTGATTTTATTTTAATCATTACGTAAAAATTATTGAGCCATCTTTTACATCCAACGGATTTTAAAAAGTAAAGCACTTTTCGCCTCTGGGGCTGTAGCCTAATATGGAAATCCGACCTCACTGACAAGTTAAAGCGACAATTCTTCCATGCTGTAGTTATGTCAGTGCTGCTGTATGGCTGCACCACCTGGACTCTAACGAGGCGCCTTGGGAATAAGCTAGATGGGAGCTACACAAGAATGCTGCGGGCAGTCTTGAACAAATCGTGGAAACAACACCCCACAAGGAAACAGCTGTATGGCCACGCGCACCCTCATCTCACAAACCATTCGAGTGAGACGGACAAGGCATGCTGGGCACTGCTGGAGAAGCAAGGACGAGCTCATAAGCGACGTTCTCCCGTGGAAGCCAACACATGGACATGCTAATGTAGGCCGGTCGCCAAGGACCTACATTGACCAAGTATGCGAAGATACTGGATGCTGCACAGAGGACCTCCTTGGGACAATGACTGATAGGGAAGGTTGGCTTGTAGGTGAGCCCACATAAAAATGTCCTTGTGTCACGCCTGCATAAGTGGGACGCATGGCAGATACCTTAATAACATGGGTTGTTTTGAGGCAAATCTATCATAGCTAGATATTAATAGAGACATTGTTAATAAATAGGATGCTAAGTAAGATTAAATAATGATTACTTAGTAATCATTGAGAATACAAAATAAATAACTAGGGGAATTATGACGCTGGTGATGAAGTAGTTTCGGTTAAAGACATACAGACAAATAATCTTCATTATAATAAGACTAGAAGTGACTACCCGGCGTGGGGTGGGGAAGGGTAAAAAATAGTCTCACAAATCCATTATTATTGAATCGCGAGTTGGATGCTCGTAAAATCCTTATGTAAAAACAAAAGACCTTGCGTTGATTCAGAACATTCTGGAAAAACAGAAATTAATGTGTATTTAAAATATTAAATGCAAAAAAAAAGATCTATGCTATTATCATTAATTGTACTAGCAAATATATGCATCCTCCGGGTGCAAGTATTTAAATTTTAATGTAATAAAATACTGTATTAAATTAGAAAGGCTAATGAAACTAAATAAGAATACAGATAAAAAGATTTGAAACAGAGGTATAATAAAAGATTTGAAACAGAGGATAAAAAATAAAACAACTGAAACTTACTCTTCCATCACTCTCGTCTTCATTGTTATTTTTTTCTAATTTAAGTATTTAGTTATAAGAGGAAGTAAAAATAAAATGACAGTTATTTATCTTGTTAATGGATTTCATTTAAGATTTATTGAAGAGATTTCTTATATTCATTAAAATAAAACCAAACAGTTAGAAATCAATAATACTAAGCACATATTTATTAAATTCGATTTTTTATATCAATATGCAAATTAGCCTTCCCCTTCACACTGTGCACATAGTTAACAGTATTAATAATGTAAGACAATTTATTAATAATTGATAGATAAAAAATAAATCATGGAGAATGTGATGTCAATAACTAAGAGAATTGTGACTTGAGTAGAATATAGTTTCGGTTACAGACCGAAAAACACACAATCTCCATTATAATAAGATTATTTTCGAATTTTCCTCCAGACATACAGATACACACAATTGCCCTTTATACATATACTAGCAGTGGCTACCCGACGACGCCTCGGTAGGGGATTTTTTTTAAGTTAGTCCCGCAGATCCATTATTACTAAATTGTGAGTTGGATCCCCGCTCGATGCCCCATTAAAATCCCTACGTAAAAAAAGACCTTGTGTTGATCCAGTCACTCTGAAAATAGAAACTTATATCTACAATATTAAATGGGAAAAAATTCCATGTTGTTATCATTTAAATTTTATTTTTTAGATATCTTCATGAATCCAAATGAAATATTCATTATTTTTGCTCAAAACGAGCCCTGGTGATATTTAACGTGTATATATATTTACTTTGTCGTTAATTGTTTTATTTTCTAAGTTTCCTCCGGACATACAGATACACAGAACTACCCTTTTTATATGTATAGATGGTGGTTATTATGCAAATGATCTGATTTACTCAGCGATAAGCATGTCTAATCGCCATTTTGGGGAGGTTTTTTTTTGCGTAACTCAAAAACCTATTTCTAATGTGATAACATTCCCAATTTTGGTCGCAAATAATGGCGGAGGATTAGATTAATCTTAGTGGAAAAGATTAAAAAATCACTTAACTTTAACCCTAAACCCCTAACCCTAACCCCTTACCCTAACCCGTAACAAACAACCGGTCTTTTACGGTGTAAATCAGAAAAATGTCCCCACGAGTAGAGATCGCGGAATACAAACAACAACAAAAAAATAATTGAACCATATGACCTTAAGGCACTAAGGTCATATGGTCCAATTGTTTTTGTTGTTGTTTGTATTTGCGGTTAATTTTTTCTCAATGTATTTCCTCTAAATTCTTTCAAAATAAACCAATACCTATAGATATAAAAGTTTGTTTGTTGTTTGGGTGGTTGGTTGATTTTACGGCACGGTAACCATTATTGGGTTATTTAAGGTCACTCCTTTTCCCTGGATATATTTCCTCTAAATTATATCTAAATGAACCAATCCCTAAAGATATAAAAGTTTGGGTTATTTCCTATAAGTCTAACATAAACAAAGGCGAACCACGCTTGACTGATAAATTATTTATTTATTTGTGTATTGATCTACTAGGAAAAAAGAAGACGGGGTTAGGGTTTAGGGTTAGGGTTAGGGTTAGTTTAATGGGAAAATAAATAATTTATCAGTCAAGAGTGGTTTCCCTTTGTTTATGTTAGACTTATAGGAAATAACAAAAGTTTGTTTGTTGTTTGGGTGGTTGGTTGGTTGGTTGATTTTACGGCACGATAACCCTTATTGGGTTATTTAATGACACTCATTTTCCCTGGATATATTTCCTCTAAATTCTTTCCAAATGAACCAATCCCTATAGAAGGGACCGTGTTAGCTCAGTCGGTAGAGCGTTGGGCTAGAAACCATAAGGTTCTTAGCTCGATACCGGCCCTCGTCAACTCAGCGTATGAGTAGCACTGGGATCTGTGCGGTAAAGTAAGGAGCTGATGGTAGGTGTGGCGCTCCACCTCAGAACCCAAAACAATCTCCTTGGTCTAGCGCTAGTGAAAAGGGATAGACTCCCTCGCTGATTGGCTGATACTGAATTTAGGCCACCCCGACGACTTTACTTTTTTAGTGTTGGTAGGTTATTGGTTGGTTGAACACTTGGTCGATTGGTTGGTTTTTAAGGTACGTTAACCCTTATTGGGTTATTTAGTGTCACTTTTTTCCATGGATAAATTTCCTCCAAATTCTTTCAAAAAACAATCCGAATTGATATAAAGTTTTGTTTTTTGTTTGTTATTCGTTGGTTGGTTGATTTTACGACACGTTAACATTTAATGGGTTATTTAATGTCAGTCTTTTTCCCTGAATATCTTATATTATATCCAATAGATATAAACGATACTTGGTTGGTTGGTTGATTTTACGGCATATTAATCCTTAATGGGTTATTTAGTGTCAGTCTTTTTTCTTGAATATCTTATATTCCAGGGCAAAAAAGAGCCTGGGCAAGATGTATGGAGGCCCTGGGTTGCTCAAGTGACCGCACCTCCCCCCCCCACCTCTTTCTGCCTCGCTGGTGTGATCTGAAGGAATGGTGAACCAATACATTCGGCGTCAGTTTGACTGCAGGAGTTTCCAGTTAGTGTTTTACACATTGAACTGCCTAATGTAGTCCAAGGCGTGATTTCTGTCAGGGTTTTCTCACTTAGCCCTTTTCCTATCCAGAGGATAACCCCAAGGCAGCGGGGGTTATTTAGACCATTACGCGCCTGGATACCAGCCCAGGTATTTCTCTGTTCTCGCGTTATATTATATCCAATAGATGTAAACGATACTTGTCTGGTTGGTTGGTTGGTTAGTCTGTTGATTTTACGGCACGTTAACCCTTATTCTGTAAACTCCTCTGGGTCCTTTCTGGATGCATAAAGTTCCGCATTGACCCTTTATTAAACAATACATAATCTCAAAAGAATCTATATGTTAATACTCGTGTTCATTCAATGTATTTACGCCCTGTCGGCTTGGGCGTTAGAATACCACCGATTGCACCTCTGCAGAGGGGTAAGACACCCCCAAACGGGGCCACCATGCTTAAGGATGGAATCTTGGTGGATGGGCAGTCCATGACCTGCAACACTCAACTTAGACCCTTACTTAGGCTAGACGGGCGGTCGGAGAGGCCCCCTCCGATCAATCGGCTGGTCACGTCAAGCCCTATCACGTATATGATTGTACCAACCCTAATGCCCTTATGGCAACCCTTTTTATCATATGGATGCTAGAAGGTCGTGGCTGAGTATCTACATGTCCTGGGAATGACGTTAAACTCTATCTGATGGTGAGGTTCTAGTTTTGGAGGTTTGGGGAATGTGGAGCACCCCTTCATCACCATTGCTCCCTGGACCACTCTGCCCCGGAGTGGTAGTACCTGTTAGGGTCCCATCTATGGGTTAAATAGAAAAACATGAGTTTATAAATAAAATTTGATTATTAGAATGACTTTATTTCAAAACTTTATCGGCATTAAATGACCCACTGAGGTTGATATGCCGTAGAACAAAACAAACCAATCCATGTATATGTTAATACTCATCTTTCATATATACAATATCAATTTTTAATGACATCATCACTCCATTCCAAATGAAAGCCGTAACACTACATTACTAAGCTTAGCTTACTAGTGGCACAAGACCAAATGTATGGTACACCCAGTGAGAATCGAACTCAGATACAATGATCTGCAGCTAGTTCATCTCTGTCCTGTTGACTACGGCAGTAGAATATACCGATTGCACCTCTGCAGAGGGGTAAAATTCCCCTAATATTGCCATATGTTGGCTGTAGGTGTCGTTTAAGGACGGAATCCTGGTGGCTGAGCAGTCCGTGCAACACTCCATTTTTGCCTTTACTTAGGCTAGACGGGCAATCGGAGAGACCCGCCCAAGTACTTATATATATTTACCAACCCCTCCTCACGAGTAGGATGTGACACAAGGTCAATTTTTCAACAGGTTTGAATTCAGAGTTCTCCTTCTGCAAGACCGGTTGCCTAACCAAGCTTAAAGAGCCCAATCTGCCCTACTATTTATCCATAGCTGGAGGGTGAGTAGGATTCATACCTTTCCCAAGGGTATTAGCGCTAAGTGAAATGCAATTACCACATCCAGGATTTGAATTCGGGGTAACGAGTCCGTTTCCCATGACTTTAACCATTACACCACGCGTTTTCAAGCACTTATATGAGTCCCAACCCTATAGCTCTCATAGCTACCCTCAACCCTTTTTATCGCATGTGCTAGAAGGTGGTGGCTGAGGATCTTAGTGTTCTGGGTATGATGCTAAACTGCCTCTAGTGGTGAACTTCCAATTCTAGAGCTCTAGGGAATGTGGAGTACTCCTTTATCGCCATTACTCAGGGTCCCATCCATTGGTTAAATAGATTAAAAAATTAGTAATATCTGCATTATTCGGACTATTGTCCTCATCTTCATTGTTATTGTCCAACTGAACACATGGCCTAGTGGATAAAGGAGTTAGGTTAAGACAGTTCTAAGTGACAGTTATCTCTAGACTGAAGGTTCAATCCTGGCCAAGAACAGCAGTAGCATAGAATAATAATTAATACAGCTTAACGCCTCTATCCAAGCTATGGTCAGCGGAATGAAAACAGGATACCCCCGTGGATTGAATAAAGGGTCGGGTTCAAAGTTCCGTGATGGCTCCCGATTACGACAACAAGGTTCCCCAGTTCGAAAAGAAGGTTCCTATGTCCGAGAAGGTTCCCGAGTCCGACAAGAAATACCTGAAGAAGGCCGGAGGGCTCATCGGCCGAAACGTTGTACAGATAACAATGAAGATGAGGTCAATAGTCCGAATAACGTAGATAATACTAATCATCAAGCTTCATCTCAAAAATTCAGAGAAATGGATTAAAAAATGATTATTAAGAAATGTGTTTGAAAAAAATTGGGTTTGCAAAAAACGAATTGAATACCCGACAAGAATAAATAAAACAAAATGGGTTATTTCCTAGTTGAGTAACATGATATTACAGGGGGACCCCCCCCCCAAGAAAAACAGAACCCAAATTATTTATTTTCCCATTAAACTAACCCTAACCCCAACCCTATCCCTAACCCTAAACCCTAAACCTAACCCTACGCCCTAAACCTACCCCCAGTTGAGTAACATAATATTACAGGGTGACCCAGAAAAAAAGAACCCACACATTTTGTAATAAAACTGTTAATTTTTTTTTTTAATTTAAGTCCAACAATGGTTAGGGTTAGGGTTAGGTTTTAGGGTTGGGGCTAGGGTTAGTTTAATGGGAAAATGAATAAATAATTTGGGTTCTGTTCTTTCTGGGTCACTCATGTTACTCAACTAGGAATTAACCACAAAATGTCTTCGACTTAAAATAACCCAATAAGGTTTGACAACCAGTTCATCTCATTTTTATATCGCCTTTGTTTTGTTTTCTTTCATTTTATAATTCACTGTCTCTTACACTGATACCAGCAACATTGTCTCGAAGAACATTGTATACTAAGTCCCGTTTCCCCCCAACCCCACCCCCGGCAAAATACTGATGAGTTCCCGATTCGAAACAAAGTACAAACAGAACGTTCTCGACTAATTCTCACATTTCCCCAACTTGACGATTATTTCGGGTCTAAGTAAATAAACACAGCAAAAACGAGACTCCTGTGTAATGAATTGATATATGTCAATTATTTATTCAACTCTAATTAAGAACATTGCATACATACATTTCTAATTAGCTCGCTATCAACAGCTAAAACTCAATAAACATATCTGTCTTTATATATAAAGATATATATATGAATGTGCACACACACATACACACTTATATATATATATATATATATATATATATGTGTGTGTGTGTGTGTGTGTGTGTATGTGTGTGTGCATATTCATATATATGTCTTTATATATAAAAACATATATATGAATATGCACACGCACATACACACACACTATATATATATACACACACAACACACACACACACACACACACATATATATATATATATATATATATATATATATATATAAGTGTGTATGTGTGTGTGCATATTCATATATATATATATTTACCAACCCCTCCGCGCGAGCAGGATGCAACACAAGGTCAATTTCTTAAGCGGAGTTTAACAGATTTGAATTCAGAGTTTTCCTTCTCCTAGACCGGTTGCCTAACCAAGGTTAAAGAGCCCAGTCTGCCCTACTCTTTACCCATAGCTAGAGGGAGAGTAGGATTCATACCTTTCCCAAGGGTATTAGCGCTAAGTGAAATGCAATTACCACGTCCAGGATTTGAACTCGGGGCGACGTGTCCATTTCCCATGACTTTAACCATTACACCACGCGCTTCCTGTGCATATTCATATATATGTCTTTATATATAAACGTTGGCCGCCTAACCAGGACCAGCTATGTAAGGATGCTGGATGCTGCGCGGAGGAGCTCCCAGAGTCGATGAATGATAGGGAGGGTTGGCGAGAGATAGTCATGGATATCCGTGCAAATTGCGCGACATGATGATGATGATGATGATATATATATATATATATGTGTGTGTGTGTGTGTGTGTGTGTATGCTGTGTATTTTGGTAGAAAGTTATTTTTTAGGCATGTTTTATTGAATAACACGGAGTACTTCTTGTCGGTAGAGCGTTCGGCTAGAAACCACAAGGTTCCTAGTTCGATACCGGCTCTCGCCAACTCAGCGTATAAGTAGCACATGTATCTGTGCGGTAAAGTAAGGAGCTGATGGTAGATGCGGCGCTCCACCTCAGACACAAAAACAATCTCCTTGGTCTAGCGCTAGTGAAAGGGGGTAGACTCCCTCGCTGTTTGGCTGATACCGACTTTAGGCCCCACCGACGACTTTTAATACTGACT
>CM042161.1:22129748-22137248 GCA_023376005.1 Doryteuthis pealeii | reverse complement strand
AGACGAGGATGTTTTGGTGTATTTTAGCAGACGATCTTTAATGCTATTTCCTCAAACAATGGCGCAAGTAAGACATCTCGTATTTGGTATCAGTATTCATTATATCAACACACAACTTTCGCTGTTTGAGAGAATTTGATATTTTTTAAAAGTGAAAAATCACTCTACTCAAATGCACAGCTTTCAGCACAAAGTCGTCGTCGGGGCGGCTTATGTCGGTAACAGCCATACAGTGAGGGGGTCTATCCCCTTTTCACTACTGCTAGACCAGGAGATTATTTTTTAGTACCTGATGTGAAGCGCCACACCTATCATTAACTCCTCACTTTACCGCACAGATCCTGTACTACTCATACACTGAGTTGGCGAGAGCCGGTATCGAACACAGAACCTTGTGATTCCTAGCCAAACACTCTACTGACTGAGCAAAACCGGAATGGAGAAATTACCGGTACTAGCAGGATCTGGGGATATATCACTATGATGATTTCATTATAACAACGTTTGATATACTTAGAAGCTGAAATTCACCGAAGACTTTTTTGCACATTACATGGACAGTGCATTACTTTAAAAGTGGCCAGACAAGTGTGATGCAAAGTGTTATATACCCCGTCATGTTGGGTATATAAACAAGAGTTCTTTTGTGACAGAGAGGGGGAGGGAGGGGAAAGAGATAGACAGAGTATCAGAGAGATGATATGCATAATTGCATTACTTACTTCTTTCTTCTTCTCTGGCCATTCGTGTGATTGTCTAGTCGCCATGTTGAATTCTATCTTCTTCCTGTTGGCCGATCTTGCTCTATTTATTTTCTAGCTAAGACATTAATGACCAACAACGTCAAGTTACAGTTTAAACTTTTATTCCTAACCTTAACTAACTAACACAGCGCGCGTGCAAGTGATGAGTTCCAGTTAAGCAAGAGACATCTCTCTTCGCCAACATCATACTTTGAACTGAAGAGCTAACTAACTCTCACGTGACTTCACGTGATTTGCGGTTTTCCCGCCTCTAAGGGTCGAAGGTCCCCAACCGTCTGTAACTTTACATTTTCGCTACACAGTGTTGTCAATAATCTATGCTACCATAGATTATGCAACAAGAGAAGAAGCTCCACCACTGATGAGAAGATTCTGCAAGAGAGATGGTAATGGCGAACCGGCGAGTAATTCATTAATGAGGTAGCTTGTTCACTACAGATTAGTCATAGATCAGCCAATAAAATAATCAACGATGAGCTCGACTTCCATAAAACGGATAATTTTTAATCTAACTTGTAGTTTATTGGTAGTTTTTCGGTTATTTCCTATAAGTTTAACATAAACAAAGGGTAACCACTCTTGACTGATAAATTATTTATTTATTTTCCCATTAAACTAACCGTAACCCTAACCCTAAACCCTAACCCTAATCCTAACCCTAAACCCTAACCTTAACCCCGTCTTCTTTTTTCCTAGTAGATCAATAAATAAATAAATAAATAATTTATCATTTAAAAGTGGCTCTCCTTTGTTCATGTTAGACTTATAGGAAATAACCAGTTTTTCTTTATACGGAAAGAAAGACATGACTCTTTCATTCTGGGATTTACCCATCATTTACCACAGTATGATAATCTAATTGTTACAACGTTTCATATGTTTAATTAAGAGCTATTGCGATTAGTTCAAAACGTAAAAGTATAAATATTGATTTAAGTCTCTCTCTCTCTCTCTCTCTCTCTCTCTCTCTCTCTCTCTCTCTCTCTCTCTCTCTCTCTCTCTCTCTCTCACACAAGTATTTTTCTTATTTTCCTCCTTTTCATCATTTTATTATGTTCGATTGAAACAGATTAGCGTTATCGCTTCCACGTGCTAACACCTTCTCTCTATCTTTTCCTCTACTCTATTTCTTTCTTCCTTTCTTATTATATTTTTTCTGTCTAGCGTGCCCTTTTCTTTCCTTTCTTTCTTTATGATAAGAACGGAATGGTCCATTATTTAGCTGAGGTGATGACACTCATAAGAAATAAGAATTTCGGCAGATAAGCAGCACTAGATAATCAGGATTTACATTTTTTTCATTTCATTTTGGCCGGTTTGAACGGTCTCATTTTTAACCAGAGAGTGATGCAAGATGGCAGCGGTCGTACAATCGAATGAGAGCATGTATCCTTGCCCCGAAAAATTCTATTGACTGTTCTTTGAGCCACTTCTTCATTACAGATTTCCCTTCCTCGTCACTGGGATAATATTTGCCTCTCAAACCTTCTTTTATAAGGCCGAAGAGATGATAGTGATTTTTTTACAGTTGCCGGGGCGGCAAAATGTACGAGATGACAAGTTGTCTTTTTCTTGTTAACATTAGGTCTGGTCTCCTGAATATTATTTAGGAATAATTACATGATACCACATTATTATATATAAATTATTGACATTAGGAATAATCACTTGAAGCTATAATTGTCTACAAATTAGATTCTGTCATATTGTTATAGATAAAAAGTGTATTTTATTATCTGATAGGAAAGCTGTTTAAACCATCTGGAATTAATGAGGTCTTTTTAAATGCATACAGAAGCTGTACGGTGTGGAAGCCTGGACGGTATACAAAGCGGATGTCATTAGACTACATGTCTACTACATGCGTCACTTCCGTAATATATCAAATGAGATGGGCTGGCCACTTAAACAGACTTGGGGATGACAGACTGCCAAAGCAGATTTTGTACTCTCAGCTGAGAGAGGGATCACGTGGAATCAGTAGATCAAAGCTCAGGTACAAAGACAACATCAAGAGAAACCTGAAGGACTTTAACATCCCTATAGGCAGTTGGCAAGATGTAACCAGAGACCGATTAAATTGGAGGAAAAGGATTCGCGTGGTGTCATCATCGGATACGAAGGACAGCAAATAATAATAATAATAATAATAATAATAATAATAATAATAATAATACGCTGAGTTGGCGAGGACCGTTATCGAACTAGGAACCTTGTGGTTTTTACTACACTTGTACAGTCATATATTGTGACAAAAGTTGCTTTTCAAAAGTTTCAAGAGAGATGATCAAAAAGTATCGAAAATTGATAATGGATCGTCTATACATTATCACTTTATTATATGCTGCTCAGCTGTGCAGGTGTGTTTAGTTAATTATGTATATATAGAAACTATTAGTAGGTATATCTGACTCATTAGGTTTAACTTTATTATTTGCTCTACTTAGGTATTGAGCACTTTTTACATTTTAGCTTTAGATAATCCAAGCGGTTTATTATTTCTTCTTCACACACACACACACACACACACACACACACACACACAATATATATATATATATAATATAATAATATATATATATATATATATATATATATATAATTCTTTTGGACATGGGTTATAGTATTAATCGATTATTGTCAGTTGGTACGACCCTCTTGGTCTTTTCTTCATTTTTTTTTTTTTTTTTCAATTTTTTTTCTCCAGGTGAAGTTTGGTAGTATATTTTTTTCTATCAAAACTATTTGCCGAGATTATTCTTACCGCAAGGGATTACCAATAAGTTTATATATATATATATATATATATATATATATATATATATATATATATATATGAAAATAAATGGAAATTAATCCGACAGTATGAATATGATATAATGAAAAAACAAAAGATGTTTACAACTGAAATAGGCTCATCCGGAGAGAAGTGTGCAAAACCGTTTCGGGGCCAAATCTCTCGACGGTTTTAAAAAGCAACACCGGCCCATCCTCACTAATATGAGGATCCTTTCGCATTATAATGCATCGACCGCACGTGGGTCGGTCATCAACAAAAATAAGACGGGAAAATGACCGTTAGTAAAAACAGAACGCTGCTAGTCAAACGTTGGAATTAATCAAAAAAATGCGCTGTCTATATTAAAAATAATATGAATTTTATTTAAAAATAAAATGAATTTTATTTAAAAATAAAATGAATCTCATTTTTAATTTTGAAAATAATCAGAAGCATTATAGTAATAAAATAAGACTCAAAAAAGTCTGATGTAGAGTTATAGAAATATATATATACCCATGTGGCGTTCTAGTGTAATAATAACCTTAATATGTAGAGTGAACTCGATGTGCTTTGTTCCAGATGTATAAAATAGTTTTTTGCTTTTATCTATTCATATATATATATATATATATATATATATATATATATATATATATATATATATATATTATATATATATATATATATGGACACATTTTTTAGTACAGGAAAACTTATAGAGTACTAAAGTAGAGTAATCATATGTATGTTGGGAGAGTATACAAGTTACGAGATGGTAGAATAAAATAATATTTTATTACTAAAATAAAATATAAAATATGGGGGGGGGTATGAAAAATACAAAGGCCTTTTCGACCGGTTCTTTTTCAAGTATAAACACTGGTGACAATAAAAGTCAGATTGTATAAGAAATATTCTTTAGGAATGAATGGGGGTGAGCCAGAGGGGGACAAAAAAGGGGGGAATATATAAAACCCTCAGGTCACACCAGGATTAGAAATGTCTCCCAACAAGTAATATATATAATATATAATATATATATATATATATATTAATAAAGTCATCCACAGACACGTGTTTCGGCATATCATACCTCTTCAGTGTGGCTAGACACAGAGAGAGAGAGAGAGAGAGAGAGAGAGAGAAGAGAGAGATCAGTATTATCCTGAAGATCCTTCAGGGGAAACCTAAGTAGGTAGTTTCAGATGTGTAATAAACTTTTATACATATTACCTCAGTTGACTCTTTCGGTTGCTTTTATTTTTGTGGTTCATTTTTGCGCAGTTCAATTTTTTTTAAATTTTTGGTTTTTAAATTTTTTGATTTGTTTTTTTTTTTTAATTTTGTCCGGCTTCCTATTTATAAAATTTTCTATATTTAAATCGGACTGTTATATTGGTTGGTAATATATATATATATATATATATATATATATATATTATATATAATATATGGTATTTGTGGAAAAGGTGACTTACCGGTAAAACAGGTCTCAATGGTTAGTTGATGCAAGATTCACAATGATAAGGCAGCGATATAACAAATATAAAGTGCTCAATAATTGGTAAGGCAAATTTATTATGATAATGGTACACGGTAATAACCTACTCGAGTTTCAATATAAGGATCTTCAGGGTTAAATCCACTAGATTAATCAAGATTAATCAAGATCCTTATGGTGAAACTCGAGTAGGTTAGTACCGTGTACCATTATCATAATATATATATATATATATATATATATATATATATATATATATACCAAACTTGTTGGTAAACCCTTGCGCTAAGAAAAAACCCGGAAAATAATTGATTGTAAAAAGTATACTACCACATCACCTGGGGGAAAAAAATTTGAAAAAAAGAAAAGACCAAGATAGTCGTACCAACCGAAAATTATCGATTGATAATGTAATACTTGGCCAAAAGAAAAAAAAGTAAAGGGTGCTCAATACCCAAGTAGAGCAAATAATAAAGTTAAACCTAATGAGTCAGATATACCTACTAACAGTTTCGCATACTAGCTCTTCGGGGCAAAGATCTTGAAGCTACTATGCAAAACTGTTAGTAGGTATATCTGACTCATTAAGTTTAACTTATATATATATATATATATATATATATATATATATATATATATATATATATATATATTACCAATCCAATATAAACACAATGTTTCAGGCAAATTATAAAATATAAATTTAAAATTAATTATATATATATATATATATATATATTATATATATATGGTATAGTGAGAAATTTGAAAAAAAACACAGGTTTAATAAAATGAATGGTAATTCATTAACCAACGCTGCAGTGTTTCAATCTGTTTAGTAGATCTTCTTCAGGGCTTTTGTTTTAAGGAAAATAAATTTATCACAAAGATAATAAGGAGATTGTGAGAGTCTTTTGTTGATCAATCCACCTAAAAATACTGAGTAAAAACTAGCGTTCATAGATTGTTTGAAATTATGAAACGCAGAGACAAACGGTTCTGAAGCTGACACAAAACATTCACTTACTGTGTGTGTGTGTGTGTGTGTTGTGTGTGTGGTGTGAGATAGATAGAGAGAGAGAGAGAGAGAGAGAGAGAGCGTGTATGTAAAGTAATTATATATATAATATATATATATATATTATATATATAATATTATGAAAATGAAGTGAATCCAATGGTATGTTGAAAAGAGAAAGAAAGGAAAGAAAAGTATTGAATGGATAAAACAGGATATTTTAATTAATTTAACTTACACGTGTGTACATTATTCTATCTATTATTATTTTTAAATAACATAATGAAATGAAATAACAATAATAGAAAAAATGTAGAAATGTTCCGCACACAAAGAAATATCGATCTTCCCCAGAGTAAATCCTTATTTTTTTAATAAAATTCATTGGAACGCGGATAATTTTTGAAATGTTCGAAAAAAGACCTTTTTCAAAAATCACGTGATTATTTTTAAAAATAAGGATTTAAATTGAGTAAGGTCGATATTCCTTTTTGACCGGAACATTTCTACATTTTTCTATTATTATTATTTCATTTCATTTTGTTATTTAAAAATAATAATAGATGCCGTAGTAATACGGTTGAAATAAATCATTGTAATGAAGCAAGTTTAGAGTTTTTTCCTTCATTTACTGAGTATATATATATATATATATATATATATATATATATATATATATATAATTTGTAATTTGCTTGAAGCATTGTTAAGTATAAAACATATATTAATGATTTGAAGGCAATTACAATGCATATAAAAAATAAAAACAAAAAGATGTTATTTTTGTCTTATCGATTTCAAAGTAAAATTTTATCTTCAGAGATGGTTATCAGAAATGTACGCGCTTCAGTCTTTTTTTGTGTGTTATATATATATATATATATATATATAATATATATATATATATATATATATTAAAATATAACCGCACAAAAAAAGACTGAAGCACGTACATTCTGATAACCATCTCTGAAGATAACGTTTTACTTTGAAATTGATAAGACAAAAATAACATCTTTTTATTTCTCTGAATGTTTGAGATGAGGCTTGAAGATTAGTATTATCTGCGTTATTCGGACTATTGTCCCCATCTTCATTGTTATTTGTACAACGTTTCGGCCGATATACCCTCCGGCCTTCTTCAGGTATTTCTTGTCGGACTCCGGAACCTTCTTTTTCGAACTCGGAAATTTCTCGAGTTCGAAAAGAAGGTTCCCGAGTCGAGATCCGAGCAAAAATACCTGAAGAAGGCCGGAGGTATATCGGCCGAAACGTGTACAAATAACAATGAAGATGGGGACAATAATAGCCGATATAACGCAGATAATATTAACATCTTTTTTTTATTTTTTATATGCATTGTAATTGCCTTCAAATCATTAATATAATATATGTATATATATGTGTGTGTGTGTGTGTGTGTGTGTGTGTGTAT
>CM042161.1:22092248-22127248 GCA_023376005.1 Doryteuthis pealeii | reverse complement strand
TCTTCGCCAGATATTAAAAGAAAAAGAACAAACCAACAAAAAAATAAGATAAAAATAAGAAAAACAAAAAGAAAACATGAAAAACTGCTTCTTTCGTAAATCTGCCCTAGATCTTCCAACTTATTTTGCTTCGTAAAAAGATGGAGAAAAAAAAAGAACCAGACAAATATGAGGTTACGAGCTTCGTAAAGCAAATAAAACATTCAAATAAGAAAGAAGTAAATAAATAGATTAAGAAAAGTTCACGAAAATATGACAAAAAAAAAAATAATAAAAGGAATAAAAAAAAGAAAGATGGTGGCTCGGTGTCTTTAGTTTAATTCTATTGGTTACTTTTGATTAAGTTGTTTTTGTTTAGTGGGGTGACTTAAAGATATCGTCGCCATCTTGGCTACTGTTGTTAGCAAAAATGTCTGACTGTAAGAGAGCGTATCGTGTATGTATGTACCTGTGTGATATGTGAGTGTCTGTGTCTGTGTCTGTGTGTGTATATGTATGTGTGTGTGTCTGTGTAAATGAGAGAGAGAGAGAATGAGAGAGAGAGAAGGGAATCTGTATGTGTGCGTCAGTGTGTATGTGCGTGCGCGTGTGTGTGTGTGTAAGAGAGAGGGGGCGGATATGTATGTGTGCGTCAGTGTGCGTGTGCATGTGTGTGTGTATGTGTGTGTGTGTGTGTGTTGTGTTGTAAGAGAGAGAGAGGGGGATAGGGAGAGAGAGGGTGAGAGGGGGTAATCTATGCATGCTCATGTGTGAGAGAGACAGAGAGACAGAGAGAGAATATGAGAGAATATCTATATGTATGCGTCAGTGTGTATGTGCTGTGCGTGTGAGTGGTGAGAAGAATGTATGTGTGTGTTTGTGTGTGTGTGTGTGTGAGAGAGAGGAGAGAGTGTGTGTTGTGTGTGTATGTGAGAGAGATAATATGTATGTATGCGTCAGTGTTGTATGTGTGTGTGCGTGTGTGTGTGAGAGAGAGAGAGGGAGAGAGTGTGTGTGTGTGTGTCTATGTGAGAGAGATAATATGTATGTATGCGTCAGTGTGTATGTGTGTGTGTGAGAGAGAGAGTGTGTGTGTGTGTGTGTTGAGAGAGAGAGAGAGAGAGATAATAATGTATGTATGCGTCAGTGTGTATGTGTGTGAGAGAGAGAGAGAGTGTGTGTGTGTGTGTATGTGTGTGTGGTATGTGTGTGTGTTGTGTGTGTGTATGTGAGAGAGATAATATGTATGTATACGTCAGTGTGTATGTGTGAGGAGAGAGAGACAGAGATAGTGAGTGTGGTGTGTGTGTGTGTGTGAAAGAGAGATAATATGTATATATGCGTCAGTGTGTATGGCGCGCGCGTGTGTGTGTGTGTGTGTGTGTGAAAGAGAGAGAAAGAGGAGAATATGTATTTGTGCGTCCGAGTATATGTATGTGTGCGTCAGTGGGTAATATCCATAAACAGATTGGGGTATATTTGATCAGATTGTGAGATAAATGAATAGACAGAGATAAATAAATACGATGTAAATCTAAAAAGTAAGGCCTCCAAGGTACTGAGCGAAGAAAAACTGTTCGTGTGACTGTTGGCCACACTGTGTATTTGTTGTGGCATGTGCCTTCCCCTTATATGTGGTAAACAAAAGTAAGGACTCCAAAGCGATGGGGATGCAGGGAAACTGTTCATGTGGCTGTTGCAACACTGTTGTATTTGTTGTGCATGCACCCGCTCCAGCCTCTACACACACCTCACCCAGTCTTGGCAGTCGTTTCTGATGGAGGCTCCCAATTAACGCTACCACCAAGTGTTAAGTTCGTGCACTTATTCGGTTTTTGAACGCAAAGGCTAATGCCGATAGAAATTCATCGCCAATTAACGAAAGTGTATGGCGAGTCGTGCATTGATGTACAAAAAACATTCGCAAGTGTGTAGGGATTTTGCAACGACAACGAGGTTCAACACTTCCTCAACGACATGCTATTTAAAGGCCTTAACAGTATCAAAATTTAATTATATATATATAGTTATTTGGTTTGTTGGTTTCTTTTACGCATATCAATCTTAGTGTCATTTAATGCCGACAAAGTTTTAAAAATAAATTCATTCTTAATAGATAATCAAATTGTTTTATCAACTCATGTTTTCTATTTAACCCATAGATGGGACCCTAACAGTAATACCACTCCAGGTCACAGTGGACCAGGGAGCAATGGTGATGAAGAGGTGCTCCACATTCCACAGACCTCCAAAACTGGAATCTCACCATCAGATAGAGTTTAGTGCCATTCCCAGGACAAGATTACCCTCAGCCACCGCCTTAACACATTTATTATAAAAAGGGTTGGAGCAATAGGGTTGGGCAATCATATAGGTGCTAGGACTTAACGCGACCAGCGATTGATCGGAGGGGCCTCTCCGACCGCCCGTCTAGTCTAAGTAAGGGTCTAAGTGGAGTGTTGCATGTCATGGACTGATCATCCACCAAGACTCCGTCCTTAGCATCACGGGTCGCCACCCATGCCAACAGGTGGTCCCATTTGGGGGAGTCTTACACCTCTGCAGAGGTGCAGTCGGAGCATTCTAACGATCCAGCCGAAAGGCTGAAATTTTATGGTTAATTTATCTGTATGATGGATATTTTAACAACCAACCAACCAACCAGTCAGCATATACGCTTATTGTAAGTAGTAAGTGCGTTCGGACCATATGACCTTAAGGCACCCCTTTCTATCTCGATTAAGAAAGGACATGTTTTTCATTTACACCGTCAATATCCGTTGTTTTAACACGACGATTTTTAGATTTTTTTTAAAATTATAAAACTAACTCCTAACTTTATCTCTAACCACTAACCCCTAACCCTAACCCCAACAAACAACCGGATATTGGGTGTAAATGAAAGACATGTCCTTTCTTAATCGTGATAAAAAGGGGTGCCTTAAGGTAATTGTCCTGTCGTTCATTACTCGATGACTAAGGGTCTCTTTTAAAAGAAAATGCCAACGGACTTGAACAGTTTTGTGACCGCACCCCCACCCACCGAGAGTCTTGTTTACTGCAAGGTTCCTCATTAAGCTGCCCTTGTGCCAATCCTGTAACGACAGGAAATTGAAACTANATCTACCAGAACAAGCAAAAAACCATTAAAATGCTCCACTCTGTAACCGTACACCAACCACCAACACTAGCAACTACAAAACCGAGAATCTATCTGAAATGCAGTTTTGTTAAAACTGGTACGGTTTTGCTATAAAAATAAGTCTGAGGTAAAACGTGATAAATATAAATATACGACCAGAAGAAAAAAATCTGCAAGATCTAATTGTCTAAGATTATTTTGTATGAATATAAAACTAGCGTCATAAATATTTACCAACGAATAATTCTTTACTAGCAGGCCTGTGATATACCTTTACAATCTTTATGGGCCACCCTTGGCTACAAGCACAGACGCTTGTTCAAGCGGAATTGGATCCTTTAATCTCTGGTAAAGAATCCTTTGTTCTTTCTGGTAAAGAGTCCGGATATTGTTAAGTCCCTCCTCAATGATGCAAATTGAACGTGGCAAGTATCAGTGTAAGTGTACGGAATCAGCCACGGCATTATGGCTGTTATTGGCGGAGGAATAAACACGTATCTCGGCTAGTTTAAATAAATTCAGGTGGGAATTTAGCACACCTTATATACACAATATTCCAACCAATTACACAGATGATAATCTAGTATTAACAACGTTGATATGTTTTCTTAATGTTTACAATTCATGAGCATCATAAACGTACCTGTAGTTAGGAATTTTAAATAAAGTTCGTTTAGATTTTAAAAACGGAGGTGTATTTTTCCATACCCGTAGGGATCACGAGTGACTGGACGATATCCCAACTGACCTCCGGTACAAACCGTGAAAATAGTTTTAGTTAGTCAGTGTCGACCCGGGTCAAGGGCGTAGGACTGTTGTCATCTGCCGGGGTTCGTCTCCCGGCGCGGGCGGAATCAAAATGGAAGTAGAAAATAGCTTTATTTATTTAAGAACACCAAGTCTGGTTGTTAATTGAATTAAGACAATGACAGATGTAAGAACTAATCCCTAATCTGTCGTGGCTGTCGTCTCTGTCTGTTCTGTCTGGTCCGTCTTCTCTCTCTCTCTTCTCTCTCTCTCCTCCTCTCTCCTCCCTCTCTCCCCATATATACCCGAGAGGCTTTCTCTGTTATATAGAGCAATTAAAACAAGCAAAGGAAAACTATACAGCAGTCAGTTAAAACAAGTTCAACATACAGACAAACGGAAAAACAACAAAAACATCACACAGAAGAAACAACTTTTGGATACTTCAAGCGACAAAGCTGTAAGATAACATTGATTAACAACTTGGACATGGCTTATGAGGTCATCCTTGCTTCTCCAAGCAAGTGCCCAATATGTCTTGTTCGTCTAACGTCGGACAGTTTGTGTGATATAGGGGAAGTGAAATGCAGCTTTTATTAAACAAATTCTGGAAATAACACTTCACTTGGACTCTATGAAGACCACCAGTTAAAAAACTGGAATACCGTGGGGAGGTAAAATAATAATAATAATATAATAATAATAATAATAATAATAATAATAATAATGAAAATAATAATATAATAATGGACGCTTCCAAACGAACAAATAGATGATTCACATCAAAAGACTGGACATGTTAAGAAAAAAGGAAACCTCAAAAGAGAAACAGATCACTTATAATGCTCACAAAATTAATGCCCATAAAGGACAAACTAGCATCAAAGCGAAATTGATAGACCCAACAAAATAGTAATGTAGACATTTGACGTAATAGAGATGAGGACGTAACCATATACTCTGCGAATGTTAGCAAACTAGCACAACGAGAATAACAAAACTAGACACGACTGGTTGGAAGGGATTCCATGGGAAATTATGCAAGAACTAATTGACCACACAACAAAATGGTATATGCATTAAACCCAGAACTGTTCTTGAGAACGAAACGCACAAAATTCTGCTGGACTTGAAATTAAAACGACACCTTACCCAGCAAGAAGACCAGACTAGTGTTGATTAACAAAAAAGAAAAGAAACTTGTCAAACTGGTGGATTTTTGCGTGCCAGCGGATACAGGGTGAAGTTAAAGAGAAAATGGAAAAAAATGACAAATATCTGAACCTTGCCAGAGAACTGAAAAAGTTATGTATGAAAGTGAAAGTCTATACCAATTGTAGTTGTGCACTTGGAACAGTCCCAAAACATTTAGAAAAGGGTTTGGAAGTTTTGGATATAGAGGAAGGATTGAAACCATTCAGAACACTGCCACTGCTGCAATCTCCAGAATACTCAGAAGAGTCCTGGAGACGTTGAGGAACTTTCTGTCACTCAGACGTCCAGTGAAAGACCGACAGCAACCACTGATGTGACTCTAAAAGGGTAATAAATAATAATAATAAATAATAATGAAAATAATAAATAATAATAATAATAATAATAATAATATTTAAAGAAGAAGAAGAAGAAGAAGAAGAAGAAGAAGAAGGGGGAAAGCTCTTGCCCAACATAGAGGACTGCGTAGAAACCACAATCCACAACATGAGATTACACAAGAAAGAGCAAAGCAAATTACTTATGGTGGTAATAGAGATGAACTGTAAACCATATACTTCTGCGAATGTAACAAACTACACAACGAGAATACTAAAACTAGGACACGAACGGGTTGGGAAGTATCCACTGGGATTATGGCAAAAAATAATTTTGACCATACAAGCAATGAATAGGCATAAACCAGGAATCTGTTTCTTAGAAGCGAAACGGCAAAAATTCTCTGGGACTTTAAAATTAAAAAAATTTTTAAAAGGGGGCCCGGGATGCGCAACAATACTAGAAGTGCGATGCGACAAAGCAGAAAAACAACAAAGACTAGAAAACAAAAATGGGAAGAAATAACAATTATATGGACTGCTCAAACAACAAATGAAGGGGTGACGTAAAAGACTTGGACATGGTTAAGAAAGGGAAACCTCAAAAGAGAAACAGAATCATTAATAATTGCTTCACAAAAAATTGCCATAAGGACAAAATACATCCAAAGCGAAAATGATACGACCCAACAAATATAAGTGTAGACTTTGCGGTAATAGAGGATGAGACATTGTTAACCATACTCTGCGAATGTAGCAAACTAGCACACGAGAATAATCAAAGCTAAGACACGACGGGTGGAAGTTGATCCACTGGAATTATGCAAAAAATTAAAATTTTGACCATTACAACAAATGGATATGCATAACCAGAATCTGTTCTTGAAACAAAAACCACAAATTCTCTGGACTGAGATAAAAACGGATCACTATCCCAGCAAGAAGCCAGACCTAGTTTGATAAACAAAAAAGAAAGAACTTGCAACTGGTGGATTTTCAGTGCCAGCAGATCACCAGGGTGAAGTTAAAGGAAAATGAAAAAAGAGGACAAATATCTGACCGCCAGAGAACTGAAAAATTATGGAATATGAAAGTCAAGTGGATACCCCAGATTGGGTTGGTGCATTGGAACAGTCAAAAAGGATTGGAAAAGGGTTTGGAAAGTTTGAAGAAATCAAGGAAGGATGAAAACACATTAGAACATGCACTGCTGCAATCTGCCAGAATAGCTCAGAAGAGTCCTGGAGACCTGAGGAGACTTGTTTGGTCACTCAGACTCCAGTGAAAGACCATCAGCTAACACTGATGTGAAAACTCAGAAAGGAAATAATATATAATAATAATATAATAAATAATAATAATAAGAAGAAGAAGAAGAAGAAGAAGAAGAAGAGAGAAGAAGAAGGTGGGAAGAGGTTTTGCCAAATAAGGACTGTGTAGAAACCACAATCCAAACAAACTGTGAGGATTACACAAGAAAGAGCAAAGACAAATTACGTTATGGCGGCCAACCAATACTAGAAGTACAGATGGACAAACAAGAAAAAACAACAAAGACTAGAAAACAAAAATGGGAAGAAAAACATTATGATGGGACACTTCAACGACAAATCAAAAGGTGCACCTGGAAAGACTTGGACATGGTAAGAAAAGGAAACCCCAAAAGAGAAAAAACCATAATCATTAATTAATTGCTGCAACAAAATAATGCCATAAGACACAAATACATCAAAGCGAAAAATGATTAAGACCCAAACAAATAAGAATGTAGGACTTTGTGGGCATAGAGGATGAGACTGTAACCATATACTCTGCGAATGTTACAAACGTAGCACAACGAGAATACAAAACTAGACACGACTGTTGTGAGGTGATCCACTGTGGAATTTATGCAAAAAATTAAATTTGACCCTACAACAAAATGTATAGTCATAAACCAGAATCTTTTCTTGGAACGAAACGCAATAAAATTCTCTGGGACTCTTAAATAACAGGATCACCTTATCCCAGAAGAAACCAGACCTATAGTTGATAACAAAAAAGAAAGACTGTCAACTGGTGATTTGCAGTCCAGACATATCACAGATAAAGCTAAGGGAAAATGTAAAATAGACAAATATCACCTGCCAAGAACTGAAAAAAATTATGGAATATGAAATGAAAGTATACCAATTGTAGTTGTGCACTTGGAACGCCCAAAAGATTGGAAAGGTTGGAAGCTTGTCAAATCAGAGAAGATTGAACCATTCAAAACACTTGCACTGCTGCAATCTGCCAAGAACTCAGAAGATCCTGGAACCGTGAGGAACTGCTCACTCAACTCCAGTGAAAAGCCATCGCTAATGCCATGATGGAAACTCAGAAGGAAAACTAATATATATAATAATAATAGATTCGAGACTAATGAACTGAACTTGTTTAATTAATACATAATTAAGAAATCCATATACATGTGACAAACCACAATTGAAATTTTTCATTCTCATTAGTTGAGGTGCAAGGCCCTGACAATACATTAAAACTTGTTCCATTATAATATGATATATATATATATATATATATATATATGAGGGCTGTGAGGAACACTGCTGAACTGACATGTAAACAGTTAATAATGGCTGGTGTTACCGAACAACAAGAATTCCACATCATCATCTAGTGAGAACAAAGTTATTAAGCGCTAATATAGAGGTCACATTGTTCAAAAACATTATATAAATATATATATATATATATATATATTTATTATTATTATATTGATATATATATATATTTATACCATATCACAAATATAACAATAGTATTAGGATAATTATTAAAGTATGTATTATAATATATAATTATATATATATGATATATATATATATAATATATATATATATATACATGGTGTGGTGTGTATATATATTATATAATATATATTGTATATATAATATTTGATTATATATATATATACAGTCAAATATTAAATTCAATATTATAGATATAATATAATATATATATATATAAATATTTGATGTAATATATATAATAATTATATATATTATATATATATAATAACATAAAAATATAATATTTGGAATATATAATATATATATAATTATACATGTGTGTGGTGTGTATATAATATATATATATATAAGTATATGATATATAATATTTGATTGTATTATATTATAATATGTATTATTATAATAAATATACAGTGTGTATTATATAATATTGATATATAATATTTTATGTTATATATATATATAATAAATATATATATATATATATATAGTGTGTGTGTGTGGGTGTGTGTGTGTGTGGTATATATATTGTTAGATAATATTTATTGTATATATAATAATATATGTGTGTGTGTGTGTTGTGTGTGTGTGTGTGTGTTATAAACTGTTGTCCCAAGGAAAGTTTTATATAAGATTGTAATTAATGATCATATGTAATTATCTATAATAATACCAGATGATATTGTGAGAAGAGGGGGGAGAAAAGGACAAGACAGTGAGAGAGAGAAAGAGAGCGAGAGAGAAAGAGAAGAAAGGGAAAATTAATAGAGCAAGAATGTTTTATCACAATGGTAAATAAGGGCCCTTTCCGTCCGGTGCTTTGTCAAGTATTACAACCGGAGAACGATTAAAAGTCAAATGGTAAACTACAATTAAGTTAAAATGAGGGCAATCTGAAATATGTTGGCGGTGACTAGGGAGGGGGTTAAATCCCACCAGAACCAGGAAATTTCTCTCGTAAATACAATGAGTGTTTGTCTGCGGCTTACCAGGGAGAGTAGTCAAATAAAAATATAGGACGCCTCTGAGACATGGAGGTGTTAGTTGCCTCGCCCTACGGTAAAACAGGAGAACACTGATTCATGTATTTAGCTACAAGCATTTTAATATATTTATTATAAATGGAGATTGTGTGTTTTTCTGTCTGTAACCGAACTAGATCACTTACTCCAAGTCAACAATTCGCTTAGTTATGTAGATATGGTCAACAGCTTAATGATGAAAACAATTTTTGTAATAAATGCGGTTTAAATAAAAATTCATGGAGAATGGGAGTAAATACTAAGGGAATTGTATTGAGTAGTGATATAGTGTCGGTTTACAGACAGAAAAACACACAAATCTCCATATAATAAATATATTATAAAAGCTGTAGGCTATTACAATTGATCCAGGTTCTCTGTTTACCATAGGGCGAGACACTAACACCTCCATGTCTCAGAGCGGGTCTATATTATTTGACTATCCTCCTGTTGTAAGCGCAGACAAAAAACACATTCATTGATTACGAGGAGATTTCCTGTTCTGGTGGGGATTTAACCCCCTTCCCTAGTCACGCCAAATATTTCAGATGCCCTCATTTACTTATTGAGTACCATTTGACTTTAATCGTTTCTCCGGTGTAATACTTGATAAAGCACCGGACGAAAGGGCCCTTATTTACCATTTTGATAAAACATTCTCTCTCTATTAATTTCCCTTTCTCTCTCTCTCTCTCTCTCGCTCTCTCTCTTCTCGTCTCACTGTCCTTGTCTCTTTCTCCCCCCCTTTCTCACATAATCTGGTATTATTAATAGATAATAATATGATTCCATTAATTACAATCTTATATAAACTTCTTACCAACAGTTTATACACACACACACACACACACACACCACACACAACACACATATATATATAATATACAATTCAATATTAACTATACAATATAATTACACACACCACACACACACACACACACACAACATATATATAATATATATATATTATATATATATTATATATACAATCAAAATTATATATAAAATATATATAATACACACATTGTATATATATATTATATATACATATATATCTATATACAATCAAATATTATAATTACAATTATAATAAATATATATATAGATAATATATATACACACCACACACATGTATATATATATATATTATATATATATTCAATATATATATATATATATGTAAATTATATATATATATATATATATATATATATAATATATATATACAATAAATAAATAAGTATATTATAGATATGTAATAAGTATGTTATATATATATTACTTAATATATATATAAATCAAATTATTATATATATACGAATATATATATAGAAAGAATAGATATAATATACAACAAGACTATGATAGTTATATATATATATATAATATTATACATATATATATATATAAAATATATATATATACATACAATCAAAATATATATATACAATATATATATATATATATATATGAATATATATAATATATATATATAATCAAATTATATAAAATATATATATAATATATTATATATTAATATATGTTGACAAATGTGACCTTCTATATTTAGCGCTACAATAACTTTGCTCACTAGAGATTGATGTGGAATTCTGTTGTTACGTTAACACAGCCATATTAACTTTTACAGTCAGTCAGCAGTTGTTCTCAACACGCCATCATATATATATATATATATATATAATATATAATATATGAACAGTTTAATGTATGTCAGCCTTTCACCTCACTAATGAGAATGAAAAATTTCATTGTGTAATTCAACATGGTTTTTGCATTTTCTTTTATTATTATATTATATTATTATATTATTTATTATATTAATTATTATTATTATTCGCTCCTTTTTCAGTTTGCACATCCAGGTTAGCTGATGTCTTTCACTGGAGTCTGAGTGACAGGCAAGTGCTCGCCCAGTTCCAGACTCTCTATATGCTGGCAATTTGCAGCAGTGCAGTGTGATATGGTCTCAATCTTTCTCTGTTGGCAAACTTTTCCAAACCTTTTCCGAATCCTTTTGGGACCGTCCAAGTGCAACCAACTTACAATTGGTATCACTTTCACTTCATATTCCATAACTTTTTCAGTTCTAGGCAAGGTTCAGATATTGTCACTTTCATTTCCTTTAGCTTTATCCGAATGTTGGAAGGCAAAATCCACCAGTGGCAAGTTCTGGTCTTTTTGTTAAATCAACATAGTCTGTCTTCTTGCTGGGAAAGGTGATCCGTTTTTATTTCAAAGTCCCAGAGAATTTTTATGCTTTTCGTTTCTCAAGAAAGATTTCTGTTTATCATATACCATTTGTATGGTCAAAATTTAATTTTTTTGCCATAATTCCCAGTGATCACCTTCCCAACCTATCGTGTCTAGGTTTATTTCTCGTTGTGCTAGTTTGGTTACATTCGCAGAGTATATGGTTACCAGGTCTCATCTCTATTTGCCACAAAGTCATACATTTACTATTGTTGGGTCTTATCAATTTCGCTTTGATGTATTTTGTTCTATGGCATTATTTGTGCAAGCAATAATGATTATGTTTCTCTTTTTGGGCTTCCTTTTCTACCATGTTCCAAGTCTGCCATGTGCACCTTTTCGATTTGTCGTTAAGGTGTCCATATTAATTGTTTTTCTTCCCATTTGTTTATAGTCTTTTTGTTTTCTGTCTGCCATCTGTCACTTCTAGGTATTGTGGGCGCCTAAAGTAATTTGTCTTTGCTCTTCTTGGAATCCTCAAGTGTGTTGGATTGTGGTTTTCTACACAGTCCTCTATGTTGGCAAGACGCTCTTCCCCCTGCTTCTTCTTTCTTCTCTTTCTTCTTCTTCTTTCTGTCTTCTTATTATATTATATTATTATATTATTATTATTATTATTCCTTTTGAGTTTCACATCAGTGTTAAGGCTGATGGTCTTTTCACTGGAGTCTGAGTGACACAAGTCTCTCAGGTCTCCATGACTCTTCTGGTATTCTGGCAGATTGCAGCAGTGCAGTGTTCTGAGGTTTCAATCCTGCCTCTGATTTCCAAACTTTCCAACCCTTTTCCAATCCCTATTTGGGACTGTTTCCAAGTCACAAACCACCAATGGTATTCACTTTGACTTTCATCCATAATTTTTTCAGTTCTCTGGCAAGGCAGATTATTTGTTCTACTTTTTCATTTTCCTTAACTTCCACCCTTATTCTGCTGGCACTTGAAAAATCCACCAGTTGACAAGTTCTTCTTTTTGTTTATCAATACGTAGGTCTGGCTTCTTGTGATAAGGTGATCCGTTTACTCAAAGCCCAGAGAATTTTGTTGCGTTTTGTTTCCAAGAACAGATTTCGGGGTTTATGCATATACCATTTGTTGTTAATGGTCAAAATTTAATTTTTTGCCATTAATTCCCAGTTGGATCACCTTCCCACCCAGCGTGTCTAGCTTGTATTCTCTCTGTGCTAGTTGCTACATTTCGCGAGTATTATGGTTAACAGTCTCATCTCTATACCGCAAAGTCTACACTTACTATTTCTGTTGGTCGTATCAATTTTCGCTTTGATGTATTTTTCCTCGGATGGCATATTTTGTTCGAAGCAATTTAATGATTTCTGTTTTCCTTTTGAGGTTCCCTTTTCTTAACCATGTCCAAGTTTTTTACGTGCAACCCCTTCTATTTGTTGTTTGAAGCGTCCATATAATTGTTTTTTCTTCCATTTTTGTTTCTAAAAGGGTTTCCCTTTGGTTTTCTGTTTGTCCATCTGTCACTTCTTGTATTGTTGCCGCCATCCGCTTTTATTTTTAAAGTCCCAGAGAATTTTTGCGTTTCGTTTCTCAAGAACAGATTCGGTTTATGCATATACAATTGTTATGCGTCAAAATTATATTTTGATAATTCCCAGTGGTTCACCTTCCCAACCCATCGTGTCTAGTTTTGTATTCTCGTTGTGCTAGTTGTACATTCGCAGAGTATATGGATTACAGGTTCTCATCTCTTTTACCACATAGAATTGTCTTGCTCTTTCTTGTGTAATCCTCAATGTTGTTGGATTGTGGTTTCTATGCAGTCCTCTATGTTGCCAGAGCTCTTCCCCCGTTTCTTCTTCTTTCTTCTTCCTTCTTCTCTTATTATTATTATTATATATGATTATTATTATTATTATTTCATTATTATATTATTATTATTATTATTTACTCCTTTGAGTTTTCACAATCATGTTAAGCTGATGCTCACTGGAGTCTGAGTGACAGCAGTCTCCTCACGTCTCCAAGATCTCTGAGTATTCTGGCAATCAGCAGGCAGTTCTGAATGGTTTCAAGCCGTCCTCTGATATTCCAAACTTCCAACCCTTTTCTAATGCTTTTGGTGACTGTTCCAAGTGCACCAAACTACAATTTGGTATCACTTTCACTTCATATTCCATAAACTTTTCAGTTCTCTGGCAAGGTCCAGATATTTGTCAATTTTTCATTTCCTTACTTCACCCTGTGATCCGCTGGCACTGCAAAATCCACCAGTTGACAAGTTCTTTCTTTTTGTTAATCAACACTAGGTTGCGTCTTCTGTGGGATAAGTGATCCGTTATTTCAAAAGTCCCAGAGATTTGTGCGTTTCTTCTCAGAACAGATTCTGGTTGTAATGCATATACCATTTGTGTGTGGTCAAAATTAGTTTCTTGCATAATTCCCAGTGGTCACCTTCCCAACCAGTCGTGTCTAGTTTGTATTCTTTCGTTGTGCTAGTTGCTACATTCGCAGAGTATATGGTTAACAGTTCTCATCTCTATACCGCAAAGGTCTACATTTAACTATTTTGTGGCGTCTGTATCAATTTTCGGCTTTGATGTAAGTTTTCCTTAGCATTAGTTTTGGCAGCAATTATAAGTATTCTGTCTTCTCTTTGACGGTTTCCTTTTCTTAACCATGTCCAAGTCTTTGATGGCAACCTCATCTATTTGGCATTTGAAGCGTCCATATTTTATATTATTTTCTTATATTATTATTATTATTATTATTATATATTATTATATATTATTTTACCTCTCCCACGGATTCCCACCGTTTTAAACTGGGGTCTTCATAGGTCCAAGTAGAGTGTTATTTCCAGATTTGTTTAATAAAAGCTGCATTTCCACTTTCCCTATATCACACAAAGTCCGAGTTAGACGAACAGACATATTGGGCATGCTGGGAGAAGCAAGGATATGACCTCAAAGCCATGTCCAAGTTTTCTCAATGTCATCTTACCAGGCTTGTCGCTTGAAGTATCCCAATAGTGTTTCTTCTGTGTGATAGTTTTTGTGTTTCCGTTTGTCTGTATGTTAATTGTTTTTACTGACTGCTGTAATTAGTTTTCTGCGTTTTTATGCATCTATATAACAGAGAAGCCATCTCGGGGTATATATAATGGGAGGAGAGGGAGAGAGAGAGAGAAAGAGAGAGAGAGAGAGAGAGAGAGAGACGGACAGACAGACAGACAGAGACAGACAGACAGACAAGATATAGGGAAAATAGTCTACATCTTGGTCATTGTCTAACATCAATAACAACCAGACTTGGTTTCTTATAAATAAGGCTTTATTTTCACCTGTCCATTTTGATCCGCCGCGGGAGACGAACCCCGGCAGATGACAACAAGTCTACGCTCCTTGAACCCGGGTCGACACTGACTAACTAAAACTATTTTCACGTGTTTTACCGGAGGTCAGTTGGATCATCGTCGCTCACTCGTATCCCTACGGTAGGGAAAATACCCACCTCCGTTTTTAAATCTAAACGAAACTTTTATTTAAAATTTCTAACTACAGTACGTTTATGACTGCTCATGAAATGTGTAACATTAAGAAAAATACAACGTTAATACAGAATCAACTGTGGTATTGTTGGAATATTTTGGTATGTAAGGTGTTTGCTACAATTCCCCACCCTGAATTTAAAACTAGGCCAGAATCACGTGGTTTATTTCTCCGGCAATCAAACAGCCCATTATGTCGTGGTGATTCACTACTAAATCAACTGATACTTGACCCACAGTTCATTTGCAATCATTGAGGAGGGACTTTACAATATCCCAGGCACACTTTCTTTAACCAGAAGAACCAAAGGATTCTTTTACCAGTAGGATTACCAAGAGATTCCCAATTCCGCTTGACAAGAGTACTCTTGCTTGTAAAGCCTACAAGGGTGGCCCATAACGATTTGTAACAGTAATTCACACAGGTCTCCTGCTAGTAAAGAATTATTCGTTGTGTAAATAATTTTTGTATGACGATAGTTTTATTATAAAAACATAAAATCTTAGCCACACTTAGACTCTTACAGATTTTTTTTTCTGGTGATATATTTATATATTAGTATCACGTTTATTCCAATCATGAATTATTTAATAGCAAACCGTAACCAGGTTTACAAAAACTGCATTTCAGATAGATATCACGGTTTGTAGTTGCTGTGTTGGGTGGTTGGTGTACGGTTACAAGTGGAGCATTTAATGGTTTTGCTGTCTGGTAGATTTTGACTGGTTCTTTTTATTCATTCATTGGTTAGCGTGTCTATCGGCAGGAAATCACGTCTCTTCGAGACAGACCGATTTGTTGTTCTTGAGAAGACGCTTATGGCTTAAAACAGAATCAGATATAGTTGGGTCGCCATTTACGGACATCGGCCTTAGAGTGTGTGTCTATTTCTCTCCAGGACAATGTCGGTTCTTATTGACCAATGGAAAAGAGAGTATCTCTCCCCTCTCTCTCTCTCTCTCGCTCTCTCTCTCTCACTCTGTCTGTCTGTCTGTCTTGTCACACACAACACACAAACCAACAACTGAACACACACACACACACCACACACACATATATATATAATATATATATATATATATATATATATATATATACAATGTGTGTAAAAATCGAGATTTTTGTACTTTTTGACACACCTTGTGTTCTAAAAAATACTAACGTTCCATTCATTCTTCCTTCTATCTAGGCAATAACAGCTTCAATCTTGATACGTTGTTTGACACACACACACACACAACACACACAACCACACACACACACATATATATATATATATATATATATATAATATTGACGACATATTTCAAAACGTCTACCTTTCCAGCGTTCCTCTTCAAACTTCAAATTTTGAACAGATTGATAAACAAGGATTGATCGCAGTTTCCCCTTATTCTGTGATATTTTAAAAACTTTGCCTCTATACAACAAATGCCCTGAGAAGTGCTTACTTTAACAGTATCGAAACACTGCAGCGCTGCTAATAAACGTTACCAACTCATTTTATTTAAACCTGTGTTTTTTTTCAAATTCTTACTAAACTACATACCGTCGGATTCACTCCATCTCTTCACCACACACCACAACACACACACACACACACACACATATATATATATATATAATATAATATTTATATATATATAATATACATATATTATATAATAATATATATATATATATTGATATCATATGATTACATATATATTTTATGCATATTAGATATACTTATATTAGATATATATGTATATACATTTTTAAGTTACGGTATGATATGGTATGGCGTTGCCGCGAAAATTGGCCTTCAATTGACTTCAAGCGCAGACAAGGAGTTCTTTTTCGGCTTCAGCTGCCATTTGGCTGAATGTCAAAACGGAATCAGTTTCTTGTCACGTGTGAGACGCACCCCTGCCAGTATCTGTATCAGTTTTCCCTCACCACGTGAGGAAATGGTTTGTCATAAGCAATTCCTCTTTTTGAACTTACTATGCGAAAACATATATTCCGCACAAGAATCGCTTACTGAAATTCGAAGACAGAATATATACATGATATATATGTGAGTGTGTGCGTGCGAGCGTGTGTGTGTGTGTGTGTGTGTGTGTGTGTTGACTGTGTGTTGTGTGTGTGTGTTTATGTGTGTTTATGTGTTTATTGTGTGTGTGTGTGTGTGTGTGTGTAGGAGGATGTGGGAAACTTCTGAGGTTGTACCACATGCATGGAAAAGTACATATTAATATATATATAATATACTATATATATATATATATAGAACTTATTCTACGAAATATATTTGAGCACTTTTGGAATAACTGCTAATGTTATAGAATGAAACGTGGTAGCAACTTTGATGAATATATATATATATATATATATATATATATATATATATAATATAATATAAATGATATGATATAATAAAAATAAATATTTAAAGGTTTTACATATCTATTTATTTGCTGACAAAGGAACATTCACGACCATATTGGTTTCATGGCGAGTGCAATCGTCAGGTGAAGATGTTACAAATGCAAGGAAAATCGAAAAATTGCAAAGAATTCAGAAATTCAATAACATAGATGTGTATGATTGGAATAATATATATATATATATATATATATATTATATATGGTGTGTGTTGTGTGTGTGTGTGTGTATTGGGCAATTTTTTTCATTATGCATGTTGAATTAACAAAACAACCTCTGTTTAACATTTTTATTGTGATCTTTGAAGTTTTCTGGCCAATTTTAATATTTGGGTGGAATTCGTGGATTGGGAGTCGTCCAAAGTTCCGGTCCGAGTACCTTCGGCACTTCGAAGTGCCATCATTAGGGTGATGTGTTCCAATTTTTCAAATTATATTAATGATATTGGAGGCTTAAACAAAATTAATTTCCAATGCATTTTTAAAATGCATATAACACCTTTCCCATCAATTCTTCTCCTTCCAGCCTACACACACATTAATATAATTGTGATAAACTGGAACACATCACTCCTGATAATGGCACTTCGATGTCGAAAATACTCGGCAACTGAACTTGGTGGACTAATCTACAAATTCCGCCCAAATATTAAAAAGTGGCCAGAAAACTTGAAAATATCACAAAATAAAATTGTTTAAACAGGAGATGTGTCTTTTGTTTAATTTAACATGCATATATATATATATATATATATATATATATATATATATATATATAATATATATATATATTATATATATTGTGGTACAATGCAAGTGTAAAGAAAAAGAAGGAACTATGGTGCTGTTTGTTAACCTGTGATTTATTCTTAATATTTCGAGATAAACATCTCTTCTATAGAAGATCTCCAGAACTGAAGTTGTTGCTAGTGACTGTCTGTTGGGTTCTGTCTCATGGCCTTCCAAACTCTCTGCCTCTGTGCGTGCGCTGGCGTGTGTGTGTATGTTTGTGCTTAATGTGTGTGCTTGTTTCAACATTTTTTGATTATCATGCCAGATCTGGCTCACCCTCTAAGCATAAGCCTGAGAACACCAATGTTCCTGGCTCGATACCGGCCCTCAGCAACTAAGCGAAAGTAGCACAGGGATCTGTGCGGTAAAGTGAGGGGCTGATGGAAGTGTGTCTTCACCTCAGACCCATCATGCCACCCCAAGCCACCCCAATGACTTTACTGATTTATCTAGTTCAAAGTAAAATCATGGGGTAGCATGTATTGGTTAATGCAGTAAATATTTTTATACCATATTTTTTACAATTTTTATATAATTTTTATATATTTTTTTATATTTATATATTTTTGTTATATATATTTACTTATGTATATTTTTTATATACATTTTTTATGTATATTTTTTTATAAATTTTATATATTTCTTTATAAATTTTTATATTTTATATTCTTATATATCATTTTTTGTTTATCTCTACTCTATACTTTTTCAGACTCATTCAATAGTTTAATTCATAGATTTAATTTTGTCTGACTACCATTCCATAGGAAACCAGACCTTGAAGAGTATCCTTTTTTCTCATTTGGCTTCCTTCGCCATGGTGACAGTCTTCCAATTTAATTTTTTTTCTTTTGAGAAGTAAATCTTTCAGTCTGATTCAAATTATATTGATCTACATCTGATGAGACGAAATTTTGGGAGCTATATTAAATCAACTTAGATTTATAAAGGCCCCAAATTTTGTCGAAATAAATTATTATGGAATAACGGTGTTGAGTTTTTTCCTTCCTTTCAAAGATAAATATTGCTCTGTATATAATCTAAAAAGTTATTATACATTGAGTTTTTTTAGTGATTAAAGATTCACTGTATTATACACAACTGGATCATACAATAATAATACAGTGTGTCTTAGAAATCACATATAGAACCATCCTTACTACCACCTTTTGGATACTCTCTCATATATATATATATATATAATATATATTATAATATTATATATATATATATATATACAGATGGAGGTGCGTGGTCTATAATAGTTTCCACTGTAGGAAATGGAGCTGACAAGACGAGTTCAAATACTGGACGAGGATGTTAGCATTTCACATAGCACTTCGGAAATGTATTTAACCAACATTCACCTCCAGCTCTGGATATATAGTAGGCAGACTTGGCTCTTAGTCTTAGTTAGGCAACCAGTCTAGGAGAAGGAAAACTCTGAATTTAAGCCTGTTTAACTTCGTAATTGATTTAGTCACATCCTGCTTGTTGATGAGGCGTGTGGTATATATATATATATATATATATATATTATATATAATAATATAATAATATATATATATCCAGGGACCCATCTCCCCAGGCAATACCTTCCCTCTCGATTTAAGAGGCAGGGCTGGTTTATTGCTCAGTGCGCCCCTTGACGGGTAATGCCAACGAATCAACGCATGTTTTTGTGCGTACCACCCATGAGCTTCGGCTGGTTGGGAAGGCCCACATAAAATGTCCTTGTGTCACGCCCTCATAAGTAGGATAAAGGCAAATACCTATCTAACTCCGGTTTGACTGTACAAGACTAACATTTTTGATCCCAGGGCATCCCACCCAGGCAATATATTTTTGTTATATATATCCACCCAGGCAACACCTGCCCCTCGATTTAAAGGGGCAGGCTGGGTTTATTGCCCAGTGCCTGAGGCAACCCCTTGAGAGGTATGCCGACGGAATCAATGCATTTTTGCACCCCCATGAGTCTCGACTTTTGGGTTGCCCACATTAATAGGGCATTGTGCCTAAACCGCTACACGTGGGGTACGTGGTAAATATCCTAGTATGTAAATATGCTACAAGTATTAATAATGTGAAACAATTTTATCAATAACTGAGGTTTGAATAAAAATAAAACCATGGAGATTGATGACGTAAAAAAAGTAAGGAATTGTGACTGTGTAGTATATAGTTTCGGTTACAGACAGATAAAACGCATGACGTATACGCTTTTTGAGACAATAATCCTTCGATTGAATTAATAATTATTTTCTGTTTCTCTCTCGACGAGTCCGGATTAAAAACAAGCTCTGATGATGATTTTTTATAATCGAATATTGTTCAAATTTAGCTATGAAATGATATAAAATATATTCATTTTTAACAATATTGTGTATTTTCATACTTTATATAATATATATATATTTAAAAATAAATATTTCTTTCCACTCTACAACTTCGTTTGTATGCTAGCGTGGTGTAATGCTAACGAACTAGCAAGGAAATCATTACTATTGAATCCGATTCTCATTAGTTAATAATAAAACTGACTAAATTAGTAACATGAATCTGTTGCGTGTTCGACTTTAAATGACAATAAAATAACAAGACGCAGTTTAGGCAGAAAATACGAGAAATGACAGAGCATATACTCATGAATAACAAACATTTATTCGGAGATAAATTTGTATAAATAACAAATATGTGAATGTTCAAAAAATTAATATGAATGCAAAAATGTGTATGTAGAATTTAGAATAGTTGATAAGAAGTGTGTAATGTTACAATGTAAAATGATACAAAGTTCGTAGTAGAGTCTATTAAAGTTCGATCGGAAGTGGACAAATGGAAAATAAAGTCCTTTACTATATTTACGACATGCGAAATGGATGTGATGTTGTTCGCAGTGGCATGGCGAATGTTAGTAGTAAACAGCTGACTCAGAAGGTTGACGTTTATTTTTGGTATCAGCAATCGACTCGTTTGTCCAGTTAATCTGAGACATCTGTTCTTCGATAGAAAGTTTAGTACCTGCTATCGCGTAGTGTCTCTCGGAGCAGAGATGGAATGATGTGTTGTTGATTTTGGGGGTATAGTGGCTTCGGCCCTGGATCTTTAAAAGATAATAGCTTCGATCCCAGGGGGCTATCTCCCGTGATTCAAAGGCACCCCTTGAGGGTGAATGCCGACGGATCGACGCAATTTTTTCCACCTGCCACCCATGAGTCTCGGCTTGTGGGTGAGTAGTGAATAGTTTTCGGTTACAGACAAACACGCAATCTACATTATAATAAGATTATAATTATATATGTTACACACCAGGGTGATAAAAAGGTAATACCATTTTGTTTAGGACAGGTACAATTACCAACATAGGAACGTGTATCATACATCAAAATGAAGCTGGTGCTCTGTGGATCACATCCCTACTTCTCCACATAGTCACCGTTCTCTTCAATAGCAATGTACCACCTTCGAATGAGAGCATGTACCCTTGCCCCTGTTGACTGTTCTTTGAGCCACTTCTTCACTGTAGATTCTACTTCCTCGTCACTGTAAAAATCCTATCACCTCTTCGGCCCATGAGGATTTGAGAGGCAAACATATTTCCAGTGACTAAACAAAATAGCAGTACTTTTTTACTCACTCTTGCAATTAATTACATAAATTAAATTCATACCTTAAATCTTTCTCCAGAAAATAATTTAAAGTATTGTGTAATATGAATCTAAAAATAGATCTTTCGGACCGTATGACCTTTAGGCACCCCTTTTGCTTTGCTGATCATAAGTACATTTTTTCATTACACCGCTCAACATCCAGTTGTTTTTAACAGACGATTTTTAGAGTCTTTTTAAATTATAAAACTAACCCTAACCATAACCCTAACTCCTAACCCTAACCCCTAACAAATAACCGGATGTTGACGGTGTAATGAAACAAATGTACTATGAATCGGCAAAGCAAAGGGGGTGCCTAAAGGTCATATGGTCCAACCTTTCTTAGAACAATGCAAGATTCATGTTTTTAGAAACTCATTTAGATTTAATTTCTTTTGACATTTAACTGATTTGTCTGCACATAAATTCAATTGATAGGTTGATGTTTTACAACGTCTAGACTTTTTATCTCTTTACTGATCGTTGTTGGAAATCGTAAATAGTTGATGATGCAACACTAGGCATACAACTGTCAGACAAATTTGTGACTAAACTTGAATCGGTCGTAAAATTAAAACATATAACAGGGTGACCCAGAAACAAGAACCCAAATTATTCATCTTATTTTCCATTTAACTAACCTTAAACCCCAACCCCAACCCTAACCTTATAACCCTAAACCCTAACCCTAAACCCCCTAGTTAAAATTAACAGTTTGATTACAAAATTTGTAGGTTCTGTTTCTTCTGGGTCACCCTATACAGGATCACCCAGAAAAAACAGAACCCAAATTATTCATTTATTTTCCCATTAAACTAACCCTAAACCCCAACCTAACCCTAACCTTACCCTAAACCCTAACCCTAACCTTAACCCCCTAATTAAATAAACTTTTTCTTACAAAATGTGTGGGTTCTGTTTTTTCTGGGTCACCATGTATACAGGTTGACCAGAAAAAACAGAACCCAAATTATTTATCTATTCCCATTAAAGTAACCCTAAACCCTAACACTAACCAAACACTAACATAAAAACTCCCTAGTTAAAATTAACAGTTTTATTACAAAATTTGTAGGTTCTGTTTTTTCTGGGTCACCCTCATTTTCCGACTGATTTGCAAGTTAGCCAATTTTGTTACATATTTCGTTCGCCTATAAATTTTGTAAGAACATATTTACCAACCCCCTCCGCACCAGCAGGATGTGACACAAGGTCAATTTTTTAGGCGGTATTTGAATTCAGAGTTTGCCTTCTTCTAGACTGGTTACCTAGCCAAGGTTAAAGAGTCCAGTCAGCCCTACTATTTACCCATAGCTGGAGGGAGAATAGTTGGATTCATACCTTTACTTATTAACCCAATACTTAAAAATCGACAGAATGCGGACGCAAGGTAAATTAAAAAAAACAAAAGAAAATGGAGGAAGCTGGTTCAAATTCAAAGCTTTCCTTCTTCTAGGTCGGTTGGCAGACAGAGACTAAAGAGTCCAGTCTGTATTTACCCAACCCATCCACTACGAACCGGAGGCGACACAAGGTCAGTTTTTAAGTGCAGTAGAGCTTTGAATTCAGTTTTCCTTAGACGAGTTGCCGTATCAAGGTCTGCTTTACTATAACCTATTGCTGGGGGTCGGGTAGGGAGAGATGCATTCATTGCCTTTTCCCAACAGCTTTGCTCGTAGACTACATAGAATTACAAGTAATGCACATAACACACACACACACACACACACACACACACACACAAACACATAAAACACATACACAAACAATCAACAAACACCATAAACACACAACACACACACACACACAAACACCATAAACACACACACACACACAAACAATCAAACAAACACATAAAACACACATACAAACAAAACACCATAAAACACACACACACACCACACAAACAAACAAACCACCATAAAACACACACACACACACACACACACACACACACACAAACAAACACAATAATCACACACACACACACACATACACACACACAAACAAACAAACGAACAAACACATAAACTCACACACACAACTAACAAACAAACAAACAAGCACAATAATGCACACATACACAACACACACACTCACATGCACACACACACATCACACACAAATATTGGAAAGTGACAAACTTAATATTCTTAGTTTGCAGCTAGTAATATAAGTACACAATTACAATTTTTTGACGGAACACGTTTTCACATCCATGAGAGATTAAGTTAAAAATTTACTTTTTGTTTTTGTTTTACATTAATACCCATATTATGTGTACAGTTGAGACTTTTAATTTTATTACTAAAAATATAAATTTCTTCCAGATTAAACGAATTACCTATATATATATATATATATAATATATATTATATATATATATAAAGTTAAAAGAAAGGAAATGAATCCGACAATATGAGTAAGAAAAGGTGGAATGAAAACATCACACAATGCTGTTTAAAAGAAAAAACAAATTATAATATAATCATAGCTGATACTGATCAATATTTCAATTTTACCAAAAATCATCATCAGAGCTCATTCACTCCGTAGTTGTTTGGGTCGAGAGGAAAGTTCAAATGAGTTTACAAAAAAAAACCTTAATACTGCAAAAACGAAAGACGTTTACAATATTCACAACGTGGGCATTCGCGCCATATATATGTCGGTCATGTCTCATATGTATATCTTTTGTCAACCAAAATGTAGACGAATTTTTGAGATGTTGGCAACAAGACGAAACAAACAACTACGGGAGTGAATGAGCTCTGATGATGATTTTGTAAAATCGAAATATTGATCAGTATCAGCTATGATTATATTATAAATTGTTTTCTTCTTTAACAGCATTGTGTGATGTTTTCATTCCACTTTTCTTACTCATATATATATATATATATAATATATATATATATATATATATATAACCCCTCCGCACGAGCAGGATGTGACCAAGGCCAATTTTTAGCGGAGTTAAACAGGTTTGATTTCAAATTGTTCCCTCTCCAAGACTAGTTACCGAGCCAAGTTAAAGGGTCTTTACTATTTACCCATATCTGGAGGGAAATAGTTGGATTTATACCTTTCCAATGGTATAGCGCTAAGTGAAATACAATTACCACATCCAGGATTTGAACTCGGGGCGACGAGTCCATTTCTCATGACTTTAACCATTACACTACGCCGCCTCTTCTTGAATATATGTTTTAGTGAGTTAGTAATCCTAGTCTGTAGGTTTCATCTGTAATATAATATAGCGATGAGGCCAATAGGATTGGGACAATCATATAGATATTAGAGCTTCACATGACAACCGATTATCAGAGGGGACCTCTCCGACTGCCCGTCAGATTAAGTAAGGGCTAAAGTGGAGTGTTGCATGTAATGGACTGCTCAACCACCAGGATTCTGTCCTTAGCATCACGGATCACCACCCACGTCCAATAGGCATCTCCGTTGGGTGGATTTTACTCCCGCTACAGAGTGCAATCAGTTATTCTGCAGCCCCTGCCGACAGAATGGATTTTAAAAGGTTTGTAGTTGAAAGGATTAGAAACTAGAAGCGGACTACCGCATCGCCTGGGTAGAAGGGTCAAAAAGTTATTCTCGCAGATCCATTATAATGAATCGCGAGTTGGATCCTCGCAGGTATATTTGACCGCTCATCCCACTTATGAGGCTTGACACAAGGACATTTTTATTTGGCCCACCCACAAGCCGAAGCTTATGGGTGGTTGTGGAAAAATTGCGTCGATCCCGTCGGCATTGCTCCACAAAGGGGGCGCCTCAGGCGCTGGCAATAAACCCAGCCCCGCCCCAAGGGGGGGGCAGGTATTGCCTGGGGGAAAGCCCCCTGGGATCGACGCTATTAATTTTAACTTAAACTGATCAGTGGCCGAAGCTCACTGGACACCCACGTATGAATCCTACCTCTCTCTCCAGCTATGGATAAATAGTAAGTCAGACTGGGCTCTTTAACCTTGATTAGGCAACCGGTCGGAGAAGGAAAGACTGAATTAAAATCTTAACTCTGCTTAAGAAATTGACCTTGTGTCACATCTGCTTGTGCGGGGGTTGGTAGTTCGTCTTTGTATGGTGACTATAATAAAAAATAAATACAGCTCTTACAAAATAATTGAGCACTTTATAATCATTTCTCCATAATAATACAAAAAATTAACTATAATATATATATATATATTATATATATATATAATATATATATAGATGTCTGCATTTAGTGTAGTATTGATTTTGAATGTTAAGAAATAACACGGGTTTTCATAGATTTACGGTCAATTCCCATTGAAAATATCGGTTTTCTGCCAAATTTCAGTACGTAATGAGGTGGACCATTTCAAACAGCAGGTGTTAGGCGCAATCTGAGACTTGTGTGCCACACAAAAAGCAAAGCTGAATAAATAAGAACTAAGAACACGTGTTTTTACAAAATGGAAAATCAGGAACAACTATTTTTAGCGACTCAAACCTAGCTTTCTCTGTGTTCCAAAAATATCTAATTAATATACAGTGGTACCTCAAATTACGAAATAAAATAACTGGTGCTTTATATCTTTCATTCATCAACATATCAACACTGAAAATTTAATTAAATTCAGTTAATTACTTGATTTTTGGTAGTTTTCTGCTTTCGGTGGGGTGACATACGATGGTGGAATTTAGGTCCGTTAAGTTCGATTTAACCAATTTTTTTATAATTCCTCGGTTCTGCGAGTTTTAAAAAATCAGGAACATGACACAAAAAGAACCAAATTTCATTACAATCATGGAGGTCAGTGAGGCCCCCCCCCGACCAATCGACTGGTCACGTCAAGCCCTAGCACCTATATGACTGTCCCAGCTCTATTGCCTTTATGGCAAACGTACAACCCTTTTTTATCATATATATATTTACCAACCCCTCCGCACGAGTAGGATGTGACACAAGGTCAATTTGTTAACCGGAGTTTAACAGTGTTTCCCAGACTGGTTACCTAAACCAAGGTTAAAGAGCCCAGTATGCCCTGCTATTTAGCCATGGCTGGAAGGAGAGCAGGTGGATGCATACCTTTCTCAAGGGTATTAGCGATATGTGAAATGTAGACAGCCTCGTCTAGGATTTGAACTCAGATTGACGAGTCCAAATCCAATGACTCTATCCATTGCACCACGCGCCCCCATTATGATTGAATCTCGAGTTATGTTTGTAAGTGTAGTTAAAATTCAAATAACGGAAAATGGAAAATTACCATTATCCGTTAAAAAAAGTTAATGGCGGCAGTTTAACCTTCTCTGGTCTGAATGCTGATTGGCTAAAGAAATGCGTGAGAACAGAAATTAAAGTTAGTTAGTCAGATGTTGGCCGTTAGCTGAGGGAAGCAGACGTGGGGGTACTTCGCTCCCAAATGCCAGCTTCTCACCGCGGTAGAAAACACTTTTGGGCTTGGGGTTTTTGTAATAAAGACTAGACGTCTAAAAAACCCAACAAAGTCTTGCTTATTTATTACAAACAAGAAATGAGCACAGATTAACCAGCCCAGTAAAAGAAGAATCAGCCTAGAAAGAGATGGAAGCGACCAAATAAGAACAAGTAAGAAAATTAAAAGCTCATCTCAAGATATTTTTGTTTAGGACAGGTATAATTACCAACACAGGAACATGTATCATACATCAAAATCAAGCTGGTTCTCTGTGGATCACATCTATACTCTCCACAGTCACCGTTTCTCACAATAGCAATGTTCTGCCTTCGAATGAGAGCATGTGACCCTGTCACATAAAATACTGTTGACTGTTCTTTGAGTCACTTCTTCATTAGAGATTTCACTTCTTCGTCACTGGAATAATGTTTGCCTCTCAAACCCTCTTTCATGGGACTGATAGTCTGAGGGCGCTAAATCTGGTGAGTATGAAGGATGCGGTAAAGCTGTCCACCCAAATGAGGCGATTTTCTCCCTTGTCCTGATGTGGGTGGTTGAGCATTGTCATGCAGAAGGAGACATTGTCAATTGGTCAGTTGGGTCTTACTCGTCAGATTCTTGCTCTGAGTCTCGTTAGGGTCTCAATATAGGCCTTTGTTTTTATTTTTTAAAGACTTCACATGAAATAAAGAAAATGGCATTACTTTTTTACTCACCCTCGTAGTATCGACTTAACTCTCTTTCTCATTTTTCTTTCTTTCTTTAACGTTATCACGCCTGTGCCATCTTTCTTCCTCTCTCTCTCTCTCTCTCTCTCTCTCTCTCTCTCTCTCTCTCTCTCTCTCTATCTATCTATCTTTCCACTACTCTCTTTCTCATTTTTCTTTCCCCATTATATACCCTAGATGAAATTTGATGTACGAGCGAGCTTCAGAAACGCTTATGCTAATAAGGTGTGTGTGTATATATATAGAGAGAGAGAGAGAGAGAGAGAGAGAGAGAGAGTCTAAAATGTCCTAATCAATATCTATATTTTTTTTCGCGATAGAAAACCTAACTCTTAGCTTTAACTGACTACGGATGCTCCAAGCCCCCTGTCTCTTTGGTTTCACTAACCTGACTGTCCAAGCCTTTCTCTCTTCTTCCTAAAAAGAAGGTCTTATTTATGTATCTTTGTGGAGAAAGGTAGACAAACACGGCATATTGTAGAAAATGGATGTTTATTGTAGGTAGTGATGTCGACGTTGTAACGTTTCGGTCTGTTAGACCTTCTTCAGACTTTGGAAGAATTCTTGCTTCAATGGTTAACATTTTCATAGTGGTGAATCAGGAGGTCGTGAATAAGGGGAGGGGTGGTCAGTTGTTGGTGTTAGGTTGGTAGTAGGAGATTTTCCTTTTTCTCTCGATAGGGTGTGTATCAATGGAGTTCTGATAAGGTAACTTTTAACTTTATGTAACTTTGTAAAACAAAATTTAATCAAGAATCTTCCTGTGGGTGGTTTTATTTATTGGCTATCCCCAATTCTTCTAAAGTAATTGAATAAATGTCTTTTAACCCCGGGACCAAAAGAAAGGTCGCGTCAAAGGTTGCCATCAGCCAGATTGCAAATCACCACCTCACCTTCTAATGGTCAAAATAAACACTCTCTTAAAACAGCACTTCAATGGGAAATTAAACACAGGCCCTGGCGCCATTGTGTCTCATTCTCAGCATATTAACAAGTTTCATTTAAATAGAATCTTTTATAATCCGATAAGAAGTAAAATAAAATGATACATAACTATTTCAGCTAAGAAGCAAATGATAACCTTAAATACAAGATCGTTAATAGTAAAAAAATGTCCTCAAGTAGAAAATGTATAAAATATCATATACCTAGCAACACACACAACAACCCCCTTTATGACAAACTAGCAGCCCAGGAATAAAAGTCATACAAACTACCTCACAAACAATCAAAGACATCACCAACTCCTCCACACGCACAAATGCTCCCAATACCCCCAACGCTGGCATCTACACAATCCCATGCAATAACTACAACAAATGTTACATTGGAGAAACCCAACGAAGTCTCACCCAACGTGTCAAGGAGCACCAGAGATCAAAAAATATTGATAACCTAAATGCATTATTGACACACATTCTCTACCCCAACGTCCCATCAAGCAATAACTGCAACAAATTCTAATTGGAGAAACCAAACAAAGTCTCACCCAACGTGTCAAGGAGCACCAGAAACTATAAAAACACTCGATAACCTAAATGCATTATTCACACACATTACAGACCAAAATCACACATTCAATTTCACCAACGCCAAACTCATCAAGCCTGTACATAACAAAAACCTAAGACGTCTATGCGAATCAGCAATAATAGCACACACACTGAGACGATAAACATAAGACCTGGTTTCTTTAACCTCGCAAGAGCTATAATTCGCGAAAATGAAATTAAAGTCCATCACGAAAATGGTTAAATATTTAAAAAATGCAGTCCCATGAGAGAAAAAATCCCCTAGCCAACTATATAAATAATGACCACTCTGTCCCATGCCTTCTCGTCTCCTCGCCCTTCCCACTCAAAGAATAAAAAATTCTATCCACACCTACCATAAAACTGATGGCCTAATTTTGCCCCACCATACTCTACAATTTTCTCACACTATTCCCCACTCTTCATACAATGAATCAAAATTTCCTTATAACCAACCAAGAATTTTAACCCAACTTCTTCCTATCTCACCCCTCTTCCAACAAGCACCCAGCCACCTCCTCATCTTAGTCTTTTGATCTTTCCTCCTCTATTTTCCATGATAGATGTCTCTGACCATCCAAATCCTCACAAACCATCCCCTTCCGTCCTGATTTACTCACCAAACTCTCCCCCACCCACTCACTTTCTCTTTTATAAATACAAATTGTATGTACAATAAACTGACTGAAGAAGTACCGCTTAACGTGGAACAAATATATATCTTTCCACGTCTATTTGTTTTGAGTTATTCCTTTTTGTCCAATTTTCCTTTATCCTTACCACATTCTGTCGGATTTATTCCACCCTCCTATCTTCATATATATATATATATATCAGAGAGAGAGAGAGAGAGAGAGAGAGAGAGAGAGAGAGAGAGAGAGAGAGAGAGAGAGAGGAGAGGTTAAATCTCAGCTAAGAACGTGTCAGAACAACGACTAAGAGATTTGTCCAATTAATCTCTGCTAATTCTCTCGTCGTCATAGAATAGAATATTTCATGTTAATATTTTAGTAGGAGGAAAATCGCTTTTCGTTTTCATGGACAATAGATATTATTCATTAGTTTTCAATTTCCTGTCGTTACAGGATTGGCACAAGGGCAGCCTAATGCGGAACCTTCCAGTAAACAAGACTCTCGGGGGTGGGGGTGCGGTCGCAAAAACTGTCCAAGTCCCGTTGGCATTTTCTTTTAAAGAGGCACCTTAGTCATCGAGTAATGAACGACAGGACCATATGACCTTAAGGCACCCCTTTTATATCGATTAAGAAAGGACATGTCTTTCATTTACACCATCAATATCCGGTTGTTAGGGGTTAGGGTTAGGGGTTAGGGTTAGAGTTAGGGTTAGTTAGAGTTAGGGTTCGGGTTAGTTTTAGAAAAAAAATTTTAAATCTAAAAATCGTCTGTTAAAACAACCAAATATTGACGGTGTAAATGAAAAACATGTCTTTTCTTAATCGAGATAAAAAGAGGTGCCTTAAGGTCATATGGTCCGAACGACACTTACATCACTTAAACTATACACGTATATGGTTGGTTGGTTAAAGTATCCCATTATACAGATAAAAATAACCAAGAAAATTTAAATACTTCGGCTGGATCGTTAGAATGCTCCGACTGCACCTATGCAGAGGTGTAAAACTCCCCTAAATGGGACCACCTGTTGGCTGTGGGTGGCGACCCGTGATGCTTAAGGACGGAGTCTTAGTGGATGATCAGTCCATGACCTTCAACACTCCCCTTAGACCCTTACTTAGGCTAGACGGGCGGTCAAAGAGGCCCCCTACGATCAATTGTTAAGTCCTAGCACCTATGTGATTGCCCCAACCCTATTGCTCCAACCCTTTTTATCATATGTGCTAAAAGGCGGTGGCTGAGGGTCATCTTGTCCTGGGAATGGCATTAAACTCTATCTGATGGTGAGATTCCAGTTTTGGAGGTCTGTGGAATATGGAGCACCTCTTCATCACCATTGCTCCCTGGTCCATTGTGATCCGGAGTGGTATTGCCTGTTAGGGACCCATCAAATTAAATAGAAAAACATGAGTTGATAAACAAAATTTGATTATCATTAAGAATGAATTTATTTTTTATAAAACTTTGTCGGCATTAAATGACCCACTGAACTTGATATGCTGTAAAAGAAACCAAACCAAACCAAATAACTTTACATATCTAATTAAATTTTGATATTGTTAAGGCCTTTAAATAGCATGTCGTTGAAGAAGTGTTGAACCTCGTTGTCGTTGCAAAATCCCTACACCACTTGCGAATGTTTTTTTGTACATCAATGCACGACTCGCCATACACTTTCGTTAATTGGCGATGCATTTCAATCGGCTCTTGCGTTCAAAAACCGAATAAGTGCACGAACTTTACCTTGGTGGTAGCGTTAATTGGGAGCCTCCATCAGAAACGACTGACAAGATTGGGCGAGGTGTGTGTAGAGGCTGGAGCGGGTGCATGCACAACAAATACAACAGTGTTGCCAACAGCCACACGAACAGTTTCCCTGCATCCCCATCGCTTTGGAGTCCTTACTTTTGGTTTACGCACATATAAGGGACAGGCGCATGCACAACAAATACAACAGTGTGGCCAACAGTCACACGAACAGTTTTCCTTCGCTCCAGTACCTTGGAGGCCTTTACTTTTTAGATTTACATCGTATTTATTTATCTCTGTCTATTCATTTATCTCACAATCTGATCAAATATACCCCCAATCTGTTTATGGATATTACCCACTGACGCACACATACATATACTCGGACGCACAAATACATATTCTCTCTCTTTCTCTCTCTCACACACATACACACACGCGCATACACACTGACGCATATATACATATTATCTCTCTTTCACACACACACACACGCACACACACACACACACACACACTCTCTCTCTCTCTCTCTCTCTCTCACTCTCTCACACACATACACACTGATACATACATATTATCTCACACAACACACACACACACACACACACACACACACACACTCTCTCACACACACACATACACACTGACGCATACATACATATTATCTCTCTCAACACACACACACACACACACTCTCACACAACAGCACACACACATACACACTGACACATACATATAGATATTCTCTCTCTCTCTCTCTCTCTCTCTCTCTCTCTCTCACTCACTCACACACCACACACACACACAACACACGCATTATTCCTCTCTCTCCCTCTCTTTCTCTCTCTCTCTCTTACACACACACACACACACGCACACCACACATACATGCACATGCACACTGACGCACACATACAGATCCACCCCTCTCTCTTACATACACACACACACACACGCGCGCACACACATACACACTGACACACACTCCCTCCCTCTCTCAATCTCTCTCTCATTTACACAGACACACACACATACATATACACACACAGACACAAACACAGACACTCACATATACTCACAGGTACATACATACACGATACGCTCTCTTACAGTCAGACATTTTTGCTAACAACCAGTAGCCAAGATGGCGACGATATCTTTAAGTCACCCCACTAAACAAAAACAACTTAATCAAAAGTAACCAATAGAATTAAACTAAAGACACCGAGCCACCATCTTTCTTTTTTTTTATTCCATTTATTTTTTTTTACTTGTCATATTTTCGTGAACTTTTCTTAATCTATTTATTTACTTCTTTCTTATTTGAATGTTTTATTTGCTTTACGAAGCTCGTAACCTCATATTTGTCTGGTTCTTTTTTTTTCTCCATCTTTTTACGAAGCATAAATAAGTTGGAAGATCTAGGGCAGATTTACGAAAGAAGCAGTTTTTCATGTTTTCTTTTTTGTTTTATCTTATTTTTATCTTATTTTTTTTGTTGGTTTGTTCTTTTTCTTTTAAATATCTGGCGAAGAGTGATATGAACAGGGAAATGGAGAGTAAGGTCAAGATTCGTCCGACGATATCATGGAAATCCTATTTGCCAGTCAGAATGGCGGGAAGCGAGGATAGATAAGTCACAAAATTCATCATTAACATTTACAGACGACGACGACGACGACGTATTTAAATCTAAAAAGATGAATAAATAAATAGATAAGTAAAGCTAGAAAAAATAGCTTTACAATGATCTATATAAAATGACTAACATAGTTCCCCCCCCCCTCTCTCTCTCTCTCTCTTTCGCTATGTGTCACTCTCCTGCTCTGTCTCTCAATTTCTCCCTCTAACAAGCACACCCTTTCTCTATCTGTCTATCTATATCTTTCTTCTTCTTCTTCTTCTTCTTCTTCTTCTTCTTCTTCTTCTTCTTCTTCTTCTCTCTCCGCCTGTCTCCGTTATTTCTTTCTCTCTCTCTCTCTTTCTCTCTCTCCCGTGCTATTTCTCTTCTTTCTCTGTCACTCTCTCTCTCTCTCTCTCTCTCTCCCAATGTCTCCGTAATTTCTGTCTCCCTCTCTCGCATGTGCTATTCTCTCTCTCTCTCTTTTTCTCTCTCTCTCTCTCTCTCTCTCGTAAAATTACTCTCTTTCTTCTCTCTTTCCCCCTCCCCCTCTCTCTCGTACGCGCTATCCCTTTCTCTTTCTCCTCCGTCTTGCTTCCGTCAGTATAAATCAATCTCGCTGCTCTCATTCTTGTCTCTGCTTTTATTTCTCGTCGTCGTCGATCGTATCTACAGCAGGCGCGGCTTATGTACATTGTCTATTCTATTCTATGATGATCTGCCCGTGTCTGTCGGTGGTCTACGTCAATCTGATATCTGTCTGTTCGTCGAGTAGCTGCGGTGTCAGAAGTCTGGTCCTACTCGATTGATAATGTTGTTTTTTCTACTATTTTTGTGACATAGACAGTGGAAAGAAAAGTTGGAAAAGTACAGGTTGAGACATGGATTTAAAAATCCTATCTCACTGAAAATACTGCCTAACAAAAGGGCAATTATGTAAGAGCTTAAGTTAGAAGCGAGCGGCTAAACCCCGCGTGCCTGGGTAGAGTGTTGCGAGTAGTATTTTAATAACAAAGAAAGCTTAGCGTGCCCGGCAGAGGATGATCTTATTATAGTTCGTCGGCTATAGCTGATTAGTGAGTTGAATACCGTTGGTGGATGACCCATTTAAATTCCCTATGTAAAAAAAATAGAACCTTTTTGCAGATTGATCTTTCCAGGCCTATCTGAAGAAATGGTGTAATTGTATATAACTACTGATTGAAAACGAGATCATAAAATGAAGAAAAAAATTTCCATGGTGTTATCATATTAACTTTTTTTTGTTTTTTTTAGTTAACCTTCCACCGACGCTATTGAACCAAATCTCTAATTCATTTTTGCTATCCGTCAAACAAAGCGTGGTGGATATTTTTTAATGTGTATTATATAGTGTTACTTTGCGTTTTATTTGAGGTTTTATTTGTCTCGCGCAAGTTTCCTTCGGACATACATATA
>CM042161.1:22089453-22092148 GCA_023376005.1 Doryteuthis pealeii | reverse complement strand
TCTTCTTCTTCTTCTTCTTCTCTTCTTCTTCTTCTTCTTCTTCTTCTTCTTCTCTTCTTCTTCCAATTTCGTCTTCTTCTTGGACTGTATTTATAATTTATTATATACTAACAAACAAAATAAAGTGTTTTCTTGTTTCTGTCTTCTTGCTACCAACGTTGTGTGTTGTTCGTTGTGTTGTTGTTGTTGTTGTTGTTGTTCTTCTTCTTCTTCTTCTTCTTCTTCTTCTTCTTCTTCTTCTTCTTCTTCTTCTTCTTCTTCTTCTTCTTCTCTTCTTCTTCTTCTTCTTCTTCTTCTTCTTCTTCTTCTTCTTCTTCTCTTCAACCAATTTTCTTGTTCTTGTTCTTGTTCTTGTTCTACCAATTTCTTCTTCTTCTTCTTCTTCTTCTTCTTCTTCTTCTTCTTCTTCTTCTTCTTCTTCTTCTTCTTCTTCTTTTCTACCAATTTCTTCTTCTTCTTCTTCTACCAATTTCTTCTTCTTCTTCTTCTTCTTCTTCTTGGACTTTATTTATTTATTTATTTACACTAACAAAACAATATAAACGTCGAAATGAACGGTGCAGGCGATAAAAAAAAATGGCCACCCATTTTCGTGGGATGTTTTCATATTTGTGTCACCATTTGTGTTATTTTTCTTGTTAACCAAACCGACGCTTTCTTAACCGTATTTGTTGGGAGGAAAATTCACAACTCGTTGTCATTATAAGAATTAGTGAGGTGTTAACTCGTAGCTAACACCCATTTCTTATAATGCATCAGGTTATCTAAAAGAGAGTAACCTAACACAGAATATTCGGTAGGAAAATAAAGACAAGTCAATTAATACTATATAACATTTAATTTAACAAAACTCCCATTCTCATAATGCATTAGGTTACCTAAAAGAGAGTAACCTAACACAGAATATTCGGTAGGAAAATAAAGACAAGTCAATTAATACTATATAACATTTAATTCAACAAAACTCCCATTCTCATAATGCATTAGGTTACCTAAAAGAGAGTAACCTAACACAGAATATTCGGTAGGAAAATAAAGACAAGTCAATTAATACTATATAACATTTAATTTAACAAAACTCCCATTCTCATAATGCATTAGGTTACCTAAAAGAGAGTAACCTAACACAGAATATTCGGTAGGAAAATAAAGACAAGTCAATTAATACTATATAACATTTAATTCAACAAAACTCCCATTCTCATAATGCATTAGGTTACCTAAAAGAGAGTAACCTAACACAGAATATTCGGTAGGAAAAATAAAGACAAGTCAATTAATACTATATAACATTTAATTCAACAAAACTCCCATTCTCATAATGCATTAGGTTAACTAAAAGAGAGTAACCCAACACAGAATATTCGGTAGGAAAATAAAGACAAGTCAATTAATACTATATAACATTTAATTCAACAAAACTCCCATTCTCATAATGCATTAGGTTAACTAAAAGAGAGTAACCTAACACAGAATATTCGGTAGGAAAATAAAGACAAGTCAATTAATACTATATAACATTTAATTCAACAAAACTCCCATTCTCATAATGCATTAGGTTACCTAAAAGAGAGTAACCTAACACAGAATATTCGGTAGGAAAATAAAGACAAGTCAATTAATACTATATATAACATTTAATTCAACAAAACTCCCATTCTCATAATGCATTAGGTTACCTAAAAGAGAGTAACCTAACACAGAATATTCGGTAGGAAAATAAAGACAAGTCAATTAATACTATATAACATTTAATTCAACAAAACTCCCATTCTCATAATGCATTAGGTTACCTAAAAAGAGAGTAACCTAACACAGAATATTCGGTAGGAAAATAAAGACAAGTCAATTAATACTATATAAACATTTAATTCAACAAAACTCCATTCTCATAATGCATTAGGTTAACTAAAAAGAGAGTAAACCTAACACAGAATATTCGGTAGGAAAATAAAGACAAGTCAATTAATACTATATAACATTTAATTTAACAAAACTCCATTCTCATAATGCATTAGGTTACCTAAAAGAGAGTAACCTAACACAGAATATTCGGTAGGAAAATAAAGACAATTCAATTAATACTATATAACATTTAATTCAACAAGACTCCCTTTCTCATAATGCATTAGGTTATCTAAAAGAAAGTAACCTAACACAGAATATTCGGTAGGGAAATAAAGACGTCAATTAATACTATATAACATCTAATTTCTTCAACATTCAAAAAGGGAACTAAGTTTCCGTCCCAAGTTTAGTCATAATATGTTTGATGAACATGAAAAGTCTAAACAACAAAGAGGTGGAAACTACTTACTATTATTTACTATTAGACAGGCACCATGGGCGTCGGTTTGGAGGGGCAAATTACTACGTCTGTCGTTTCACCAGTCATATTCGTAAAAGAAGAATAATATAAGCCGATTTTGCATTTCAACGAATTTTAATTCAAAATCTAACTACACTGACAGACATAATTCGTAGGCTACCCACGAATTATGTAACGCACACACACACACACACACACACACACACACACATATATATATATATATATATATATAAGAAATCTGTGTTTTCATATCCTTTTATCTATACTTATATATATATATATATATATATATATATATATATATATATATATATATATATACTGGGGAGACTTGCTGACCACCTGAACTTCGGTGATAACCAC
>CM042161.1:22079453-22084453 GCA_023376005.1 Doryteuthis pealeii | reverse complement strand
TGCCATAAAGATTCCAGAATCGGAACTTCACCACTAGATGCAGTTTAATGTTATACCCAGGACACTAAAACCCTCAGCCACTGCCTTCTAGTACATATATGATAAAAAGGCACGGGGGCGCGTGGTCTAATAGTTAGAGTCGTACGAAATGGGCTTGTCGACCAGAGTTCAATTCCTGGACGAAGCTGATTAGATTTCACATGGCGCTAGTACCCTTGGGAAAGGTATGAATTCAATTCTCCCTCCAGCTATGGGTAAATAGTAGGACAGACTGAGCTCTTTAACCATGACTAGGTAACCAGTCTAGGAGAAGGAAAACTCTGAATTCAAAGCTGTTAAACTCCGCTTAAGAAATTGACCTTGTGTCGCATCTTACTCGTGCGGAGGGGTTGGTAAATATATAAAATGGGTTGGTAGGTTTGCCATAAAAGCAATAGAGCTGGGACAATCATATAAGTGCTAGGGCATGACGTGACCAGTCGATTGATCGGAGAGGGCCTCACTGACCACTATGATTGTAATGAAATTTGATTCTTTTTGTGTAATGTTCCTGATTTTTAAACTCGCAGAACCGAGGAATTATAAACAAATTGTGGTTAAATCGAACTTAACGGACCTAAATTCCACCATCGTATGTCACCTCAACGAAAGAAGAAAACTACCAAAAATCAAAATTACCGAATTTAATTAAATTTTCAGTGTTGATATATTGATGAATAAAGATATAATGCACCAGTTATTTTATTTTAAAACTTTTACAGTTTTTTAGGTCAGTTAACTTTGAACCACGTATCTTTGAGAATCTGTGATACGCCTGGGCGAATGGATTTCTCACAATAGGATTATATATGATTATATAGTTGAAGAAATATTCGAAAAACAAGAATAACAATTTAAAGGTTCCACGGTTAAAATATGCCATTCCAAAAATATCCAATGCAAACACATACTAAATCTGGCAACAAAAACATGGAATTAATATAGGCCTCTATGTGAACTCCGATAAAACAGAATTCATGAGTTTCAAAAATAAAGGAAACATCTCCACACTCAACGGCAAGCCTCTTAAGCCAGCAGAACAATTCACGTACCTGGGTGGTAATATCTCCTCCACAGAGAGCGATGTTAATACACGGATAGCAAAGGCATGGTCGGCCATAAATAGATTATCAGTCATATGGAGGTCCGATCTCCCTGACAAGCTAAAGCGACAGTTCTTCCAGGCTGTGGTTGTGTCAGTGCTCCACCTGGACCCTAACAAAGCGTCTTAAGAATAAGCTAGATGGGAGCTACACAAGAATGCTGCGCGCAGTCTTGAACAAGTCATGGAAGCAGCACCCCACAAGGAAACAGCTGTACGGTCACCTGCCCCCATCTCACAAACTATCCGAGTGAGACGGACAAGACATGCAGGACACTGCTAGAGAAGCAAGGATGAACTCATAAGCGACGTTCTCCTGTGGAAGCCAACACATGGACAGGCAAGTGTGGGGCGCCCAGCAAGGACCTACATTGACCAGCTATGTGACGATGCTGGCAGCAATGAATGATAGGGAAGGTTGGCGAAAGATTGTCATGGATACCCGTGCTGTATGCGTGACATGATGATGATAATGATGAAATAAACTAATAACAGTTAAGACACAAAACAGTTTTATTTAACATTCTGACTTCATTCTTTAAACTTAACTAGATTAAATTGTTATCCCAACTGTTATTAATACTCGTATTCTTTAATTGCACGACCGTTATCATATATGTAATTGGTTTACTATTTAAAGACGTTGGTGGATTGTCGATCAATTGCTTGTTGGATGTATAGATGAACTGACAAGGATTATACGATGCTTTAACACGGATTAAACTTGGTTAAATCGAACTTAACGGACCTAAATTCCACCATCGTATGTTACCCGGACGAAAGAAAAAACTACCAAAAATCAGGGAATTAACCGAATTTAATGAAATTTTCAGTGTTGATATATTGATGAATAAAAGATATAATGCACCAGTTATTTTATTTAAAAACTTTTACATTTTTTCAGGTCAATTAACTTTGAACCACGTATCTTTCAGAATCTGTGTTACGCCTCAAAGATACGTGGTTCAAAATTAACTGACCTAAAAAACTGTAAAAGTTTTTAAATAAAATAACTGGTGCATTATATCTTTTTTGATATCTCAAACTGAAAATTTCATTAAATTCGGTTAATTTACTCATTTTTGTTATTTATTTTCTTTCGGCTGGGTGACATACGATGGTGGAATTTAGGTTCGTTAAATTCGATTTAACCCAAATTGTTTACTTGTTCAGATATTTATGAACAGTATTGGATATCTCAAGAAAAATCTAGATAAGATGGAATATTTCGTTACAGATATCCGAGAAGCTATTCTTGAAATTAAGAGCAAAAAATTTGTAAATAATAATAATAATAATAATAATAATAATAATAATAATAATAATATATATTGATAATAAAATAAAATAAATAAAAATAGGGAATTCTTTAGATTTCTAACATTCTACGATTCTTGAATTCCGAAAGAAGTAAAACATCTGAAGAATTTTGTTGATTCTTAGCAGCTGTCTTCGAAATAAAGAAAATACGCAGATCGTTTACGTGGGAGGTAAACTTGCTAAACTTTAGTTAGTTTGACAAAAGGTTACAAGTGTAAGAGCACCCAGCGTTGGAATATTATTTCATATATATATTTACCAACCCCTCCGCACGAGCAGGATGTGACACAAGGTCAATTTCTTAAGCGGAGTTTAACTGGTTTGAATTCAGATTTTTCCTTTTCCTAGACTGGTTACCTAGCCATGATTAAAGAGCCATGTCTGCCCTGCAATTTTCCCATAACTGGAGAGAGAATTGGATTCATACCTTTCCCAAGGGTATTAGCATCATGTGAAATGCAATCAGCTTCGTCCAGGAATTGAACTCTGGTCGACGAGTCTATTTCCTACGACTCTAACCATTAGACCACGCTATTTTTTTCATATAAGGTGTGCTGAAGTCCACCACTTAAACTTATAGACTCTGCTTGGGCTCGTGAATTAAATCCAGCCAATCAACAGCTCGAATACGTGGTTAGTTAACTATTTAATCGCCGATCTTGAAAGGCGTTCATTTGCCCGTATTCGACACGGACGAACGGAGCTAAAACAAGGACTCTGTTCAACCAAAGGATTCTACCCAACACTAAGGAACACAAAGAACAACCAAAGGATTCTTCATTGAGGATCAGCCTCTGCTTAACACAAGGGATCTCCATTGTAAAGTGCTCTCATTTGAAGCTTAAAATGGCCACAAAAATTGTAAAACTCAGTGAGGATCTGCGCCTGTGTCTTCGGCCACTGGACCGGTGCTGTAATTAACGGTGTGATCCCAGGGGTCCACCCCCACATCAGGAAACATCTGCCCCATTGTTTTAAAGGGGCGAGGCTGGCTTTATTGCCCAGTGCCTGAGGTGCCCCATAGAGGGGAAATGCCGACGAGATCCACGGAATTTTTGTGCCCGCCATCCCATGAGCTTCGGTTCGTGGATGGTCCCACATTAATAGGGCCTTGTGCCTGACTTGCATACGTAGGATGCGTAGTAAATACCTCACTGCTGGAAGAAAGAGCAGCTTCCTAAGCATTTCTCAATGTCGTGGAACTTCTTGTTTACGTTTGAATCAATTGCATCTTTCGTATTTTCGAGAAATAGTCTGCGAATTATTTAGTATCACAGCACTTTCTATCTTTTTATCTTGAAAAATATATATATAAACACATTTTTTGAAATAATTTTGATATGTTGGACTGTTGTCCACAGTAAAATCGGGAACTGTTCAGACGTTTTTTTTAAATTACCTTAAAAGAAGTCATCTTCAAAAGATTTCTCAAGAATTCAAACGTGGTTTCGGGGCTTAAATCGTTAACACTTACTCAAGGGAGCTCCAAGCGGCATAAATGCTACCAGACTTATTGAACAGAAATGAGATTAGATATAGATAAATAAAATGGAATAACTTACTTATTAGATAAAACAAAAACAATAGTAAAAATATACTACCAAACTTCACCTGGGGAAAAAATGACATACAAAAAAACCAAGGAGGTCGTACCAACCCAAAATAATCGATTAATACTATAACACTTGGCCAAAAGAACACACACACACACACACACACACACACACACACACACACACAATTATATATATATATATATAATATATATATATATATATATATATATAAACCGCTAGGATTATCTAAGTCCCATCTATGGGTTAAATAGAAAAATATATCTATAAAAAAATTGTATTATCCATTAAGAATTGATTTATTTCAAATATTTATCGGCATTGAATGACCCACTGAGGTTGATATGCCGTAAAACAAACCAAACCAAAACAAAACAAAACAAAGGAGTATCTAAATCTAATATGTAAAAAGTGCTCGATACCTAAGTAGAGCAAATAAACCTAATGAGTCAGATATACCTACTGATAGTTTCGCTTAGTAGCTCATCAGGGCAAGAATCTTGCGAAACTATTCGTAGGTATATCTGACTCATTAGGTTTAATTATATATATATATATATATAATATATATATATATATATATTATATATATATATGACAGACCCATGCTTCTTGTGTCTACAGGAAAAGTTAGAAATAATTAGATTCCCAAATAAAAATGACTTGATAAAAAGAATGAGTTCCTAGGAAAATGTATGCATAGATTACGCAATGCATTAGAATACCAATACGATATAATTGATTAATAAGGGCATAATACAGTAAAATTATGATATAGCAGTAACAAAGAAAAACTACTAGAAGAAATACAGAAATAAATTTTTAAAAAAATTAGCCATACTCCAGCCTAACTGACCCCACACAGGTCAATAGAGTAAGTTGAAGATAGTGGTAAGGGTTAATAAAAGTATGCTGTTACAGCGCGCTACTACCCACGTAGGTCAAAATAGGAGGAGTTTAACCCC
>CM042161.1:22059453-22069453 GCA_023376005.1 Doryteuthis pealeii | reverse complement strand
AACTTTTTAATATGGTGGAATTCGTGGATTAGTCCACCAAAGTTCCGGTCCCGAGTACCTTCGGCACTTCGAAGTGCCATCATTAGGGGTGATGTGTTCCAATTTTTCAAATTATATTAATGTATGTGGAGGCTTAAACAAAATTAATTTCCAATGCATTTTAAAATGCATATAACACCTTTCCCATCAATTCTTCTCCTCCAGCTACACACACATTAATATAATTTGTAAAACTGGAACACATCACTCCTGATAATGGCACTTCGAAGTGTCGAAAATACTCGGCAACTGAACTTTGGTGGACTAATCTACAAATTCCGCCCAAATATTAAAAAGTTGGCCAGAAAACTTGAAAATATCACAAATAAAATTGTTAAACAGGATGATGTCTTTGTTTAATTTAACATATGTCATATATATATAATATATTATATATATATTATATATATACTATATATATATATATATATTGTTGGTTACAATGCAAGTGTAAAGAAAAAGAGGTAACTATGGTGCTGTTTGTTAACCTGTGATTTATTCTTAATATTTCGTGAGATAAACATCTCTTCTATAGAAGATCTCCAGAACTGAAGTTGTTGCTAGTGACTGTCTGTTGGGTTCTGTCTCATGCCTTCCAAACTCTCTGCCTCTGTGCGTGCGCGTGCGCGTGTGTGTGTATGTTTGTCTTATATGTGTGTGCTTGTTCAACAGTTTTTGATTATCATTCCAGATCTGGCTCACCCTCTAAGCATAAGCCTGAGAACCACAATGTTCCTGGCTCGATACCGGCCCTCAGCAACTAAGCGAAAGTAGCACAGGGATCTGTGCGGTAAAGTGAGGGGCTGATGGAAGGTGTGTCTTCACCTCAGACCATCATGCCACCCCAAGCCACCCCAATGACTTTTTACTTTATTATCTAGTTAAAGTAAAATCATTGGGTAGCATGTATTGGTTAATAGCAGTAAATAAATATTGTTATACATATTTTTTTTACAATTTTTATATAATTTATATATTTTTTTAATTTTTATATTTTATTTTTTGTTATATATATTACTTATGTATATTTTTTATATACATTTTTTATGTATATTTTTTATATATAATTTTTTTATATATTTCTTTATAAATTTTTATATTTTATATTCTATATATCATTTTTTTGTTTTATCCTTACTCTATACTTTTTCAGACTCATTCAATAGTTTAATTCATAGTTTAATTTTGTCTGACTACCATTCCCATAGGAAACCAGACCTTGAAGAGTATCCTTTTTTCTCATTGGCTTCCTGTCGCCATTGGTGACAGTCTTCCAATTTAATTTTTTTTTCTTTTGAGAAGTAAATCTTTCAGTTTTCTGCAATTCAAATTATATTGATCTACCATCTGATGAGACGAAATTTGGGAGCTATATTAAATCAACTTAGATTTATAAGGCCCCAATTTTGTCGAAATAAATTATTATTGGAATAACGGTTGTTGAGTTTTCCTTCCTTTCAAAGATAAATATTGCTCTGTATATAATCTAAAAAGTTATTTATACATTGAGCTTTTTTTAGTGATTTAAAGACATTCACTGTATTTATACACACTGGATCATACAATATCTAATCACAGTGTGTCTTAGAAATCACATATAGAACCATCCCTTAACTACCACGTTTTGGATACCTCTCATCATATATATAATATATATATAATATATATTATATATATATATATATATATATATATATACAGATGGAGGTGCGTGGTCGTATAATAGTTCCACGTTAGGAAATGGAGCTGACAAGACGAGTTCAAATACTGGACGAGGATGTTAGCATTCACATAGCACTTCGGAAATGTATTTAAACCAATATTCTACCTCCAGCTCTGGAATATAGTAGGGCAGACTTGGCTCTTAAGTCTTAGTTAGGCAACGCTAGGAGAGGAAAAACTCTAATTTAAGCCTGGTTTAACTTCGTAATGATTTTATTCACATCCTGCTTTGTTGAATGAGGCGCTGTGTGTATATATATATATATATATATAATATATATATAATATATATATATTATATAATATGTCCCAGGGACCCACTCCCCAGGCAATGACCTTCCCTCGTCGATTTAAGAGGCAGCCTGGTTTATTGCCAGTGCGCCCCTTGACGGGTAATGCCAACGAGATCAACGCATGTTTTGTGCAGTACCACCCCATGAGCGCGCGGCATACCTCTTCAAGCGGGGTTGCCTCAGGCACTGGGCAATAAACCCCAGCCCTGCCCCTTAAATCGACGAGGGCAGGTGGGTTTTTTACCGGCGTGGGATATATATATAAAACAAAAAATATATTGCCTCGGTGGAGGACCCCCTGCGATCAAAAAAATGTTAGCTTGCTACAGTCAAAACCGGAGTTAGATAGGTATTTGCCTTTCATCCCTACTTATGAGGCGTGAACAAGGGATCATTTTATGTGCCTTCCCACAAGCCGAAGCGGGGATCATGGGTGTGGGTTCACGCACAAAAACTATGCGCCGTTGATCTCGTTGGCATTACCCGTCAAGCGAGGCCCGCACTGAGCAACTAAACCCAGCCCTGCCTCTTAAATCGAGAGGGGAAGTATTGCCTGGGGAGGATGGCGTCCCTGGCGCATCATTATATATATATATATAATATATATTAATATATATACTATATATAATATATATATTTACACCAGCGCACTCATACCACAAAGCAGGACTGTTGACATAAAATCAATACGAAGTTAAACAGGCGCTTACAATTCAGAGGTTTTCCTTTCCTAGGACTGGTTGCCTAACTAAGACTTAAGAGCCAAGTGCTTGCCCCTACATATATCCAGAGCTGGAGGTAGAAAATAGTTGGTTTAATACATTTCCGAAGCTGCTTATGTGAAATGCTAACATCCTCGTCCAGTATTTGAACTCGTCTTGTCAAGCTCCATTTCCTACGTGGAAATCTATTTATACGACACGCACCTCCATCTGTACTATAATATATATATATATATGTATATAATACTATATATATATATAGATATATGATATATATATATGAGAGGTATCCAAAACGTGGTAGTAAGGGATTGCGTTCTATATTGTGATTTCTAAGACACACTGTATTATTATTGGCTATGATCCAGGTGTATAAATACACGCTGAATCTTTTAAATTCACAAAAAAGCTTCAATGTATAATAAACTTTTTTAGATTATACTTACAGAGCAATATTTATCTTTGAAAGGGAAGGAAAAAACTCAACACCGTATTCCATAACTAAATTGATACTTTCGACCCAAAATTGGGTGCCTTTTATTAAATCATTGATTTAATATAGCTCCCCAAATTTCGTCTCATCAGATCGGCTAGATCAATATAATTTGAATTGCAGAACTGAAGATTTACTTCTCAAAAGAAAAAAAAAATTAAATGGAAGACTGTCACCATGCGACAGCGAAGCCAAATGAGAAAAAAGGATACTTCTTTTTCAAGGGCTGGCTTTCCTATGGGAATGTTAGTTCAGACAAAATTAAACATGAATTAAAACTATTGAATGAGTCTGAAAAAGTATAGAAAAAAAAAAAATAAAAAAAAACAAAAAAAAAACAAAGCAAAAAAAAGATCAAAACAACAACAATAGTCATAATAAGCATATATATTTAATAGATTAAATTTTTAATTCATAATGATTAGTACATAAAGTAAATAATAAAACAAAAATATAAATATAAAAAATTAAAAAAATATATAAATTAATAAAAAATTGGTAAAAAAATATTGGTATAAAAATATTATTACTGCTATTAACCAATACATTGCTACCCCAATATTTTTAACTTTGACCCTAGATAAATAAAGGTAAAGGTCATTTGGGTGCCTTGGGGTTGGCATGATGGTCTGAGGTGAAGACACACCTATCCTCAGCCCCTCACTTTTACCGCACAGCATCCCTGCTGCATACTTTTCGGCTTAGTTGCTGAGGGCCGTATCGAGCCAGGAACATTGTGGTCTCAGGCTATATGCTTACGAGCGGTGAGCCAGATCTGGACATCGCTGAATCAACACTCGCTCACCTCTTTGACACAACGCACCACAGCCATCCCGTATACACAGCACAAACACCACCCCACCACACCGGCCGCACGCGCACGCCATCAGCACCCCGCGCCCACGAGAGTTCCGAACCCCATCCGAACACCCGGACACACACAAGACCCGACAGCTCCCCACCAGCCACCACACCCTCCTCCCACCGTTCCTCGCGGAGAGTCAATCTACTACGAAGACGCTGCCTCTTCACTTCCTCGTCCACACAAATTACTTACCACAAGCATCTTCACCACATCACAGGCACGCGTCTCAACCACACCATACGCTCACGCACCATCCCACCTTCCTTCTTTTCTCTTCCCTCTCGCCATCTGTAACCACGACGCAACTACCCTCCTCAGCTACACCACCTATACCACACTCACCTAGCTTACCCTGACTCCACAATACCTCACTATCATATACTACCCACTATCCCTCATATACTCCATCTATCATCCGCGCCTGTTACACATTAAACAACACACTACACATGCTCCTGCCTCCCTGTCCCCTAACCTCCTCCTCTACTTGTGAATTCCACCACGCTTTCTCTGCGCGCCGCCAACTCCTTAACTATCTTGGCGGCGCGCAACTTGTAGCATTCAGCTCCACCACACACCAGCTTCAGCGTTGCCCCGCGTAGTCCATTCTTCGACACTTCGGATCACGTCCTTACAGGCACGCTGACATGGTCTCCCAGCCCTCTTACTCACACTCTATACTAATGGTGCCCAGCTGCGTACAGGCTGGAACGAGCAACGAATTCGATGGGAACACAGATGGTCGTCTATCTTGCACTTTATACACCACATGACCATCTCGGCAATATATCATTCTTGTCTTCCGCCCGCACCACTCACACCCTACTACTAACATTTTGCAAAATTGCGGCAACACCCATCACCCTACATCGACAGCGCACTCTACGACATCAGTGCGACCCGAAGCGTCACTCAGGACCGAGAACTTGGTGACCCTAGACCTCAACGAAGTTTCCACCCAAATATTAAAGTAAGCTTCGGCGCCAGAACACCTCCTCACCGAAGATCACCAACTACACAACATGCGTTAAACAGGAGACCTGTGTCCTTCTGTTTCAACTTCAACAATGCCCATTCAAATGAAAAACAACTTGCGCCCCCCCAATACTACCACCACACACACACCACACCCACCCACCACACAACATAGCCTCACCACACACCCCCACCTCCCTAACCTGGTACTACCACTATACCACCAGCCGACCCGTGCTCACTACTATACCACCTCCACCCTACCTTATGCACTACCACTCCAATCCCTACACATCCTATGTCTATTGAATTTCTGAAATTTCTTTTGGCAATTTTTTCGATTTTCCTTGCATTTGTAACATCTTTCACCTGACGATTCGCCTCGCATGAAACCAATATGGTCCGTGAATGTTTCCTTGTCAGCAAATAAATAGATATTGTAAAACCTTTAAATATCCTTATTACTTATTATATCATATCCATATTATTATATTATATATTATATATATATATACCATATCACCTCTACTATATATATATATTATTCATCAAAAAGTTGCTACCACGTTTTCATTCTTAGTAACATTAGCAGGTTATTCCAAAAGTGCTCAATATATTTCGTAGAATTAAGTTTCATAACTATATATATATATAATATATAATATATATATAGTTATATGTACTTTTTCCATGCATGTTGTACAACCTCAGAAGTCCCAACCATCCTTCCTACACACCACACACCACACACACACACATAAACAACATATAAACAACATCATACAACACACACACACACACACAGTCAAAACACACACACACACACACACACACACACACACGCTCGCCACGCAGCACACTCAAACATATATATACATGTATATATTCTGGTCTTCGAATTTCAGTAAAGCGCTTCTTGTGCGGAATATATGTTTTTCGCATAGTAAGTTCAAAAAGAGGAATTCTTAATTCTGACAAACCATTCCTTCACGTGTGAGGGAAAACTATACCAGATACTGGCCCCCCTGGGGTGCCGTCTCACACGTTGACAAAAAAACTGATCCGTTTTGACATTTCAGCCAAATGGCAGCTGAAGCCGAAAAAGAACCCTTGTCTGGCTTGAAAGTCAATTGAAGGGCCAATTATTCGCGTGCAAACGCCCATATCCATATCATACGTAACTTCCAAACAACTGTATATACATATATATCTAATAAATTATATCAATATGCATAAAATATAATATTGTAAATAAACATATGAATATCTAATATATATAATATATATATTATAATATAATATATTATACTATATATATATATATATAAATATTATCATATATACATATATATATATGTGTGTGTGTGTGTGGGTCGCTTGTGCTGTGTGTGTGTGTGTGAAGGAGGAATGAATTCCGACGTATGTAGTTTAGTAAGGAAATTTGAAAAAACCAGGTTAAATAAAATAGTGGTAAGTTATTAGAGACGCTGCATTGTTTCGATCTGTTTAAGTAGAACTTCTCAGGGCCATTTGTTCGGTTATAAGGAAAGCTTTTTAAAAATTATCACAGAATAAGGGGAAAACTGCGATAAATCCTTGTTTATCAATCTGTCAAAATTTGAAGTTTGAAGAAAGCGAACGCCTGGAAGGTAGACGGTTTGACAATAGTCGTCAAAATATATATATATATTATTATATAGTACTTATATATGCTGCTGTGTGTGTGTGCGTTGTTGTGTGTGTTGTTGTGTTGTGTCAAACAACGTATCAACGATGAAAGCTGTATTTGCTAGATAGAAAGCGAAGACATGAATGGAAGTTTAGTATTTTAGAACACAAGGGTGTGTCAAAAAGTACAAAAAATCTCGATTTACACACATTGTATATATATATATATATATATATATATATATATATATATATATATGTGGTGTGGTGCTGTGTGTGTGTCAGTGTTGGTTTGTGTGTGTTGAGACAGACAGAAGACCAGACAGAAGTGAGAGAGAGAGAGCGAGAGAGAGCAGAAGGAGGGGGAAGAGATACTCTCTTTTCCATGGTCAATAAGACCGACATTGGCCTGGAGAGAAATAGACACCACACTCTAGCCGATGTCCGTAAATGGCCGGACCAACTATATCTGATTCTTGTTTTAGCCATAAGCTTCTTCTAAGAACAACAAATCGGTCTGTTCTCGAAGAGATCGTGATTTCCGCCGATAGACACGCTAACCAATGAATGAATAAAAAGAAACCAGTTCAAAATCTACCGACAGCAAAACCATATTAAATGCTTCCACTTGTAACCGTACCACCAACCACCCACACAGCAACTACAAAACCGGGATATCTATTCTGAAATCCAGTTTGTAAACGTTACGCACGTTTTGCTATTAATAATCTGAGGGTAAACGTAGATTAAATATTTAAAATATACGACCAGAAGAAAAAACATCGTCAAAGTCTAAATGTGTCTAGATTTACTTTGTAAATATAAACTATCGTTCATAATATTTACTCAACGAATAATTCTTTACTAGGCAGGACCTGTGGATATACCTGCTATACAATCTTATGGGCCACCCTTTAGGCTTACAAGCAGAGCGCTTGTCAAGCGGGAATGGATCCTGCGTAATCTTCTGGAGTAAAGAATCCTTTGGTTCTTCTGAAAGGTCCTGGATATTGTAAAGTCCCTCCTCAATGATTGGCAAATAACTGTGGCAAGTTATCCAATGTTAAGTAGGTTGAATCAGCACGCATTATGGCTGTTTGATTGGCCGGAGGAATAAACCACTGATCTCGGCTAAGTTTATAAATTCATGGGGAATTGTAGCACACCTTAATACACAAAATATTCCAACAATACCACAGTATGATAATTCTAGTATTTACAACGTTTGATATGTTTTTCTAATGTTACAATTTCATGACAGTCATAGAACGTACCTGTAGTTTAGGAATTTTAAATAAAGTTCGTTAGATTTAAAAACGGAGCGTGGGTATTTTTCCATACCCGTAGGGGATCACGCAGTGACGTGACGATGATCCCAACTGACCTCCGGTACAAACACGTGAAATAAGTTTTAGTAGTCCCAGTCGGCATCGACCCGGGTTCAAGGAGCGTTAGACCTTGTTGTCATCTGCCGGGGGTTCCGTCTCCCCTCCCCCGCCCCCCCCCCCTTTTCCCCCCCCTTTCCCTCCCCCCTCCCCCCCCAGCGCGGCGGAATCAAATGACAGGGTTAGAAAAATAAAGCTTTATTTATTAAAGGAACACCAAGTCTTGGTTGTTTTTATTGAATGTTAAGACATATTGACCAGAATGTAAGAACTATTAATCCTAATCTGTCTGTCTGTCTGTCTCTGTCGTCTGTCTGTCCGTCTCTTCTCTCTCTCTCTCTCTTCTCTCTCTCTCTCTCTCTCTCTCCCTCTCTCCCCAGTATATACCCGAGATGGCTTTCTCTGTTATTATAGATGCAATTAAAAAACAGCAAAGAAAAACTAATTACAGCAGTCAGTTAAAAACAATTCAACATACAGACAAACGGAAAAACAACAAAAACTATCACACGGAAGAAAACAACTATTGGGATACTTCAAGCGACAAGCTGGTAAGATTGAACATTGAGAAAACTGGACATGGCTTATGAGGTCATCCTTGCTTCTCCAGCAGTGCCCCAATATGTCTTGTTCGTCTAACCGGACAGTTTGTGTGATATAGGGCAAAGTGGAATATGCAGCTTTTTATTAAACAAATTCTGGAAATAACACTCTACCTTGGACTCTCAGTGAAAGGACCCACCAGTTAAAACGTGGGAATAACCCCCGGGTTGGGGGGGCGGAAAGGGGAGGGTTTTTTAAAAAATAATANCCCTCTGGCATCAGGTTCACTGTGATTCGGTATCAGCGATCACAACTCACCTCCATCGACCTTTCCCAAACTTTGTTCAGCACTTGAACTCGTTCGGATTCATTTCCTCTGACGGTAATTATTTGTATTAGATAGGGATAGATGATATCATGTAAGTAAAAGTAAAGTCGTCGGGGTGGCCTAAATTCAATATCAGCCAGACAGCGAGGGAGTCTATCCCCTTTTCACTAGCGCTAGACTAAGGAGATCGTTTTCTGCGTCTGAGGTGGAGCGACACACATACCATCAGCTCCTTACTTTACCGCACAGATCCCTGTGATTTCTACTCATACGCTGAGTTGGCGAGAACCGGTATCGAACTAGGAACCTTGTGGTTTCTAGCCGAACACTCTACTGACTGAGCTAAGTCACAACCACACAAAATTGTCAATATGAATATTTAATGAACGCAATTCCCTAACCTCTAGGTATAAAAGACGTTAAAATCGATCACTCGATCAATCAATTGAAGTTATGCATCAAAAAGGAAGAAAAATACTATCTTTAAAAGGGACTCGAACCTGATTGGTTGGTTGTTTTTTTTGTTGATCTTAACGGCATATCAACCCTGGGGTTATGTCATGCCTAACGGTTAGGAAGTAGTATATGTTGTATATTTATATTTATACTTTTTAGTAATTGGTTTTAACAATGTGTTGTATGGGATTGATAAAGTTCCTGTCGAGATTCGAACCTGAGTCATCCTGTTAAACTACCAACGTCTTCATCCTAGATGCCAACTATGTATCCAAACATTCGGTGGAAAAATTTTAATTTACGATGACTGCTTCTCATCCCCTACCCCCTGTCATCTTTTTAAACACCCTCCCTCCCCACCACGTGTACCATCATTAAAACGACTACTACGAGAGCGACTATTATCACTAATAATACCAATGCTAACAGTCACAGTTATTGTGGTTTTTGGCTATCGTAACTCTAATTATGTTTTCTTGTAGTAGGGTTCGCCGTGATGATGGCGACGGTG
>CM042161.1:22044453-22056953 GCA_023376005.1 Doryteuthis pealeii | reverse complement strand
ATTATACATATAGTAGCTCTTCATCAAAGAGGACAGACAAAAAAACTTTATCCAATTATTAATATAGATATAGTAGCTCTACATAAAAGAGGACAGACAAACAAATTTTATCCAATTACTAATATAGATATAGTAGCTCTACATAAAAGAGGACAGGCAAACAAACTTTATCCAATTATTATTATACATATAGTAGCTCTTCATCAAAGAGGACAGACAAACAAACTTTATCCAATTATTAATATAGATATAGTAGCTCTACATAAAAGAGGACAGGCAAACCAACTTTATCCAATTATTATTATACAATATAGTAGCTCTTCATCAAAGAGGACAGACAAACAAACTTTATCCAATTATTAAATATAGATATAGTAGCTCTACATAAAAGAGGACAGACAAACAAACTTCACCCAATTATTAATATAGATATAGTAGCTCTACATAAAAGAGGACAGACAAACAAACTTTATCCAATTATTATTATACATATAGTAGCTTTATCATTATTAATATAGATATAGTAGCTCTACATAAAAGAGACAGACAAACAAACTTTATCCAATTATTAATATAGATATAGTAGCTCTACATAAAAGAGGACAGACAAACAAACTTTATCCAATTATTAATATAGAAATATTAGCTCTACATCAAACAGGACAGACAAACAAACTTTATCCAATTATTAATATAGATATAGTAGCTCTACATAAAAGAGGACAGACAAACAAATTTTATCCAATTACTAATATAGATATAGTAGCTCTACATAGAAGAGGACAGGCAAACAAACTTTATCCAATTATTATTATACATATAGTAGCTCTTCATCAAAGAGGACACAAACAAACTTTATCCAATTATTAATATAGATATAGTAGCTCTACATAAAAGAGGACAGACAAACAAACTTTATCCAATTATTAATATAGATATAGTAGCTCTACATAAAGAGGACAGACAAACAAACTTTATCCAATTATTAATATAGAAATATTAGCTCTACATCAAATAGGACAGACAAACAAACTTTATCCAATTATTAATATAGGTAGCTCTACATAAAAGAGACAGACAAACAAAACTTTATCCAATTACTAATATAGATATAGTAACTCTACATCAAACAGGACAGACAAACAAACTTTATCCAAATTAATATAGATATAGTAGCTCTACATAAAAGAGGACAGACAGACAAACTTTATCCAATTATTAATATAGATATAGTAGCTCTACATAGAAGAGGACAGGCAAACAAACTTTATCCAATTATTATTATACATATAGTAGCTCTCATCAAAGAGGACAGACAAACAAACTTTATCCAATTATTAATATAGATATAGTAGCTCTACATAAAAGAGGACAGAAAAACAAACTTTATCCAATTATTATTATACATATAGTAGCTCTTCATCAAAGCGGACAGACAAACAAACTTTATCCAATTATTAATATAGATATAGTAGCTCTACATAAAAGAGGACAGACAAACAAACTTTATCCAATTATGAATATAGATATAGTAACTCTACATAAAAGAGGACAGACAAACAAACTTTATCCAATTATTAATATAGATATAGTAGCTCTACATAAAAGAGGACAGACAAACAAACTTTATCCAATTATTAATATACATATAGTAGCTTTACATAAAAGAGGACAGACAAACAAATTTTATCCAATTACTAATATAAATATAGTAGCTCTACATAAAAGAGGACAGGCAAACAAACTTTATCCAATTATTATTATACATATAGTAGCTCTTCATCAAAGCGGACAGACAAACAAACTTTATCCAATTATTAATATACATATAGTAGCTCTACATAAAAGAGGACAGACAAACAAACTTTATCCAATTATGAATATATAGATATAGTAACTCTACATAAAAGAGGACAGACAAACAAACTTTATCCAATTATATTAATATAGTAGCTCTACATAAAAGAGGACAGACAAACAAACTTTATCCAATTACTAATATAGATATAGTAACTCTACATAAAAGAGGACAGACAAACAAACTTTATCCAATTATTAATATAGAAATATTAGCTCTACATCAAACAGGACAGACAAACAAACTTTATCCAATTATTAATATAGATATAGTAGCTCTACATAAAAGAGGACAGACAGACAAACTTTATCCAATTACTAATATAGATATAGTAGCTCTACATAGAAGAGGACAGGCAAACAAACTTTATCCAATTATTATTATACATATAGTAGCTCTTCATCAAAGAGGACAGACAAACAAACTTTATCCAATTATTAATATAGATATAGTAGCTCTACATAAAAGAGGACAGAAAAACAAACTTTATCCAATTATTATTTATACATATAGTAGCTCTTCATCAAAGCGGACAGACAAACAAACTTTATCCAATTATTAATATAGATATAGTAGCTCTACATAAAAGAGGACAGACAAACAAACTTTATCCAATTATGAATATAGATATAGTAACTCTACATAAAAGAGGACAGACAAACAAACTTTATCCAATTATTAATATAGATATAGTAGCTCTACATAAAAGAGGACAGACAAACAAACTTTATCCAATTATTAATATACATATAGTAGCTTTACATAAAAGAGGACAGACAAACAAATTTTATCCAATTACTAATATAAATATAGTAGCTCTACATAAAAGAGGACAGACAAACAAACTTTATCCAATTATTAATATAGAAATATTAGCTCTACATCAAACAGGACAGACAAACAAACTTTATCCAATTATTAATATACATATAGTAGCTCTACATAAAAGAGGACAGACAAACAAATTTTATCCAATTACTAATATAGATATAGTAGCTCTACATAGAAGAGGACAGGCAAACAAACTTACTCTTATCAAAGAGGACAGACAAACAAACTTATCCAATTATTAATATAGATATAGTAGCTCTACATAAAAGAGGACAGACAAACAAACTTTATCCAATTATTAATATAGATATAGTAGCTCTACATAAAAGAGGACAGACAAACAAACTTTATCCAATTATTAATATAGAAATATTAGCTCTACATCAAACAGGACAGACAAACAAACTTTATCCAATTATTAATAAGGATATAGTAGCTCTACATAAAAGAGGACAGACAGACAAATTTTATCCAATTACTAATATAGATATAGTAGCTCTACATAGAAGAGGACAGGCAAACAAACTTTATCCAATTATTATTATACATATAGTAGCTCTACATAGAAGAGGACAGACAACAAACTTTATCCAATTATTAATATAGATATAGTAGCTCTTCATCAAAGAGGACAGACAAACAAACTTTATCCAATTATTAATATAGATATAGTAGCTCTACATAAAAGAGGACAGGCAAACAAACTTTATCCAATTATTATTATACATTAGTAGCTCTTCATCAAAGAGGACAGACAAACAAACTTTATCCAATTATTAATATAGATATAGTAGCTCTACATAAAAGAGGACAGACAAACAAACTTCATCCAATTATTAATATAGATATAGTAGCTCTACATAAAAGAGGACAGACAAACAAACTTTATCCAATTATTATTATACATATAGTAGCTCTTCATCAAAGAGGACAGACAAACAAACTTTATCCAATTATTAATATAGTATAGTAGCTCTACATAAAAGAGGACAGACAAACAAACTTTATCCAATTATGAATATAGATATAGTAACTCTACATAAAAGAGGACAGACAAACAAACTTTATCCAATTATTAATATAGAAATATTAGCTCTACATCAAACAGGACAGACAAACAAACTTTATCCAATTGCTAATATAGATATAGTAGCTCTACATAGAAGAGGACTGGCAAACAAACTTTATCCAATTATTATTATACATATAGTAGCTCTTCATCAAAGAGGACAGACAAACAAACTTTATCCAATTATTAATATAGATATAGTAGCTCTACATAAAAGAGGACAGACAAACAAACTTTATCCAATTACTAATATAGATATAGTAACTCTACATAAAGAGGACAGACAAACAAACTTTATCCAATTATTAATATAGAATATTAGCTCTACATCAAAGAGGACAGACAAACAAACTTTATCCAATTATTAATATAGATATAGTAGCTCTACATAAAAGAGGACAGACAGACAAATTTTATCCATTACTAATATAGATATAGTAGCTCTACATAGAAGAGGACAGGCAAACAAACTTTATCCAATTATTATTATACATATAGTAGCTCTTCACCAAAGAGGACAGACAAACAAACTTTATCCAATTATTAATATAGATATAGTAACTCTACATCAAAGAGGACAGACAAACAAACTTTATCCAATTATTATTATACATATAGTAGCTCTACATATATGAGGACAGACCAACACAATTTATCCAATTATTAATATAGATATAGTAGCACTACATCAAAGAGGACAGACAAACAAACTTTATCCAATTATTATTATACATATAGTAGCTTTACATAAAAGAGGACAGACAAACAAACTTTATCCAATTATTAATATAGATATAGTAACTCTACATAAAAGAGGACAGGCAAACAAACTTTATCCAATTATTAATATAGAAATAGTAGCTTTACATCAAACAGGACAGACAAACAAACTTTATCCAATTATTAATGTAGATATTGTCGCTCTACATCTAAGCTGACAACCTCTTCTTAATTATTTATGTAGAAATAGTATCCCTGCATGTAAGAGGACAGACCAACAAATCCTTCCAAATTATTGATATAGATTTTCATTCCTTTTGTTTAATTTCATAATACATTATTTCATTCTTATCTATCAAATTTATTATCAAGACGTCCATTATAGCCAAAAGACTTTCTGGCTCATTAATATTCTAGGCTGTTGATAAGGCGATAAAAAAAATCTTCCAATGTACGAAACTGACAAGAATCTCATCTTTTGTAATTGTTAATTCCTCAGAAATTCTTCCTTATTTCATTGTTTACCGATTCTAAAATTTCCAGACATTTCATGCTTCACCAATCATTTTATGTTCAATATCGTTTATTTACTGATTTGAAATCTAAAATTAATAGATTCCTTCATAAAAAATGGCAACAACACTGGAATAACAAAATCCACAATAAACTCTTCCTAATCAAACCCATTTTGGGAGGCTGGAGACCAACTTTAAGGAAGTCTAGAAAGGAAGAAGTCATTGTATCCCGATTACACATTGGTCATACAAGAATAACGCACTCCAATATACTCAAACAAGAACAACAACCACAATGTGAAACATGTCAAACACCTTTGACAGTTAAACACTTATTCATGGAATGCAAGTTTTTTGCTCACATCAGAAACCGTTTTTTTTAAAGCAAACAATATGAAAGATCTGTTTGAAAATGTCAGAATGGAGGATATTCTCTCTTTTTTTGAGGGAAATAAAATTATACCATAGAATATAGACGTGAAACAAATCAATACCATACAACATAATCCACAAAACGCCTGCCTAGATTATATTTCAGTTACTTATCCGCCGAATTCTTATTCCTGATGAGTGTCGTCACCTCAGCTAAATAATGGACCATTCCGTTTTTATTATAAAGAAAGAAAGGGAAGAAAAAGGACATACTACACAGAAAAATATAATAAGAAAGAAATAGCGTAGGGCAAAGGTAGAGAGAATAGTTGAGCGCGCGGAAGCGAAAGCGCTAATCTGTTCCAATCGAACTTAATGAAAAGATGAAAAGAAGGAAAGAAAGAAAAATAGAGTGAGAGAAAGAGTTAAATCAAGATTATTATGCATTTTACATATTGAACTATTTTGTCATAGCTCTTAAGTAAACATATCAAAAATTGTAATAAATAAATTATCATACTGTGGTATATCCACATGTCGTGTCAGTAGCCATAGTTACGAATCAATTTCAGCCACTAAGCCACATTGCTTGCTGCCTTTTCAAGCCGGGAGCTGATTATAGCAACGGCCGAATTTCGTAACTAAATACCGAATCGGCAAAATTAAGAGCCACGACAATCAACAGCAGCAATAATATACATGGTGACTAGATAAATAAAACTTTAGACCATAAAGGAAATAAACTTTTCTGTCAACAAGTAGTGGGGGGTGTCAACAAGTGGGAGGGGGCGTTTCCGACTGTTCAAAACGTTGTTGTCTGCAGGAAGTCTATCTATACATATATAAAGGGCAGTTGTGTGTATCTGTATGTCCGGAGGAAACTTTGAAAATAAAAAAAATTAACGACAAAGTAAATATATATACACATTAAATATCACCAGGGCTTGGTTCTTTATCAAAAACAATAGAGATTTGATTTATAGTCGTCAAGATAATTAAAAAATAAAATTTAAATGATAACAGCATGGATTTTTTTTTTCATTTAATATTTTAGATAGTCAGAGTAGATTTTCAGAGTAGCTGGATCAATGCAAGGTCTATTTTTTAAAATAGGAATTTAAAGGGGGCATCCCACGAGGATTCAACTCACGATATCTTCCAAAATATAAATAAAATCTTCATTATTTTTGCTCAAAAACCAAGCCCCGGTGATAGTGAACGTATATATATATATATATATATATTTACTTTGTCGTTAATTGTTTTATTTTCGAAGTTTCCTCCGGACATACGCATATACACAACTGCCCTTTATATATGTACGAACAGCGGCTACTAACTGTAACCCTAATCCCTGACCCTAACCCTAACCCTAACCCTAAACCCCAACCCTAACCCTAAACCTAACCCCTAACCCCTAACAAACAACCGGATTTTGACCGTGTAACTGAAAAAGTGTCCTTATGAAACGAGATCGCAAAAGGGGTGCCTAAAGGTCATATTGTCCTCCATAATTTTGTTTATAAATCGTAATAAAATTCATGATTATTTCACTAGAAATAAACTTGGTAATAGATTCCCCTTATAATAGAGCCAAATGAAACGACCACGTCTTATTTTTACCTATATATCTAAATAAAATGCCAAGAATTATTAATATACACATTTTATCAACATCTCCGCATGAGCAGAGTGTGGCACAAGGTTAACTTCTCAAACAGAGTTTAACAGGATTGATTTAAGAGTTTTTCTTCTCCTAGACTGGTTGCTTAAGCAAACTTAAAGGGCTTAGTCTGCTATGGTATTTGCCCATAGTTGGAACAGCCTTGTACACACACACACACACACACACACACACACACACACATATATATATATATATATATATATAATATATTAATATTTTGAAGGCCAATACAATGCGCATGAAAAATAAAAACAAAAAGATGTTATTTTTGTCTTATCGATTTCGAAGCATGAACTTCATCATCAGAGTTTCGTACCAGAAACATTTTTTTTCGTATCAGAAAAAGTTTTCTGATACGAAACTCTGATGATGAAATTCATGCTTCGAAATCGATAAGACAAAAATAACATCTTTTTGTTTTTATTTTTCATACGCATTGTATTGGCTTTCAAAATATTAATATATTATAACATACTTAACAATGCTTCAAGCAAATTACCAATTGCTTTATATAATATATATATATATATATATATATATATATATATATATATAATATATATATAATTCAAAGATTAGGCGAAGAACTCTTCCTTATGACGTAGTAGTTTTTCAAATGTCGTAATTTGCAGAGCTCAATGTGTGCTCTTATTGTCTGAGTCACTGTGCAAAATTATATCAGGAAAAATAAAAATAAAGATTTAGAAATCTTCTTTGTTATTTTTTCCTTATATATATATATATATATATATATATATCGCCCCCGACGATATATATATATAATAGTTCTGTTTTTTTTGGTCACCCTGTAATATCATGTTACTCAACTAGTAAATAACCATTTCAACACATGCGCAACACCATTAAGTCTGCAGAGACTGTAATTGTCAAGAACTTACCGGAACGCCGAGTGAAGGGGAAAAATCGATGACTGATATCATTAAAGTCTGGTGCCAAGTTTGGTACCAAGTTTGGTGGACAAACATAAAATAAAATAAAATAAAATAAATCACCATACAAATTGTTAAGCGTTTCTTGGAACTATCTGAAGACACGTGTTCTATGTCACTCACTAAGTAAAGTCGTCGAGGCGGCCTAATGTCGGTATCAGCAAGACAGTGAGGGAGTCTATCCCCTTTTCAATAGCGCTAGACCAAAGAGATTATTTTAGCATCTGAGGTGGGGCGCCACACCTACCATCAGCTCCTTACTTTACCGCACAGATCCCTGTGCTACTCGTACACTGATTTGGCGAGGGCCGGTATCGAACCAAGAACCTTGTGGTTTCTAGCCGAACGCTCTACCGACTGAGCTTCTAGACCAGTGTTTCTCGCCTTTTTTTGTCTTGGCACCCTGCAACCCATTGCAAGTTTTTTATGCCCCCCCCCATGCCAACTTGCGTTTTTATCCCTCCCCCTCCCTCTGTTATATATATTTACCAACCCCTCCGCACGAGCAGGATGTGACACAAAGTCAATTTCTTAAGCGGAGTTCAACAGGTTTGAATTCAGAGTTTTCCTTCTCCTAGACCGGTTGCCTAATCAAGGTTAAAGGGCCCAGTCTTCCCTACTATTTATCCATAGCTAGAGAGATAGTAGGATTCATACCTTTCCCAAGGGTATTAGCGCAAAGTGAAATGCAATTACCACATCCAGGATTTGAACTCGGGGCGACGAGTCCATTTCCCTTGACTTTAACCATTACACCACACGCTTCCTCTGTTATATACCGTCACTGGACCATACAAAGAACACGCAACACATGTATATATAAAAATATAAAGTGATATTTTTATTATTCGGTTGTGTTTAGAACGAGAGTTGTCGGTAGAGAATGCACATACACTTTTACATTTTTTCAGGTCAGTTAACTTTGAACTACGTATCTTTGAGGCGTAACACAGGTTCTCATACGTTCTCATACGTGGTTCAAAGTTAACTGACCTGAAAAAAAGGTAAAAGTTTTTGAATAAAATAACTAGTGCATTATATCTTTTATTCATTAATATATCAACACTGAAAATTTCATTAAATTCGGTTTATTCCGTGATTTTGGGTTGTTTATTTTTTCGGCGGGTGACATACGATGGTGGAATTTATGGACCATATGACCTTATGACCTCGTTTCACAAGGACATTTTTTTTATTTACATCGCCAAAATCCGGTTGTTTGTTAGAGGTTAGGGTTAGGGGTTAGGGTTAGGGTTAGGGGTTAAGGGTTAGTTTTATAATTAAAAACTCTAAAAATTGTCTGTTAACAAACAACCGGATTTTGACGGTGTAAATGAAAAAAATGTCCTAATGAAACGAGATCGCAAAAGGGGTGCCTAAAGGTCATATTGTCCGAATTTAGGTCCATTAAGTTTGATTTAAGCAGGTTATATATCTATAACTTTCTACTAAATCAGCTCTACTAACGTATTGAGCACTTCATATTCTTTATGACCCTGAGTTATTCGGTTGATATTTGAAATCCTGTGTGCCACGCGTACTTTGATAGTTAGCATGATAGTATGGCACACCATCTTCTGGCCTTGTACCAGACTTAGCAAAACTTAACAAGTGTCAGTAATTGAATAACCGGTTTCTTTTCTTCCGTAGATATTCTTGTTACTACTTTAGACACCAAGGCCGGCCTGACGAGAGAGAGAGAGAGAGAGAGAGAGAGAGAGAGAGAGAGAGAGAGAGAGAGAGACTCTTTAATGAAGTCAATGTCAGATCTGGGTTGGCGAAGCAGAAGAGTCAGATATGCAAATTAATTGAGGTTTTTGTTAAGACTTTTTGTCGGTACAAGGTAAGTACAACTGAACGGAACCAAGAAAACAAATCACGTGATCAAGTTAGACAGAAATTGATCGATTTTTCCCGCCACAATTGAGACGCCAAGCGTGATTCCGACACAGTTATATTTCTTGAGATGAACTGGAGTCTCGGCGCGGAGGGCAAATTTCAGAAAGCGGATCAAGCCGATAATATATATATATATATATATATATATTCCGGTTTAACTCAGTCGGTAGAGTGTTCGGCTAGGAATCACAAGAATCTTGGTATGATAACGGCCCTCGCCAACTCACCGTATGAGTTGTACAGGGAACCGTGCGGTAAAGTTAGGAGATGATGGTAGGTGTGACGCTCCACCTCAAATAATCTCCTTGGTCTAGCGCTAGGGAAAAGGGGATATATTCCCTCTCTGTCTGGTTGATACCGACAATAGGCCGCCTCGACGACTTTACTTATATATATATATATATATATATATATATATATATAAAACGCGTGAATTAATATATATATATATATATATATATATATATATATTACACCATTCATATTTTATTTATTTAATATATATGTTACACCATTCATATTTTTTACATAAAAAAGTAATCTAGAAACAAAGTTGAAAAATATTTCTTTTCTGAAAAAATCCGTTGCAGGCTGACCATGAACAGGTTAAAACTCTTCCTTTTTGAAAAAGAGAATTTTTCTATTTTTGAATTTGAAATATGTCTTCTTCTTTCAAAAACTGTTACACTAAAGATATACAATTATTGACGTTGGCGGAGAAACGCGTAGCAGATGTGCTAATGACGAAACGATCGCATGGCTTGCACGCTTTTTGGAACAACAATGCTTCCGTTTTGAAATTAAATTATTTTCTGCTTCTCCCTCGATGAGTCCGGATTAAAAACAAGTTCTGATGATGATTTTTATAAATCGAAATATTGTTCAATATTAGCTATGAATATGATATAAAATATTTTCATTTTAACAGCATTGTGTGTTTTCATACCCTTATATATATATATATATATATATATATATATATATATATATATATATATATATATATATATTAATTCACGCGTTTCTTAATTGTACGACTGTTATAATCTTGCAACACCCTCTGGTTAAAAGTGAAGCCGTTAAAATCGTCCAAAATGAAATGAAAAAAAAATGTAAATCCTGCTTATCTGGTGTTGCTTATCCGCCGAATTCTTGTTTCTTATGAGTGTTGTCACCTCAGCTAAATAATTGACCATTCCGTTTTTATTATAAAGAAAGAAAGGGAATAAAAAACACATGCTACCCAGAAAAATATAATAAGATAGAAAGAAAGAAAGAAAGAAAGAAAGAGCGTAGGTTTGGTTCTGTTTTTTTTTTTTTTACGGCATATCAACCTCAGTGGGTCATTTAATGCCGAAAACGTTTTGAAATAAATTCATTCTTAATGGACATTCATTTTTTTTATAAACACATTTTTCTATTTAACCCATAGATGGGACCCTAACAGGCACTACCACTCCAATGAGAGCTAAAAATCAACAAAACTCCGCCAATTCTTGGCATTGGAAGCTCAAATTTTGGGGAGTGTCTAACTTTAACATTGTCCACACCTGTACAAAATTGAAGGGGTGGGTGACATGGCCTGGATGATTTGACATGGAATTACTCAGATAAGATTTGCACAATCAAAAAAAGTACAAAATCTTATTATAATAGCGATTGTGTGTCTGTCAGTAACCGAAACTACGTGACTACCAACGGCACAACTCCCTTAGTTATTTATGTTTTATTCTCAATGTTTATTAAACAATCATTATCTAATCTTAATTAGCATCTTATTTATTAACAATGTCTCTTCTACGGTCTAGCTGAGATAGATTTGCCTCAAAACAGCCAATGTTATCAATGTGTTTAAAATTCCGCAATGTGTGTTATATATGATTAAGAAATAAATGCTTACATAGTATATGGTGTGACTAATTTGCATACTGGTTTTGATAGAACTGTGTTTAATAAATAATTACTTAGTTGTTATTGATTTCTAATACTATTGTTTTATTCTTAAACGTATTGAAATCAGTATTATATCAGTTATTCGGACTATTGTCCTCATCTTCATTGTACCCTCCGGCCCTCTTCAGGTATTTCTTTTCGGACTCGGGAATCTTCTTTTCGGACTCGTGAACCTTCTTGTCGTAATCGGGAGCCATCACGGAACTTTGAACCTAATCCTTTATTCAGTCCACAAGGGTATCCTGTTCTCATTCCGCTAACCGTGGATGAATAAAAGGTTTGGTTCGAAGTTCCGTGATGGCTCCCGATTACGACAAGTAGGTTCCCGATTACGACAAGAAGATTCCCGAGTCCGAGAAGGTTCCCGAGTCCGACAAGAAATACCTGAAGAAGGCCGGAGGGTACATCGGCCGAAACGTTGTACAGATAACAATAAAGATAAGGACAATAGTCCGAATAACACAGATAATACTAATTATCAAGCTTCCTCCCAAATATTCAGAGAAATAGTATTAAAGTCAATCCTATGTATAATTTTATACTGTAATCTGCAGAGGTGCAGTCGGTGTATTCTAAAGCCCCAGCCGACAGAGGTTGGTTTGAAGTGGCATTTTGAATATTTTTTAAAGTCAAGTTGGCACTTGTC
>CM042161.1:21991953-22039453 GCA_023376005.1 Doryteuthis pealeii | reverse complement strand
TGCCCAAGCAGCAAATGCCCCCCTCTCCTCACTGCCGCTGTGATCCAAAGGAAAGGTAATGAAGCAATGCAGTTTGGCAGCGGTAGTATCTCGGGAATTGCTGGGTAGCACTGGATTTCAGCGTCACACCATCTTAGGGACTCCGGCTCCTGATTTATTTTATGGGTCAACCTGTCTAGGGTTATTTTATGCCTAGAGAATTACGTTCATTATACGTTAATATCTATACTAGCATGAACTGTGGATATACCACAGTATTATAATCTAATTAATACAATATTTGATATGTTTACTTAAGAACTATTGCAAATAGTTCGATATGTAAATGGAATTTGGGTTTTAAGGATAAATTAAAGAACAAGCTATATGATTGCCCCAACCCTATTGCCCTTATGGCAAGCCCCAACCCTTCTTATTATATGAGTGCTAGAAGGCGGTGGCTGAGGGCCTACATATCCCGGGAATGACGTTAAACTCTATCTGATGGTGAGGTTCCAGTTTTGGAGGTTTGGGGAATGTTGAGCAGCTCTTCAACACCATTGCTCCCTGGTTCACTCTGACCCGTAGTGGTATTACCTGTTAGGGTCCCATCTATGGCTTAAATAGAAAAATGTGTTTATAAAAAAATTGAGTATCCATTAAAAATGACTTTATTTCAAAACTTTATCGGCATTAAATGACCCACTGAGGTTGATATGCCGTAAAACAAAACAAACCAAGCCAACCCAGGGTAATCAACAAGAATAGATAAAACAAAGCGTCTTTGTTTTAGCTTTTGGGCATGATCCATGTTATATATAGATATCTCCTGATTCACTAATTCTGCATTTCAATTCGCACACACACCGCAATAATAAAAGATACATACACTCGCCAACAAAACAAACATAAGGCGTAGACGCCAAATCGGAAGTTTACTCTATCGTAGCCTAAAACAGAATAATCATTTTAACACATATCTGCGCATGGGCTCCGATCGGGAGTTCCGCTTTGATAATCAATTCCTAACATTAGGGAAAATAAAATTCGTAAATAAAATTCGCATTTTCATCCAATGAAAGCGATTCAGGGGTGAAATGAAAATCACTTCAATTGATCCGATTTTGGGCAGCAGCTTTCTATAAATAAACAGCTTTGAAAAGCCGACGACACAGAGGTCCAGGCGTCAAGTCGAATACACACCAACGAGGGCTCGCAAGCGAAATCTACATCACAGGCGGCGATTCACCTACACCACCTACTTACCCAAACCTGACCTCACAGGCACAACAGACGAACAATTCCACTTCGTTCAGCAACCGCTAACGACTACTAAAAACACAAGACAAGCTCGCCTAATCAACACCTAAACACTACAACTGATTCGGCCACCGGACATTCACTGACTTTTTATTCAAGACACAACTATCACCAAAATTATCCTTTAAATTAATCTCTATCTTTATTTCGCCTTTCATGTTCCTTTTTTCAATTTAATTTTGAAACTCAAAATCCGTGTTTGTTCTTTTCCTCATCACCATACGCTTGCATGATAACCCTGTTTATAACATCCAGAATTAGAGAATGTAAAATCTATTATTCCGTTAATCTGTCCAACGGTGTGAAGCCCTTGGGATGAACGAACGACTGAATGAATGACGTTGTTGTTGCCAAGAGTCGCGGAAGTTGGTTGACGTCAAAAATGTCGAACTATTTTTAACCCCCATTTCATTTATTTCAGCGTAAAACATTTAAATAATAAATCCTCGGTTTATCTTAGTCGGTAGAGCGTGCGCATAAGAACCACAAGGTTCCTGGATTGATACCACCCCTCGCCAACTCAGCGTGTAAGTAGCACAGGGATCTGTGCTGTAAAGTAAGGAGCTGATGGTAGGTGTGGCACTCCAATCTAGCGCTAGGGGATAGACTCCCTCGCTGTCTGGCTGATACCGACTTTAGGTCACCCCAGCGACTTTACTTACTTTTCTTTATATTTCTTCATGTGTTTCTTGTTATTTTTTTTTAGATGAGGCTTGATTATTCGTATTATTTAGTTTATTCGGAATATTGTCCTCATATTACTGTTATCTACACAACGTTTCGGCCGATGTACTCACCGGCCTTCTTCAAGTGTTTCTTGTTATTTCTTTTTTAGATGAGGCTTGATAATTCGTATTATTTAGACTGTTGTCATCATCTTTATTATTAATATACATAACGTTTCGGTCGATGTGCCTTCCGACCTTCTTCAGGTGTTTCTTGTCGAACTCAGGAATCTTCTCTTAGGACTCAGTAACCTTCTCTTCGAACTCTGTAACCTTCTCTTCGAACTCTGTAACCTTCTCTTAGAACTCTGTAACCTTCTCTTAGAACTCTGGAGCCTTCATGTCTTAATCGGAAGCCTTCAAGGAACTTCGAACCGAACCCTTTATTCAATCCACGGGGGTATACTGTTCCCATTCCGCTAACCATGCCCGGGTACAAGTGTTAAGTTGTGTTAAGTATTCTATGTTTTTATCACCCTTGGGCAGGATTGAACCTACAGCCCAGAGATGATTGTCACTTAGAACTGTATTAACGCAACCCTTATATCCATTTGCGCCATGTGTCCAGTTGGACATAATACAAAATATCCATTTTCATCGTCTTTTCTATTGTTGACATTGTAAGATTAAAAGGTTATGACAAAGTCATAACTCGTTGAAACGCAAACAAACTCCGACACAGGTTGAGGGACAATACATTTAATAGATAACAGCACATGAATAAACAAGATACATAAACATTGGAAGATAGAATAGTGTACATAAACATACATACATAAAAGTCACTGACAAGATAATATAAAAGTACACATGATATAAAGGTACAGACATGAGACTAAGAAAAGTCCATGCTGTATAAATCACTTACAGTGACAAGTAGCCGGCGTTGAGGGCCGAAGCCACAACAAGAAGGGAATGACAATTGTCTAACCCATGTAATCTCGTAGCGAGGAAAGAGGAAGAGAAGTTCAAATCAGCTGCTTAAATACAAGAGGCCCCTCGCGGGAACCAGCGACATCAAGCGGGCAGACAACTCCTCAGGCAAATGCGAAATTAACCCCTACAACATCATTTGTTAAATAGGTTTTACTGCAAGAAAATGTGAGCAGCTATGTTGGTTGGGACTTTAGAATAAGCCGACTGCATCTCTGTAGAGGGGTAAGACCCCCTCATACCAATGGGACAACCTATTGGCTGTGGGTGGCGACCCGTGATGCATAAGGACGGAATCCTGGTGGCTAAGCAACCCATGATATGCAACACTCCACTTTGGCCTTTACCTGCGTTAAACAGGTGCTCGGAACAGGTGCCTCGCCATTATTTGTAGTTGTGTCATATCCATGACACCAATTTTGATGGTATTATGGTGTGTGTATATGTGTCGGCTGGAGGTGCGTGGTGTAATGGTTAGAGTCGTAGGAAATGGACTCGTCGACGAGAGTTCAAATCCTAGTCGAGGCTGTTTGCATTTTCACACAAGGCTAATACCCTTGGGAAAGGTATGAATCCAACTAGCCTCTTTCCAACTATGGCTAAATAGTAGAGCAGACTCGGCTCTTTAACCATGGCTAGGTAGCCAGTCTAGGAGAAGAAAAACTCTGAATAATACTATGTAAACATTTATTTCTGAATGGTATATAACACACATTGCAGAATTTAAACACATTAATAATATGGGCTGTTTTGAGGCAAATCTATCTCAGCGAGACCTTAGTAGAATAGATATATTGTTAATGAATAAAATGCTAATTAAAATTAAATAATGCTTATTCAATAAACATTAAGAATATAACATAAGTAACAAAGGTAGTTGTGACGTTGGTGGTGTCGTAGTTTCGGTTACAGACAGACAGTCACATAATCTCCATTATAAAAAGATATATGAATAGATTTTTTTAAATATTACATCAACATCTATTAATAATGGAGATTCACTTCCGGTTTTTGTCTGTAACAAAAATTACATCACTGCTTACGTCAAATTAACCAACATTGTCATAACAGAATAAATACACTAAAAATTTGAACATGCAACATTAGACAGCCCTCATTATTTTTTAAAACGAGTTTTAATAAATACATGACTGGTATTATATATCTATATATAGTTTGTTTTATTTTAATACATATTTAAAGTTTACATTTCAAATTGTTTTATTTTTTAATCCTTTAATGAATTTGATGATTTTACTTACTTACTCGCTGACATTGAATTTTTTACTCCCACCCCTCAGGCAATATGTTTCAAAAATCTATTTTTACATCGCCCGGAGGGTGTTTTTTTTAATTTTGTACTAGTGTAGATAATAAATGTTATGCTTAATTGATAGTATCAGGTACTTGGTCTAATAAACACAATTTCTCCTTAAATACATTTACCAACCCTTCCGTACAGGTAGGATGTGTCATAAAGTCAATTTCTTAAGCGGAGTTTAACAGGTTTTTCAGAGTTTTCTTTCTCCCAGATTGGTTGCCCAAGCAAGGTTAAAGAGCCCAGTCTGCCCTACTATTTACCCATAGCTGGACGGAGAATAAGATTCATACCTTTCCTAAGGGTATTAGCGCTATGTGAAATGCATACAACTTCGTCCAGGATTTGAACTCGGGTCGACGAGTCCATTTCCTACGACTCTAACCATTAGACCACGCGCCTCCATAGGCGAATGATTATCCTAAACTTTAATAAAAGTTACCTTTTAGAAGTATGGGGCACCCAGTGAGAATCGAAATCACTATCAATTATCAGCAAATCTAGTTTGCTAACCATTACCCCACGTGAGGTGCCCTACTTATTTACTAAACTTAGCACAAGTCCGGAAGTGTGGGGCACCCAGTGAGAATCGAATTAACTAACAACGGTCAGCAAATATAGCTTGCTAACCATTACACCATGTGAGGTGCCCTAGTTATTTGCTAAGCTTAGCTTGTATGTGACACAAGGCCAGAAGTGTGGGGTACCCAGTGAGAATCGAATTCACTAGCAATGTTCTGCGAAGCTAGCTTGCTGAGCAGTGCCCCTACAGAAAGTTACTCATACATGCCCGGAACCTAAACTTTAAGCCCCAGATTGGTGAAGAATTCGGACCATATGACCTTTAGGCACCCCTTTTGCGATCTCGATTCATAAGGACATGTTCTTCATTTACACCGTCAAAATCCAGTTGTTTGTTAGAAGTTAGGGTTAGGGGTTAGGGGTTAGAGGTTAGGGGTTAGGGTTAGGGATTAGTTTTATAATTTAAAAATAAAACTCTAAGAATCGTCTGTTAACAAACAACCGGATATTGACGGTGTAAATGAAAAACATGTCCTTATGAATCGAGATTGCAAAAGGGGTACCTAAAGGTCATATGGTCCAAGAATTCTACCGAACTAATTTTTAAGTCTTCGCTTCTTCAACTCAAAGAAAAAAACTAATGTTTTCAGAGGGAAAAAAATTGCTACCACCATTTCTATGTTCATCTCCCGCCCAACTCTCAACAAGCACTTGAATATTCACACTCACCAGTGTAATGTATACCATGGATAACATTCTGAAATATTTTTTAATAGATGTTTATTTTTAGGTTTTTTATTTATTTTTTTTTTTTAGTGTAAACTTCCTTTTTTCTTACCATATTTTCGTTTCTCTCCCCGAGGAAACCGTTCGTCTGTCGTCTCATTCGTTCTTTCACAACATGGAGGATGATGCCTGTAAAATACAAGTCACGTGATATCACTTACTATGTGACACCAGCATCTTGCAAATACGTCATCATTATACGCCATAGCTGCTATGGCGTATCATATGACGTTATGAATTTTGTTCTTGTTGTTGTTGGCTGCCTTGATGACTTTATATTTAATAATAATAATAATAAAAATCCTTTCTCTGAAGTATTTCGTTGGTTAGAAACTAGATGAAGTCAGTGTGTAATTCCTGAAGAACATTCCATCCCTAAAGGATAATAATAATAAAATCCTTGCTCTGAGCTATTTCATTGGTCAGAAGCAAGATGAAGTCAATGTCTATTTCCTGAAGAACCTTCCGCCCCCAAGGATTTCCCTACCCAAAAATGGGTAGACTTAGGGTCAATATTTGATGTCTGAGGTGACCCCAAAGTAAATACCGAGGGAACTGGATAAATTTTCTCTCAACCCACACATCTTATTATAATGGAGATTGTGGGTTTGTCTGTCTGTAACCGAAACTATATTACTATACAAGTCACAATTCCTTTCGTTATTTACATCATATTCTCCATGATTTTATTTTTATTTAAACCTCAATTATTAATAAAATTGTTTTACATTACTTACACTGTTGACCATATCTACATACTAATAACATGCAATTGTATTTATATATACAACAAAATAGAGGTTTACAGTGTGAATGGGAAGGCTAATTTGCATATTGATATTAAAAAATTGATTTTAATAAATATATGCTTAGTATTATTGATTTCTAATTGTTTGGTTTTATCTTATTGAATATGAGCAAAAATCTCTTCAATAAATCTTAAAAGAAATCCCTTAACAAGAAGAAATAATTGTAATATTATTCTTTACTTCCTATTTTAGCTAAACATTTTAATTAGGAAAATTTACCAATGAAACACGGGAGTAACGGAAAATGATGGAAGAGTTAGTTTCAAAGTTGTTCTATTTTTCAATCATACCCCCTCTGTTCAAAATCTTTTTATCTACATTCTTATTCAGTTTCATTAGCCTTTCTAATTTAATATGATATTTTATTATAAAATTTAACTAAAATACTTGCACCCGGAGGGTGCATATATTTGCTAGTACGAATAATTATCCTAAACTTTAATAAAAGTTACTTTTAACATGTATAGTTATTTACTAAGCTTAGATGTGGCTTAAGGCCAGAAGTATGGAGGTCCCAGTGAAAATCGAACTCACTATCAATGGTCTGCAAATCTAGCTTGCTAACCATTACACCACGTGAGGTGCCCTTGTTATTTTCTAAGCTTAGCCAAGATTTGGTACAAGGCCAGAAGTATGAGGCGCCCAATGAGAATCAAACTCACTAACAATGGTTTGCGAATCTAGTTTGCTAACCATTACAGCTCGTGATATGACCAACATGTATATAGTTATATATGTCATATGTTAAGGGCACCTCATATGGTGCAATGGTTAGCGAGCTAGATCTGCAGACCATTGTTAGTGAGTTCAATTCTCATTGGGTACCCCATGTAGGGATTATCTTCCCGCTGAGTTGTCGCTTGTTCTCACCAGGGGCTATAGTATTTAAGCGCCTGGTTCAAACGTCTCTTCCTGTTCCTCAAACTACGAGACTCATGGGTTAGATTCTGGTCTATTCCCTTCTCGTTGGGGCTTTGCCCCCCCCCTTACATTACTGTAAGTTATTCACACAGCATGGACTATTCCTAGTCTCATGTCTGTGACTTTTATGTTTATCTTTTTACCATTCATGAATGTGTCTTTCTCTTTATTTATGTACACCTTGCATTATGTACCCTTTTATCCATGTGCTGTATACGTATTAAATGTATTGTTTATCAAACCTTTGTCGGAGTTTGTATCTTCAAGTATAATATCACTCTAAATCTTACACCCATATTTCTGGCCTTGTTCCACATGTAATTTAATCTTAGTAAATAGCTATCTATCTATACATATATAAAGGGCAGTTGTGTGTATATGTATGTCCGGGGGAAACTTCGGAAATAAAACAATAAACGACAAAGTAAATATATATATACACATTAAATATGACCAGGGCTTGGTTTTTGAGCAAAAATGATAGAGATTTGATTTATATTCGTGAAGATAATTAAAAAATAAAATTTAGATGATAATAGCATGGATTTTTTTCATTTAATATTTTAGATAGTAGACATTAACATTTATTTTCAGAGTAGCTCGATCAATGCATGGTCTATTTTTTTACATAGGGATTTGAATGAGGGTTCAACTCATGATTCAGTAATAATGGATCTGCGGGACTAACTTAAAGAATTCTCTCTATCCAGGCGACGCCGGGTAGCCGCTGCTAGTACATATATAAAGGGCAGTTGCTGTGTATGTATGTCCGGATGAAACTACGAAAATAAAACAATTAACGACAAAGTAAATATATCACCAGTTCTTGCTTTTCGTGCAAAAATTATGAAGATTTTATTTATATTCGAAGCTATTTAAAAATCAAAATACATAGAAATAGCATTGAAATTCTATTTTAAAAATGTCCAGCATTTGTAAATCTCAATATACATAGAAATAGCATTGAAATTCTACTTAAAAATGTCCAGCATTTGTAAATCTCAATATACATAGAAATAGCATTGAAATTCTACTTAAAAATGTCCAGCATTTGTAAATCTCAATATACATAGAAATAGCATTGAAATTCTACTTAAAAATGTCCAGCATTTGTAAATCTCAATATACATAGAAATAGCATTGAAATTCTACTTAAAAATGTCCAGCATTTGTAAATCTCAATATACATAGAAATAGCATTGAAATTCTACTTAAAAATGTCCAGCATTTGTAAATCTCAAAAGTAAACAAATTAATACAGCAGGTCCCCTCCCCTCTACCCAGTCGACGCAGGGTAGCCGCTTAGAGCATTTAAATGAAGCTCTGTCTGGGGCGACAACACTTATGAAAAATAAGAATTCGGCGGAAAAACAATACCAGATAATCAGGATTTACATTTGTGCAAAAAACACATTTTATCAACGCAAAAATAGATAAGACACAACAGCAAACGTAGGACGTGTGTAGGCAAAGATGAGACTATCAACCATGTAATAAGCGAATTTAGCAAACTAGCACAACGAGAATACAACTCTTGGCACGATTGGGTTGGAAAAGTGATCCACTGGGAATTGTGCAAGAAACTAAACATAAGTGTAATGGTTATCGTCGTGGGAAATGGACACGGGATGAGTTGGGTGATTTGCATCTCATATTGCGTTAATACCCTTGCGAAAGGTATGTATCCAACTATTCTCTCTCCGGCTATGTGTAAATAGTCGAGCGGACTGGGCTCTTTAACCTTGGATTAGGCAACGAGTCTAAGAGAAGAAAAATTATGAATTCAAATCTGTTAAATTCCGCTTAAGAAATTGACCTTGTGTCGCATTCTTCTTGTGCGGAGGGGTTGGGTAAATTATTATTTGATATGATTGGACCTTATGGGATCAGTTTGTGTTTCTATTATAAAGGTTTTAGTTTTTTCTTGGGGTTTCTCTTTCTTAATCCTGTCCCCGTATTCTCATATACAATTTCTCCTAGTTTTTGTTGTTTTTGTGTTTGTCTATATCATGGATTCTCAACTGGGGTCCACATGGACCATAGGGGTCCATAGAATATTTCTGGGGGGTCCACAGGCAAAATATAACACAATGGGTCCACAATGATATTTTGGTGGTCCATGAAGAAAACCAGCTCAGAATGGTTTTTATTATTAAAAATTCAATTTCTACTGTAATTTTGTTTTGACGTGAAGAAAGCTGAAATAGACATTCAAACAAATTTGGATGTATTTTCTAGATTTTGAAAAAATTCCAGAAAATTGCCTTGAAAGCAAGAAAAAAAAAAAAAAAAAAATAAGGGATAAGAGCTGATTTTAAATATGCGCCTCAAGCAGTCGTTCTTTTCCTATTATATTGTCTATCTGACTTTCGCCCTTCCATACTTATCTCCTTAGGGAATTTATTCCAGAAATACTTCGATCTGTCAAACCCTTCTAGGAGAAAATCTATTTAAATGTCGATGAAATTAAAATTATTATCATTATTATTATATATATTTACCAACCCCTCCGCACGAGCAGGATGTGACACAAGATCAATTTCTTAAGCGGAGTTTAACAGGTTTGAATTCAGAGTTTTCCTTCTCTTAGACCGGTTGCCTAACCAAGGTTAAAGAACCCAGTCTGCCCTGCTATTTACCCATAGCTGGAGGGAGAGTAGGATTCATACCTTTTCCAATGGTATTAGCAATAAGTGAAATACAATTACCATGTCCAGGATTTGAACTCGGGGCGACGAGTCCATTTATTATTATAATTATTGTAGAATACTCTATTTGCATTAATTAGTTTTCGTTTAAAAATAAAGCTTAATTATATAATATTTCTTTGATTATTAAAACCTCAAAATTTATATTAGTGAAAAATAGAATAGTGTCTTCTTATGACCAATAGTTATGAAGGGGTCCACGAAGAAAAAAAGAAGCGAAAGGGGGGCCCATGGTTAAAAAAAGGTTGAGAACCACTGGTCTATATGGTTAAGAAAGCGCGTGGTGTAATGGTTAAAGTCATGGGAAATGGACTCGTCACCCCGAGTTCAAATCCTGGATGTGGTAATTGCATTTCACTAGCGCTAATACCCTTGGGAAAGGTAGGAATCATACTCTCCCTCCAGCTATGGATAAATAGTAGGGCAGACTGGCCTCTTAACCTTGGTTAGGCAACCGTCTAGGAGAAGGAAAACTCTGAATTCAAACCTGTTGAACTCCGCTTAAGAAATTGACCTTGTGTCGCATCCTGCTCGTGTGGAGGGGTTGGTAAATACATATATGGTTAAGAAGGAAAAAACCCAAGAAAGAAACTGCATCCTTATAATAACTGAATTAGTCATTATTTGCTACTTGTAGTCTATTCATCGAGTCCTAGAATTGTCGCATCTAACACAATCCTCAATGCTGGCGAGTCTGTTCTTCTTCTTTTCTTGACACATAATAGATGTCTATATCATCTCTCTGGTGTAATGCTTGAAAATTTGTCATTAATTCCTTCCGTTTGAAAACATCTTTCGGAGTTCTTCCCTTGTCCATTTTAAGAAGGATCCGGAGTATCTTACATGGAAAACAGTCCAGGTGTTTATTCTTTGACGAGTTTTCTGGTGTTGGTTGTTTGTTTTGTTTTTACGGCATACAAACCCTTTTCGGGTCATTTAATGCCGAAACAAGTCATTTTGACATTTGATGTCTTACATTACCTGCTATATCTTAAAATGGGCACCATTTAAGTACTGAACAGGCTCATCGCTGCTTAATTCGGTAAACTAGCTGGAACTAGTTCTTTCACCGAGACTTGACCACAAGCCTGTTCTTCTGGGGGTATTATTATTACTATCATTATTATTGTTATTATTTCACTCCTTGCTAGTTTTTCATACCAGCTTTAGCTGGTGGTCTTTCACTGAAGCCGGGGTTATAACAAGTCTCCTCAGGTCTCCACGACTCTTCTGGGTATTCTAGCCGATCTTAACAATGCTGTTGTCTAGATGGTTTCGATTCTTCCTCTGATTTTCAATTCCTTCAGTTTGTTTTCTAAACTCTTGAGGGCATCAACTACAATTGGTATCACTTTCGCCTTCATATTCAACAGTTTTTGTTTTTTTTCAATTCTTGGGCAAGGTCTGGGTATTTGTCTATCTTTTCGTTTTCTTTCATATTAGACCTGTGATCTGCAGGGACTGCAAAATCTACCAGTTAACAAATTTTCTTCTTTTTTTAGTATTACCTGCGTTATTCGAACTATTGTCCTCATCTTCATTGTTATCTGTACAAGGTTTCGACTGATGTGCCCTCTGGCCTTCTTCAGGTATTTCTTGTCGGACTCGGGAACCTTTTCGGACTCGGGAACCTTCTTGTTGTAACCGGGAACCTTCCTATCGTAATCGGGAGCCATCACGGAACTTTGAACCTAACCCTTTATTCAGTCCACGGGTATATCCTGTTCTCATTCCGCTAACCATAGCTGGAGTAGAGGCGTTAAGCTGTGTTAATGATTATTCTATGTTACTGCTGCCCTTGACCAGGATTGAACCTACGATCTAGAGATAACTGTCACTTAGAACTGTCTTATTTTTTGTCCATCAGTTCTAGAACTGCAAAATCAAGTAGATGACTTCTTTTTTTCTTGTTAATTAACATGAGGTTTGGTCTTCTGGATAGGATTGTGTTATCCGTCTGTATCTCAAAGTCACAAATAAATGTATGCGTTTCATTCTCAAGAGGGGATTCTGGTTTGTGCATATGCCATTTAGTTATACTAGCAAAATAAAAAAAGATTTTGAAAGATATTGCTTGAGGAGGTGGAAGTTAAAAATTAAATGTCGGAGAGTTTGAACCATAAATCATGAAATCATCAAATTTATTAAAGGAGTAAAAAAAATAAAGCAATTTGAAATCGAAACTAAGTTCTATTAACTTTGAATATATATTAAAATAAAACAAAATATATATAAATATATGATACTGTATATGATACATACCTTTCGCAAGGGTATTAACGCAATATGAGATGCAAATCACCCAACTCATCCCGTGTCCATTTCCCACGACGATAACCATTACACTTATGCGCCTCCACATCAAATATCAAATAGTATATGCACAAACCATAATCCGTCTTAAAGAATGAGACGCATACTATTCTTTGAGATTTTCTCTGATTTTGAGATAGAGATGGATAACCTAATCCCGTCCAAAAGATCAGGCCTAATGTAATTTACAAAAAGAAAGAAAAAAAAAACTTGTCGTCTAGTGTATTTTGCCTTTCCGATGGACCACACAGTGAAAGGGAAAGATAGTGAAAAGATAGATACTTGGACCTTGCCCGAGAACAAAAAAGAAAAAATATGGAACACGAGGGTGATTACAATAGTAGTTGGTATTCATGGAATGGTCCTGAAAGGTTTGGAAAAAAAACTAGAACGCAGCATCATTATGTAGCTCCCACCTAGCTCTTTCTCCAAGCGCTTTATTAGAGTCCAAGTGGTGCAGCCGTACAATAGCACTGACACGGCTACAACTTGGAAGAATTCTCGCTTTATCTTATGAGAGAGATCAGATTTCCATATGATCGATAATCTGTCTATATCAGATCTTGCCTTTTCTACGCTTATATTGATAGGAAGCGCGTGGTGTAATGGTTAAAGTCATGGGAAATGAACTCGTCGCCCCGAGTTCAAATCCTGGACGTGGTAATTGCATTTTACTTAGCGCTAATACCCCTGGGAAAGGTATGAATCATACTCTCCCTCCAGCTATGGGTAAATAGTAGGGAAATCTGGTCTCTTTAACCTTGGTTAGGCAACCGGTCTAGGAGAAGGATAACTCTGAATTCAAACCTGTTAAACACCGCTTAAGAAATTGACCTTGTGTCATATCCTGCTCGTGCGGAGGGGTTGGTAAATATATATATTGACACCGCTTTCTGTAGATGAGATATTACTACCTATGTATGTGAACTGATCTATTAAATTCATAGGCTTACCATCAAGTGTGGAGATGCCTCCATCTTGTTTAAAACATATGAACTCAGTTTTATCTGAGTTTAGCTAGAGGCCAATGCCTCTTTCTCTAGACCAATGGTTCTCAACCTTTTTTACCTATTGGCTCCCTTTTGATCCTATTTTACTCTGGTGGACCCCCCATAGCCATTCGATGTTTAAAAATCCTATTATTTTTTTATAGTTAAATACATTTTACTTGCCTGGGTTCCAAAAGATGTTATATGGTCCTCGGGGGTCCATATAGACCCCAGTTGAGAACCACTGCAGGTGTATGTATGAAAAGTGCTAGATCATCGGCGTAGTCCGCATCTGTAATAGTGTCTGCTCCTATTCCCGGCTTCTTGCCTTTGAGTTCGGATAGAGGCCAATGCCTCTTGCCGCTTTCTCTAGAATAACTATGGATAATTCAGCTCGTGCGGGTGTATGTATGAGAAGTGCTAGATCATCAGCGTAGTCCGCATCTATAATAGTGTCTGCTCCTATTCCCGGCTTCTTGCCTTTGAGTTTGGATAGAGGCCAATGCCTCTTGTCGCTTTCTCTAGACTAACCATGGGTAATTCAGCTGGTGCGGGTGTATGTATGAGAAGTGCTAGAGCATCGGCGTAGTCCGCATCTGTAATAGTGTCTGCTCGTATTCCCGGCTTCTTGCCTTTTTTTTATTAGGGTTAAGCCTTTTTCTTTTATGAAATCTAATGACGTTCAAGGTACGTAATCTTGGCATCATAGCTTAATCCTCATAGGGGCCCACATATGTGACCTTGAACTCCATTAAGCAACGCTGACTAAGCGTTTAAAACAGATGGCATTGGATGATTGATATGCCAACTGGGCGAGGAGGCGGGGCTAATTAATATGTTAATGAATTGTTAGTGGAGAAGAACAGGACAAATTACAAAAGGTGGGGCATATTTATCCAATGTATGATATTATGTATGTAAACATCGTTTAAGATGAAAGTGAACTTAATGACACAATAATATCTGAAGTGTATATTACAACCCGGTGGGATTTTCTGGGAAAATGCACCTGATTCCATTACGATATATATATATATATATATATTATATATATATATATTATATTGGAGGATATATGCTTAATTGAATTCATACTAATTTTTGAAAATTAATTAGTTAATAATTAATGAATTTAGGCGGGCATAAAATTTTCGACTAAAAGCATATCAAATAAACACAATGTTTATTTACGTACTTTCATATATATATATATATATATATATATATATATATATATATATTTGGGAGAATATGTGCTTAATTAAAGTCATACCTAATCTGAAAATTAATTAGTTGATAATTAATGAATTAGCCGAATATATCTGTTCAAATGTAAGGTGTAAACAAATCGAAAAAAAAGTCTATCTCTGTATGTACATTTCAGCATATTATGCCTCATCAGCAGAGTTATAGACATGGGGCATAATATGCTGAAATGTACATACAGAGATCGACTTTTTCTTCGCCATCTCAAACAAACTGTTTGTGTACTCTCTCTCTCTCTCTCTCTCTCTCTCTCTCTCTCTCACACACACACACACACACACACACATATATATATATATATATATATATATATATAAGTTTTAGCTTATATTTATTATCATTGGAACAATTTTGCTACCATTGGTTTCTTGCTCTGCGGCAGTCATCAGGCAATGAAAGTGTTTTTAAAAACACTTTCGTTGCCTGGGTGGGTGGCCCCATTTGGGGGGGGGGGTCTTCCCCCTCTCCTGAGGTGCAGTCGGTATATTCTAAATCCCAAGCTAACAGGGCTGCTCAAATTCTGAAGCTGATTGATTCAATTTAACAAATCAATTCGTCTAGTTTTAGTTTTATGAAATTCCACTGAAAAGTTCATAGACTGACCAAGATACTCTCATGTATTGAATCACTTAACAAGAAGCAAGCCTCCCCGGAAGCCCAACCGCCAGGCTGTGTTGGGGATTTATGTGAGTAGTAAGTATCCCAACCCTACTACTAACGATCGATGTTTACGAACGCTGACAGTCAAAGCAAACAGATCGAAGATAAAGTTAGATATATATATTTACCAACTCCTCCGCACGAGCAGGATACGACACAAGGTCAATTTCTTAAGCGGAGTTTAACAGGTTTGAATTCAGAGTTTTCCTTCTCCTAGGCTGGTTACCTAACCAAGGTTAAAGAGCCCAGTCTGCCCTGCTATTTATCCGTAGCTGGAGGGAGAGTAGGATTCATACCTTTCCCAAGGGTATTAGCGCTAAGTTAAATGCAATTATCACGTCCAGGATTTGAACTCGGGGCGACGAGTCCATTTCCCATGACTTTAACCATTACACCACGCGCTTCCTTTTGATTAAGTTAGATATACAGCTCTGATAAATAAACGGTCGAAATAAACGTTAAAATTCGAGACGCCACTAATAGGAATGAATTAACTTCTAAAATTAAAAAGAAAAAAATAATAAATTAGTTAAAGAAATATCTAGATAAGTATATACTATTGATGTAATGAATATGTAAATACCTTGGTGCCTCCTCACTATAATCTGATTGGACAGTGTCCTCTATAAATATTCGACACTGTGGTGGTACAAGCGCCTAAGCCTACCCGCTCAGGTAGTGAGCTTCGGCCACTGGACCGGTGAGATGGTAAAATACTAGCGTCGATCCCAGAGGGCCATCCCTCCAGGCAATACCTGCCCCCTTGACCTAAAGGGGCAGGGCTGGGTTTATTGCCCAGCGCCTGAGGCGCCCCCTTGAGGGGAAATGCCGACGGGATCGACGCAATTTTTCTACCTACCACCCCATGAGTTTCGGCTTGTGGGTGGTCCCCACATAAAACGGCCTTGTGCCATATCGTGTGAAAGTGGGACACATGTAAAAACCCTTAAGCTTACACGCCTACCAGTCATAATACCACCACGACTGCTCGGAAGCCGTTCTGCTATTCGAGGCACCAGCTACTACTGCGATAATATACCTTACTACCAACTTCATAATATATCCCTTAACTCGGATATATCAACTATATACATATTTGTCGAAATGCCATTTATCTTAACGATTTTTAGTAACAATTGGTATAACCTTTAAATCATTTTTTAAATTCATGTCTAGATTTTGGTAAAAAAATAAGACTTAAAAAAAATTCTGTTATACTCTCATAGAATGGAAGCAAATGAGGTTTAATTTCCACATTATTCAACTTGCAGTTCACGCATTTCTTTCTTCGGTATTGCAGTGCTTGGATCCCATTGGTAAAAAAAGAAGACTCACGAACAGTGGATATGAGGTCATCATATGAATTTTTCAGTCTATGAAATTTTACGCTCACCCTCACATGCATTGGGGTTAGGGAATCGTGTTCATTGTACGTTCATATCTACATTTTTTGTGTAATTTTATTCTCAAGAGTTCTTTTACTCGCAGCCCAATCAAATACAAATAAAAAACATATCTATTTGATCCATAGATATGATCCTAACAGGTACTACCACTCCGGTTCAGAGTGGACCTGGGAGTAATGGTAATGAAGTTGCATTCTTAAGAGTTCTTTTACACGCAGACCAACCAAATATGAATTAAAAACATATTTATTTGATCCATAGATAGAATCCTAACAGGCACTATCACTATGGTTCAGAGTGGACCTGGGAGTAATGGCAATGTTGTATTCTTAAGAGTTCTTTTACTCACAGACCAACCAAATATGAATTAAAAAATATGTGACTGATAGATAGTAACCTAACAGGTATAACCACTTCGGGTCAGAGTTGACCTGGGAGTAATGGCTATGAAGTGGTTTCTTAAGAGTTTTTTTTTTACTCACGGTCCAATCAAATAATAACGTTTTTATTTGACCCATAGATAAGAGCCTAACAGGTACTTCCACTTCTGGTCAGAGTTGACCTGGGAGTAATGGAAATTAAGATGTTTCTTAAGAGTATTTTTTTTACTCGCGGTTCAACCAAATATGAATAAAAATAAACATATCTATTTGATCAATAGATGGCAGCTTAACAGGAACTCCTGGTCAGAGTCGACCTGGGAGTAATCGCAATAAAACAGTATACCACGCTTCTCGGATCTAAAGAACTGGAGCCTTGCTATTAAATGCAGCTCAGTGTCCTACTCAGGATACTCCATTTTTTGTTTTCAGTGGGGGGGGGTGCTTACTCATCTGCAGGGGATACATTCAGCATATTCTAAACCGCACCGACAGGTCTTTGGAGCTTTGGGGGGGGGGAGGTGATTTAGCTGATGTAAATTTCCCGCGTTAATCTGTTTCCCCACTCCATTTCCTTACTCCTTACTCCAACTGGAAGACATTTATTTCTCTGATCGTTTTAATACACACGAGGCTCGGAGCGGGGGGTGGCACCCCCTACCCTACTGACAGGTGTCTTGTTATTTAGAAAAGAATCCGGTGGGAGTTTTGGGTAGCATGTTGGCTCATCTGGGCGTGACGTTGTGTGAATGATCCAATGAATGATGTAAGCTGAAGGTTCACTTATAGCGCGCACTACAATGGCAGCAGGTGTTGGCCTTGAAAGTTATGAAAACACACGGTCGAGTGGAGGTATGGTTGGTCGATTAAGAAGCCGATTGTGGCTTTCATGATAGGGATAAAAGACAGACAAAAGTGAAAGGAAGAAAGGGAAGAAAGAAAGAAAGAAAGCTTTGATAGCTTTGATATTTGAAGAAGAAGAAGAAGAAAAAGAAGTAGAAGAAGTATGTATGAAGAAGAAGAAGAAGAAGAAGAAGTATGTATGAAGATGAAAAAGAAGAAGTATGTATGAAGAAGAAGAAGAAAAAAAGAAGAATGAAGAAGAAGAAGAAGAAGAAGATGTATGAAGAAGAAGAAGAAGAAAAGAAGAATTGTATGAAGAAGAAGAAGAAGAAATGAAGAAGAAGAAGAAGAAGAAGAAGATTGTTGTGAAGAAGGAAGAAGAAGAAGAAGAAGAAAAAAAAAGAAGAAGATGAAGAAGAGAAGAAGAAGATTGTATGAAGAAGAAGAAGAAGAAGAAGAAGATTGTATGAAGAAGAAGAAGAAGAAGAATGAAGATGAAAAAGAAGAAGTATGTAGAGAAGAAGAAAGAAGAGAAGAAGAAGAAGAAGAAGAGAAGAAGAAGAAGAAGAAGAAGAAGAAGAAGAAGAAGAAGATTGTATGAAGAAGAAGAAGAAAAGAAGAAGAAGATTGTATGAAAAGAAGAAGAAGAAGAAGAAGAAAGAAGAAGAAGTATGTATGAAGATGAAAAAGAAGAAGTATGTAAGAAGAAGAAGAAGAAGAATTGTATGAAGAAGAAGAAGAAGAAGAAGAAGAAGAAGAAGAAGAAGAAGAAGAAATTAAGGGGATCAGTGATTTTGGCTCACGAATAAACCAGCAAAATAACACCAAGAAGAAGAAAAAGAAAAAGAGGAACAGGAAGAGGGGGAATTATATTAAAAGTATGAGATAGATAGATATAGATAGATAGATAGATATAGATAGATAGAGAGATAGAGATAGAGATAGATAGATAGATAGATAGATAGAGAGAGAGAGAGAGAGAGAGAGAGAGAGAGAGAGAGAAAATTTATGAAAGTATAAGGACGAGATCAAAATAGAGAGAAGCAAAACCCAAAAAGAAGAGGACGAAAAAGGAAGGATATTTAACTATGTGTGTGTGTGTGTGTGTGTGTGTGTGTGTGTTGTGTGGTGTGAGAGAGAGAGAGAGAGAGAGAGAGACACAGACAGACAGAGAGAGGAGACAGAGACAGACAGACAGGATCAGACGTGGATCGTAGACAGAAAGATTCATACAAAAATGGCCAAATCTCCATTTTTTATTTTTTCTAAAATAATATGCGTCATTCTTTTTTATAAACTCGGAATGGAAAGACATTTTGATATGAAGTGTGTGGAAATATTTAAAAAAAGACAAAAAAAACAACAAAAAAACAAACAAAAAAACAACAATAACAAAAAACAAAAAACAAAACAAATAAAGAGTGAAAAAACTGTTCCTTTTTGGACTAAAAAGAAAGACTACTAATATTTATCAAAATATTAATTAAATGTTAAAAGAAAAAAATCCTGGGGATACAGTCATTTCCCATCCATCATCCGAAAGAATTGAAAATTCTTTGCTCTTTAGAAATGGTAAGGAGAATTCTTTGAAACTGTCAATCAACCCCTCATGGTTTATTCCTAGATCAACACTTCTTGAACCAAAAATATCTTATTAGAAAACTATTTGCTCTGTTAACCCTTTTGTGTAGTTCAGTTTACTTTTTGAATATTTATTCCTTTTCCCATTAAACAAACCCTAAACTCCAACCCTAACCCTAACCCTAACCCTAACTCTTGTTGAATTTAAACTAAAAAAAAAAAATTAACAGTTTTATTACAAAATTTGTGGGTTCTGTTTTTTCTGGGTCACTCTGTAATATTAAGTCACTTAACTAGGGGGTTAGGGTCAGGGTTAGGGTTTAGGGTTAGTTTAATGAGAAAATAAATAACTTGGGTTCTGGTTTTTCTGGGTAACCCTGTCATATCATGTTACACAACTAGGAAATAACCATACTTTCTTTGTCAATTTAGATTTGGTTTTGTTTTACGGCATATCAAGCTCAGTGGGTCATTTAATGCCAATAAAGTTTTGAAATAAATTCATCCTTAATTAATACTCAATTTTTTTTATAAACACTTTTTCTTTTATCTAACCCATAGATGGGACCCTAACAGGTGAGAGTGGACCAGGGAGCAATGGTGATGAAGAGGTGCTCCTCATTCCCCAAACCTCCAGAACTGAAACCTCACTAACTTTATGTTTTAATCAATTTCAATCAGAATTATCTACCCCAATGGATTAAATAAAGGTTTTGATTCGATGTTCCTTGAAGGTTCCCGAGTTCGACAAGAAACACTCGAAGAAAGCCAGTGGGCACATCGGCCGTGACGTTGTCTATATAACAATAAAAATGAGGACAACATTCCAAAAAATCTAAATAATACAGATTATCAAGCCTCATCTAAAAAATTTCAGACAAGTAATTTGATACTTTTTTTCCCGAGAATCGCCAAATACCCTTGCTAGTGATTTATATAAAACAAAATGGAGTTAAATTGGGCAAACTGTGTTGGCGTTAATAAAGATGTTGTTCTCGAACCAGGAAACATTAAGCCGGTTTAATAAATTGAATTCAGAAAAGAAACCATTTAATATAATCTAGACACACCGTTGTTGCATAAATTGGGAATCACTCGTTGTTCAGAGATTTAAATAACACTTCATGAAGCCACACACACACACACACACAACACACACACACACATATAATATATATATATATATATATATATTGTAAATTTTGTTAAGCCTCACCCACTAAATCGTCGTTGTTATTTATTTATTCCAAGTTTTATGTTATTAAATTAAAACCCAACCTAAACAATTACTGCCACACTTTCCTAGATTTTCAATATCTCCTTATTATAATGGAGATTATGTGTCTCTCAGTTACCAAAACTACGTCATCGCTAACGTTACAATTCCCTTAGTTATTTTCGTTATATTCTCAATGGTTATTAAATTATCATTATTTAATCATAATTAGCATCTTCTTTATTAACAATGTTTCTATTAAGGTCTAGCTGATATAGGTTTGCCACAAAACTGCCCATATTATTAATGTGTTATTTATCACGCACCCCACTTATGCGAGTCAGAACAAGGTCCTATTAATGTGGGACCACCCACGAACCGAAGCTCATGCGATAACAGGGACAAAAATGCGTGTATCCCGTCGGCATTTCCTCTCAAGGAGGCCCCTCAGGCACTGGGCAATTTCCTCTCAAGGAGGCCCCTCAGGCCCTGGGCAATAAACTCATCCTTGTTCCTTTAAATCAAGGGGTTTGGTGTTTTCTTGGTAGGATGGCCACCAGGATCTGGCTGTTAATTTTATTAATAGTCCAGTGGCCGTAGCCACCGGAACCACAGACCCCGAAAGGCCCATATTATTAATGTGTTAAAAATCCTGCAATGTGTGTTATATATCACTAAGAAATAAATGTTCATATAGTATATATATTTACCAACTCCTCCGCACGAGCAGGATGTGATACAAGGTCAATTTCTTAAGCGAAGTTTAACAAGTTTAAATTCAGAGTTTTCCTTCTCCTAGACTTGTTACCTGGCCATGGTTATAGAGCCCAGTCTGCCCTGCTATTTACCCATAGCTGGAGGGAGAATTGGATTCAAACCTTTCCCAAGGGTATTAGCACTATGTGAAATTCAAATAGCTTCGACCAGGAATTGAACTCGGGTCGACGAGTCCATTCCCCACGACTCTAACCATTAGACCACGCGCTTCCATTGTTCATTTTATATGATCATATAGTATATGGTGTGAATAATTTGAATACCGGTTTTAACGAAACCGTGTTTGATAAATAATTACTTGGTGTTATTGATTTCTAAAATTATTGTTTTTATTCTCAAACGTATTTACAGCAATCCAATGAATAATTTTATATTGAATTCAATAAAGTAAAAATAAGTGTAATTTTTTTTGCGTTCGTATTCAATTTCATTTGATTCGTCATCTCGATAAATTTTGTTCAGTAGCGTTCATAAGTGTAGTACCCCCACCCTTCAGATTCGACCTTTTACTATGAGTTTTCCATTAGTTGAAGCGCCCCCTGAAGCCCCCTCTTCATATAGGGAAAAGTTTAACGCTACCGGGCCCCATTTAAAGTGTATATATATCTTATTATAATGGAGATTGTGTGTTTTTCTGTCTGTAACCGAAACTATATTTCTACTCAAGTCACAATTCCCTTAGTTATTTACATCACATTCTCCATGATTTTATTTTTTATCTAAATCTCAATTATTAATAAAATTGTCTTACATAATTAATACTGTTAACTATGTCTACGTACTGATAACATGCAATTATATTTATATATACAACAAAATAGTGGTTTATAGTGTGAACGGGAAGGCTAATTTGCATATTAATATTAAAAAATCGAATTTAATAAATATGTGCTTAGTATTATTGATTTCTAATTGTTTGGTTTTATTTTAATGAATATAAGCAAAAATCTCTTCAATGAATCTTAAATGAAATCCATTAACAAGAAAAAATAACTGTCATTTTATTCTTTACTTCTTCTTATAACTAAATACTTAAATTAGAAAAAATAACAATGAAAGACGAGAGTGATGGAAGAGTAAGTTTCAGTTGTTCCATTTTTTATACTTCCTCTGTTTCAAATCTTTTATTATACTCCCTCTGTTTCAAATCTTTTTATCTGTATTCTTATTTAGTTTCATTAGCCTTTCTAATTTAATACAATATCTTATTACATTAAAACTTAAATACTTGCACCCGAAGGGTGCATATATTTGCTAGTATGTATAATAAACTCATCACTTAACTCATTTAAACCTGTGTTTTTTCAATTTTTTATTATACTACACACACAACACACACACACACACATATATATATATATATATATATATATATATATATATATATATATATATATATGGTGTGTGTGTGTGTGTGTGTGTGTGTGTGTGTAAGGTATCCAAAACTGGTTGTAAGGATGATTCTACATGGGATCTTCAAAATCTCACTGTATAATTAATGCACGTTTTGGTAGGTACAAATACAAGGATTTTTTATATAAATCCCTAAAGAGAGCTCAATGAATCTATTTATTTCAGATTAAATACAGAGCAATATTTACCTTTGAAAGGAAGGAAAAACTCAATAAACCGTCATTCTGTAATAATTTTTAATATAGACTTTTTTTTGTATATAGAATTTTTGTTCTGTTTTTTTATTCTATTTTAGATATTAAAATCAAACACATACATTTTTGAATATATCCGGTTAAAAAGGAAATTTAAAAGATACATTGTAACCTTTGTTAGCTTGAATTTGTAAACTCATATTTGCGGTTTGACACACATTTGAGGGATTCTGGTAATTTTTTTTTCAGGTTTTCAATTCATTTTTATCTGTGTCGTCTGTCTGATGAGACTGACATTTTAGGCAGTTTTAGGAATTTATTTAAATTTCTAAAAGCCTTTTAAGTTTTGATCGAAATAAATTTATTACAGAATGACGGTTTATTGAGTTTTTCCTTCCTTTCAAAGGTAAACATATATATATGGTGTGTGTGTGTGTGTGTGTGTGTGTGTGTGTGTGTGTGTTCTACATACATTCGATCCAGATTCACCTTCCTTAACTCGTAAAGCAAAGAAACGAATATATTTTAAAATGTATTGCTTAAGGCCAGTTTAGCACAGTCGTTAGACCACTTAACTAGGCAATCGCAAGGTTCCTGGTTCGATACCGGCTCTCGTCAATTCAATGTATGAGTAGCACAAGGATCTGTCTGGTAAAGTGAGGAGCTGATGGCAAGTGTGGCGCTCCACCTCAGACGCTAAAAAACAATCTACTTGGTCTAGCGCTAATGAAAAGGGGATAGACTCCCTCGCTGTCTGGCTGATACCGACTTTAGGCCACCCCGACAATTTTACTTTTTCATATGGTTTAAAATAACTATTTTTATCTGATAATCATTTGTTTGCACACAGTTATATGTTATCAAGTATGCCTATCTAAAACCACCTTTTTCAGTTCGAGGTGTAGAATACACCAACTACGCCTCTGCCGAGAGGTAAGACACCCTCCAAAAGAATGGTTTGTTTTGTTTTACGGCATATCAACCTCAGTGGGTCGTTTAATGCCGATAAAGTTTTTAAATAAATTCATTCTTAATGGATACACATTTTTTAAATAAATACATTGTTCTATTTAAACCATAGATGGGACCCTAACAGGTCCCACCACACTGGGTCAGAGTGGACCAGGGAGCAATGGTGATGAAGGGGTGCTCCACATTCCCCAAACCATCAAAACTGGAACCTCACCATCAGATAGGGCTTAACGTCATTCACATCACATGAAGACCCGCAGCCACCGCCTTCTAGCACCCATATAATAAAATGAGTTGGGGCTTGCCATAAGGGCAATAGGGTCGAGGCAATCATATAGGTGCTAGGGTTTGACGTGACCAGCCGATTGATCGGAGGGGGCCTCTCCGACCGCCTGCCTAGCCTAAGAAAGGGTCTAAGTGGAGTGTTGTGGTTCGTGCGCTGCTCACCCACCAAGACTCCGTCCTTAAGTATCACGAGTCGCCACCCACGGCCAACAGGTGGCCCCATTTGGGGGAGTCTTATCCCTCTGCAGAGGTACAGTCGGTGCATTCTAACGCCCCACCGACAGGGCGGCCAAAAGAATGGTGGCCACCTGTTGGCCGTGGGTGGCGACCCGCGATGCTTTAGGATGAAATGTTACAACGTTTGATATACTTACTTAATTAGGCAATTGCTAAATAGTTCAATATGTAAAAAGTATAATAATCTTGATTTAACTCTCTCTCTCTCTCTCTTCTCTCTCTCTCTCTCTCTCTCTTTCTCCCTTACTCTTTCTTTCGTTCGTTCTGTTCATCTTTTTATTATGTTCGATTGAGACAGATTAGCATTATCGCTCCCGCGCACTCACCCCCTCTCTCCATCTTTCCCATATTCTCTTTCTTTCTTTTTCTTTCTTTCTTTCTTTTCTTTTTCTTTTCTCTCTTTCTTTTTTTCTTTCTTTCTTATCATATTTTTCTGTGTAGCATGTCCTTTTTCTCCCCTTCTTTCTTTATAATCCAAATCGAATGGTCCATTATTCAGCTGAGGTGACAACACTCATGAGAAATAAGAATGCTGTGGATAAGCAACATCAGATAATGTGGATTTACATTTTTGCATTTCATCTTGTACGATTTGGACGGTCTCATTTTTAACTAGAGGGTGTTGCAAGATGATAACGGTCGTGTTTTTTTAGGAAGACAGATATTAATATATAAAAGGTAAGTTGGCGGAGTGGCCTATTGTCGGTATCAGCCGGGCAGCGAGGGAATCTATCTCCTTTTCGTTAGCGCTAGACGAGGTAGATTGTTTTAATGAGGTGGAGCGCCACACCTACCGTCAGTTCTCTACTTTATCGCACAGATTCAGATTATCCAGTCTGTGCTACTCATTCGCTGAGTTGGCGAGGTTGTTTGGTTTGGGTTTTACGGCATGTCAACCCATTGGGTTATTTCATGCCGAAGACGTTTTTTTTTGTTTTATTCATTCTTGAAGGGTACTCAATTTTTTGAAAAGTCAATATTTTGTCTATTAAATACATAGATGTGACCCTAACAGGTACTACCACTCTAGGTCAGCGTGGGCCTGGGAGCAATGGTGATGAAGAGATACTCCATATTTCCCGAGCTCCAGGCCCTGTGATATACCACAGCATGATAATTTAATTATTGCAATGTTTGATATGTTTACTTAAGAGCTATTGCTAAATACTTCAATATATAAAAGTATAATAATCTTGATTTAACTCTCTCTCTCACTCTTGCTTTTTTTTTCTTTTCTTCTTTTTTTCCACATTCCCCGAGCTCCAGAACAGGAACTTCACCATCAGATAGTTGGTTATTTCCTATAACTCCAACATAAACAAAGGGGAATCACTCTTGACTGATAAATTATTTATTTATTTATTGATCTACTAAGAAAAAAGAAGATTGGATTAGGGTTAGGGTTAGGGTTTAGGGTAAGGGTTAGGGTTTAGGGTCAGTTTAATGGGAAAATAAATAAATAATTTATCAACAAGAGTGGTTTCCCTTTGTTTATGCGCACGGTATCCAGGGGTTAAGACTAAAATTTTATCCATCAGTTGTACACATTTGGCACACCAAGATCATAACGGCTGGACAATTAAGGAACACGATTAATATATAGATGTATTTCCTCTTGGACGATTTGGATGGTCCCAAAATAACCAACTATCTGATGGTGAAGTTCCTGTTCTGGATCTTGGGGAATGTGAAAAAAAAAGAAGAAAAGAAAAAAAAAAAGCAAGAGTAAGAGAGCGTTACATCAGGGTTATTAATACTTTTACATATTGAAATATTTAGCAATAGCTCTTAAGTAAACATATCAAACATAGCAATAAACCAGATAGTTTAATGTCGTGCATAGGACAAGTGTGGTCGGGGACTGGTATCGAACTCAGCACCTTGCGATTCCAAAGTGGGTGCTCTATCGACTGAGCTATTAGTATATTAAATTGAAATAGGCAAGGGAATACTTGCAATTCCGTGTAGAATTGAATTCCTAGAAATAAAATGAACAGGAGAAACTCTAGGAATTGAGGATAAAACGGAGATAATTATACAAGAGGGATAATGGTGAATCCTAAGCAGTGTCATTCAATTAGAATTTTCTTCATCCAGTTAGACTTTGAAATCACGTGTCAAAGAATTACCGCGCTTTTTCTATTTAATAAGCGTTGCTTAGTTTGGTACACAGGTAACTAACGGTACCTACTGTTGCAATTCTATTTGTAGACAATAAATTCCAATGGGTCCTTCCAAAGTTCCACACACCCTGAGCGAGATTCCTGAAATTTATCCAGCAGTTGTACACATTTGGTACACCAAGATGATAACGGTCGGACAATTAAGGAACACGATTAATATATAGATGTATTTTCTCTTGGACGATTTGGATGGTCTCAATTTTTAACCAGTCTGTGTTGCAAGATGATAACGGTCGTACAATTAAGGAACGCGAGTATTAATATATACATTGCATTTCATCTTGGATGATTTGACTGTCTCATTTTTAACCAGAGGGTGTTTGTAAGATGATAACAGTGTTACAATTAAGGAACCACGAGTATTAATATATATATATATATATATATATTTATATATATATATATATGATTTTTTGGATGCTTGTTTATTTTTTTTTTTAGAAGCATTTGCTGATTAAAGTATATATATTAAATATTTTATATTTTGCTTGAAGGCAATTACAATGCGATATCGCATAAATTTCCCTCTGACAGAAATCGAAACCGGGACTTCAGCAGGATAGTTTAGACACTATACTGTTTCAGCCACGATACAGCACCGAGAAATCCTTGCGAAATTAACCTGTTAATGATACTAGCGTCTCTACCATATGAGGCAAGGGAGGCGCTGTCGGAGGGAAATAGTTAGTATATATCGCTGATGAGACTTAATAAAGTTGAAACAGTCTGTACGATATTCTACACACCGAGTAATTCTTTGCGCGAAATTCACTTGTCATTGTTATCTTCTATAATTATCAATTTATGCGATATTCGCATTGTAATTGCCTTCAAGCAAAAATATAATATATATATATATATATATATTATATTATATATATATATATATATATCTAATATAAGGTGGACCATAATGAGGGACACATTTTAATACTATTTTCTCAGATTATAAAAGATTTGAATATTACATTAAGTTTTTATTACTTTCATCACCAACTTTCAATGACAACACTTCAAGTAAATTTTCCCGAATCTCATTTCGAGATTCGATGATATCCATTGACCATCCAGATCACCTGATCTAACCCCAGTGGACTATTTTCTTGGGGTTACCGGAAGATCGGGTATACCAGCAGGCAGGTAGGCAGGCGCCACAGGACAGCGGAACTGAAAGAAAGCATCCGTAGAGAGATAATAACTATTCCAGTTGATATGCTAAACCACACTTTAAATGATATGAGAAATCGAGCTCTCGAATGTTTTCGTCATGATGGTGACCATCTCAAGAACATAATATTCAAATCTTTAATCACGTAAAATTTCTGTGTACCAGTTATGTAATAAATATACTTAGTACTCTATGTCGCTTTTGTAATCTGAGAAAATAGCATTTAAAATGTGTCCCATCATTATGGGATACACATTTCAAGAATCTCGGCCAGGGTGTGAAACCTTTGAAGGACCCATTAGAATTTGTTGTCTGCTAATAAAATTTCCCTCAATAATTTTTAAAAATCTGTTTGCAATGAAATTTAAACATTTAGTTAATGACTCGCTGTCATTTTAATTAAAAATGATGAAAAACCTTGCTAATTTTTTAATTACTTCCTTTTTATTGCTCTTTACGTGAAAGAAAAGCATTGAATGATAGGAAAAATGGGGGTGAGTGCGCGGAAGCGATGACGCTAATATATTTCAATCGAACATAATGAAAAGAGGATAAGAAGGAAAGAAACCCAGAGAGAGAGAGAGAGAGAGGAGAGAGAGAGAGAGAGAGAAGAGAGAAGAGAGAGAAGAGAGGAGCAGTTTAAATCAAGATTATTATAATTTTACATATAACTATATTAGCAATAGCGCTTAAGTAAACATATCAAACGCTGTAATAATTAAATTATCATACTATGGTATATCCCCAGGTCCTGAAGTAGTTATAATCTCTTGTATTATTATTCATACAAGCAAATATATTCACCCTCCGGATGCAAGTATTTAAGTTTTAATGTAATAAGATATTGTATTAAATTAGAAAGGTTAATGAAACTAAATAAGAATGCAGATAAAAAGATTTGAAACAGAGGTAGGTATAATCGAAAAATAGAACAACTGAAACTTACTCTTCCATCACTCCCGTCTTTCATTGCGAGTCCTTCTCTAGGCTAGGTGTCTGCTCATTTCTTGTTTGTAATAAATAAGTAGGACTTTGTTTTTTGTTTTTTTGACGTCTATTCTTTATTACCAAAACCTGGTGGAGGAGTAGTCGTTAATTGTTTTATTTTCGAACATACACATACACACAACTGCCTTTTATATATGTACTAGAAGCGCCTAGTCACCTGGGTAGAGGGGATGCAAAAAAGGTTAGTCCCACAGATCCATTATTATTGAATCGCGAGTTGGATCCTGGTAGTATGCCCCATTAAAATCCCTCTGTAAAAAAGACCTTGCATTGATCCAGCCACTCTGAAAAGAAAAACCAATGTCTACTATTTCAAATATTACCCCGCCCCCCCCCCCAAAAAAAAATCTAGTCTGTTATCATCTTAAATTTAATTTTCTTTAATCATCTTCACGAATATAAATCAAAACCTTCATTATTTTTGCTCAAAAACCAAGCCCTGGTGATATTTAATGTGTATATAGACTTTGTCGTTAATTGTTTTATTTTCTTAAGTTTCCTCCGGACATACAGATACACACAAATACCCTTTATTATATGTATAGATTATATTTCGGACATACATTCACACAAAAAACTGCCCTTTATAATGTATAGATTTACATTCGGACAATACAATACACACAAACTGTCCTTTATTATATTTATAGATTATATCACATTACATACAACACAACTACACTTTATATATGTATTAGATTACATTCAGACATACATACACACAAACTGCCCTTTATATATGTATAGATTACATTTCGACATAACCATACACACAACTAACCCTTTATATATTGTAAGATACATTCGGACATGTCATTACCACACAACTACACTTTATATTATGTATAGATTAGCATTCTACGACGATACATAACACACAACTGGCCCTTTATATATTGTTATAACGATATACATTTCGGACATCACATACACATATACTGCCCTTTATATTTTGTATTTAGAATTACACGGAACATTTACATGAGCACACAACTGCCCTTTTATATGTGTATAAAGATTACATTTCGGGACATACATTCAACACAAGCTGCCTTTAAAATATGTATAGAGATCTACATTCGTACAGATACATACACACAACTGCCCTTTATTATATTGTATAGATTACATTCGAACATACATACACACAACTGTTCCTTATATATGTATAGATTACATTCGGGACATTTAACAATACACACAACTGCCCTTATATTTGTATAGATTATCAATTTCGGGACATACCCATACACACAACTGCCCTTTATATGTGTAGTAGAAGATGATTGTATCCAGAAAGGACCAAATAAGAGGGAAATAAAGAATCTACTCTTAGGTTTATTAAAAAAAAATTCGAGTTGTTTTTTTTTTTTAAAAGAATGAACGAACCTTTTGAGAAATAGTTTGGCTAATGTGTTAGAAACTGCTGGAGCGATGAATTATGTGGAAGGGCCGGGACTGCGGCGGATTAAATTGCCGATTTCAAGGAATCTTTCGGTCAGGGTGTGTGGAACTTTCTTGAAGGGACTCATTGGAATTTATTGTCTGCTAATAAAAATATGCAACTCAATTGAATTCAAAGTTTAAACTTTTGATTTATGGGCTTGATTTCCTCCTTCCTTNTGGTGTTGCTTGAAAGTTATGGAAAACACAGCGGTCGAGTGGAGGTATGGTTTTGGTCGTTATAAGAAGCCGATATTGCTTTCATAGATAGGATAAAAGAAGACAAAAGTGAAAGGAGAAGAAAAAGAGAAAGAAAGAAAAGAAGAAGAAAGCTCTCTTGAATAGCTTTTGAATTTGAAGAGAAGAAGAAGAAAAGAAGTAGAAGAAGTATGTATGAGAAGAAAGAAGAAGAAGAAGATGTGGAAGATAGTATGAAAAAAATAGTATGAAGAAGAAGAAGATGAAAGAAGAAGAAGAACTAAAAAGAAGGTAAGAAGAAGAAGAAGAAGAAGATTGGATGAAGAAGAAAGAGAAGAAGAGATGTAAAGAAGAAGAAGAAGAAGTTGTGTATGAAGAAGAAGAAGAAAGAAGAAGAAGAGAAAGATTGTTATGAAAGAAGAAGAAGAAAAGATTGTATTGAATGAAAAAGAAGAAAATGAAGAAGAAGATGAAGAGGAAGAGAGAGAATGAAGAAAGAAGACAGAGAAAGAAGAAGATGTATGAAGAAGAAGAAGAAGAAGATGAGAAGATGAAGAAGTGAGAAGAAGTAGTTAGAAGAAAAAGATAGACAGAAAAGTAAGAAGTATAGAAGATAGAAAGAGAAGAAGAAGAAGAAGAAGAAGAGTAGAAAAACGAGAGCAAGAAGAAGAAGATGTAAAGGAGATTGTTTAAAAGAAGAAAGAAGAAGGAAGATCTTATTTAAGATAGAATTCAGAGAAAAGAAGAAAGAAGAAGATAGATCGAGGAAAAGAAGAAGAGATGTTGAAAGATTCTATAGAAGAAGAAAAGAAAAGAATGAAGAAGAGGTAGAAGAATGTAAAAAGAAAAGTAATGTATGGGATGAAAAGACGTATAAGAAGGAGAAAGAGAAGAAGAAGAAGATTGTTATGTAGAGAAAGAGAGAAGAAGAAAGAAGAAGAAGAAATTGTAATGGAGAGAAGAAAAGAAGAAAAGAAGAGAAGAGAGATGTAGAAAGAGAAGAAAGAAGAGAAGAAGAAATTAACATAGGGCATCAGTGATTTGGCTCACGAAATAACCAGCAAAATAACACCAAGAAGAAGAAAAGATAAAAGAGGAAACAGGAAGAGGGGAATTATATTAAAAGTATGAGATTAGATAGATATAGAATAGATAGATAGTAGTAAGATAGATAGAGAGATAGATGATAGAATAACGATAGATAGAGAGAGATAGAAATAGGAGAGAAGAGATGAGAGAGAGAGAGAGAGAGAGAGAGAAACATTATATGAAAAAGTTAAGACGAGATCAAATAGAGAGAAAGCAAAACCCAAAAGAAGAGGACGAAAAAGGAAGGATATTTAACTAGTGATGTGTTGTGTGTGTGTGTGTGTGTGTGTGTGTGTGTTGTGTGTGGTGTGTAGAGAGAGAGAGAGAGACAGACAGAAGACAAGGCAGCAGACAGACAGAGACAGACAGACAGGATCAGACGTGGATCAGGTAGACAGAAAGATTCATACAAAAATGCCAATCTCATTTTTATTTTTTTCTAAATAATATGCGTCATTCTTTTTTTATAAACTCGGAATGGAAGACATTTGATTATGAAGTGTGGTGGAAATATTTAAAAAAGCACAAACAAAAAACAAACAAAAACAATACACAAAAACAAAACAAATAAAGAGTTGAAAAACTGTTCTTTTTGGACTAAAAGAAAGACTCACTAATATTTATCAAATATTAATTAAATGTTAAAAGAAAAAAATCCTGGGATACAGTCATTTCCCAATCCATCCATCCGAAAGAATTGAAAATCTTTTGCTCTTTAGAAATGGTAAGGAGGAATTCTGTGAAACTGTCAATTCAACCCCCTCATGTTTATTCCTAGATCAACCACTTCTTGAACCAAAATATCTTATTGAGAAAACTATTTGCTCTGTTAACCCTTTTGTGTAGTTCAGTTTACTTTTTGAATATTTTATTTCCTTTTCCGCATTAAACAAACCCTAAACTCCAACCCTAACCCTAACCCTAACCCTAACTCTTGTTGAAGTTTAAACTAAAAAAAAAAATTAAACAGTTTTATTAAAAATTTGTGGGTTCTGTTTTTTCTGGGTCACCCTGTAATATTAGTCAACTTAACTTAGGGGGTTAGGGTTAGGTAGGGTTTAGGGTTGGTTTAATGAGAAAATAAAAACTTGGGTGTTCTGGTTTTTCTGTAACCTGTAATATCATGTTACCAACTAGAAATAACCAACTTTCTTTGTCAAGTTTAGTTTGGTTTTGTTTACGGCATATCAGTCAGTGGGTCATTTAATGCCAATAAAGTTTTGAAAATAGATTCATCCTTAATTAATACTCAATTTTTCTTTGAAAACACTTTTTTTTTATATCTAAACCCATAGATGGGACCCCTAACTAGGTGAGAGTTGGAACAGGAGAGCAATGGGATGAAGAGGTGCTCCTCATTCCCAAACTCCAGAACTTGAACCTTCACAAACCTTTATGTTTTAATCAATTTTCAATCAGGAATTATGCTACCCCATGGATTAAATAAAGTTTTGTGATTCGATGTTCCTTGAAGGTTCCAGTTCTACAAGAAAACCTCGAAAGAAAGCCAGGGGCACATCGCCGTGCGTTGTCTACTATAACAATAAAAAATGAGACGACATTACCAAAAAAATCTAAATTAATACCAGATTATCAGCCTCATCTAAAAAATTTCAGACAAGTAATTGATACGTCTTTTTTCCCGAAGAATCGCCAGCAAATACCCTTGCTAGTGATTTATATAAACAGAATGGAGTTAAATCTGGGCAAACTGTGTTTGGCGTTTAATAAGTGTTGTTTCTCGAACCAGGAAACATAAGCCGGTTATAAATTGAATTCAGAAAAAGAAACCATCTAATTAATCTAGGACACACCGTTGTTGCATAATTGGGAATCATCACTCGTTTGTTCAGAGAATTTAAATAAAACATTAATGGGGAAAAGCCACAACACACACACACCACACCACACGACACTTTAATTTAATTAATATTGTAATTTTGTTAAAGCCTCACCCACTAAATCGTCGTTGTTATTTATTATTTATTCCAAGTTTTATGTTTAAATTAAAAACCCAAACCTAAACAATTACGTCCACACTTTCCTAGATTTTCCAATATCTCCTTATTAAATGGAGATTAATGTGTTCTCTCAGTTACCAACTACGTCATCGCTAACGTTACAATTTCCCTTTTAGTTATTTATCGTCTATAATTCTCAATGAGTTCATTAAATTATGCATTATTTAATCCATAATTAGCATCTTCTTTATATAACAATGTTTCATTAAGGTCTAGCTGAATATAGTTTGCCACAAAACGCCCATAGATTATTAATGTGTTTATTTACACGCACCCCACTCTAATGCGAGTCAGAACAAGGTCCTTATTAATGTGGGACCACCCACGAACCGCCAGTCTCATGCGATAACAGGGACAAAAATGCGTGTATCCCGTCGGCATTTCTCTCAAAGGAGCGCCCTCGACTGGGTCACCTGGCGGCCTCCACGATTTCTCCTCTCAATGGAGGCCCCTCAGGCCCCTGGCATAACTCATCCTTGTTCCTCTTAAATCAAGGGGGTTTGTGTTTTCTTGTAAGGCATGCACCAGGTCTGCTGTTAATTTTATTAATAGTCCAGTGGCACGTAAGCCCACCGGAACTCACAGACCCCGATAAGGCCCGATTTATATAATGTGTTAAAAATCTGGCAATGTTGTCGTATAATATCACTAGAATAAATGTTCATATGAGTATATATATTCCAACCTCTCCGCACAAGAGCAGGATGTGCATCAGGTCAATTTCTTAAGCGAAAGTTTAACAAGTTTTAAATTCAGATTTTCCTTCTCTAGACTTGTTATCCTGGCCATGGTTATAGAGCCCGTTGCCCTGCTATTTACACCCATAGCTGGAGGGAGAATTGGATTCAAACCTTTGCCCAAGGGTATTGGCATATTGAAATTCAACACTTCGTCCAGGAATTTGAACTCGGGTCGACGAGTCGATTTCCCGACGACTCTAACCATTGATCCGACGCCTGTCCATTGTTTATTTTTATATGATGCAATAATATATGGTGTCGAATAATTTGAATACCGGTTGTAACGAACCGTGTTTTGATAATAATTACTTGTGTTATTTGTTTCTAAAATTATTGTTTTAAATTACTCAAACGTAATTTTTACAGCAACTCAATGAAATAATTCTTATATTGAATTCAATAAAGTAAAAATACAGTGTAATTTTTTTGGCGTTCGTATTCAATTTATTTGATTGTCATCTCGATAAATTTTGCTCAGTAGCGTTCATAAGTGTAGTACCCCACCTCAATTCGGCCTTTTACATATGAGTTTATTCCATTGTTGAGCCGCCCCCTGAAGCCCCTCGTTCATATAGGGAAAAGTTTGAAGCTACCGGGCCCATTTAAAGTGTATATATATCTTAATTATAATGGAGATTGTGTGTTTTTCTGTCTGTAACCGAAACCTATTCTCTACTCAAGTCCAAAGTCCCTTAGTTATTTACATCACTATTCTCTACCATGATTTTTCATTTTTATCTAAATCTCAATTTATAATAAATGTACTATACAAATTAAATACTGGTTAACGTATGGTCTACCAGGTACTGATAAACATGCAATTATATTATATATACAACAAAGAAGTGTTTATAGTGTGAACGGGAGCTATTTGCATATTAATATTAAAAAATCGAATTTAATAAATATGTGCTTTAGTATTATATGATTTCTGAATTGTTTGGTTTTTTTAAGTGAAATATAAGCAAAAATCTCTTCACTGAATCTTAAATGAATCCAATTAACAAGAAAAAACTGTCATTTTATTCTTTACTTCTTCTTATAACCTAATACTTAAATTAGAAATAACAATGAAAGACGAGCAGTGATGGAGAGAGTAAGTTTCCAGTGTTCCATTTTTTTCACTTATACTTCCCTCTGTTTCAAATTTTATATAGTTGTCAATCATGCTTATCTGTCAATTCTTATGTCTATTTAGTTTCATATTAGCCTTTCTAATTTAATACAATATCTTATTACATTAAACTTAAGTTACTTGCAACCCGAAGGGTGCATATATTTGCTAGTATGTATATAAACTCACACTTACCATTTAAACCTGTGTTTTTTTCAATTTTATTATTAATGACTACCACACACACACATTCCACACACACACATACACTACAGCTATATATATATTATAATATATATATAATATATGATGTTATATGTTTGTGTGTGTGTGTGTGTTGTGTGTGTAAGGTATCCAAACTGGTGTAAGGATGATTCTCATGGGATCTTCAAAAATCTCACTGTATAATTATTCGCATCGTTTATAGAGTAAGGATACACAGAATTTTAGTATAAATCCCTAAAAGAGCGCTCAATGAATCTATTTATATTCAGGATTTAAATAAGGAGCATATATTTACCTTTGAAAGGTAAGGAAAAACTCATATAAAACGCGTATCTGTAATAATTCTTTAATATAGACTCTTTTTTGTAATATAGAATTTTTGTTCTGTTTTTTTAATTCTATGTTTAGATATTAGAAATCAAGACAACATAATTTTTGATATATCCGGTTTAAAAAGGAAAATTTAAAAAGATACATTTGTAAGACCTTTGTTATGCTGAATTCTGTAAGACTATATTTGCGGTTGACACACATTTGAGGGGATTCTGGTAATTTTGTTTTCAGGTTTCAAATTCATTTTTATCTGTGTTGTCGATAACGCCATTTTGTTTTAGGATTTATTAAATTTCTAAAGCCTCTTTAAGTTTATGATCGAAAATAAAATTCTATTACAGAATGACGGATTTATTGAGTTTTCCTAATTCAAAGGTATCATATATATTTATATTTATATACTATTAGACAGAATACTGGTTTATTGAGTTTTTCCAAATTCAAAGGTATATATATATAATATATATATATATATATATAATATATAATCCTTAATTATAATGGAGATTGTGGTTTTCTGTGCTGTAACCGAACTATATTACTAATCGAGTCACAATTACAATTATTTTTCATCACATTCTCCATGAATTTTATTATATAAACCTCAATATTTAATAAAATGCTTACCTTCATTATTAGTGTTGTCCATTCTACATAGCAATATAACAGCAATTGTATTTAAATATACAAAAAATAGCGGTTTACAGTCTCTGAATGGGAAGGCTAATTTGCATACTTTGGATATTAAAAATGTGATTTTATAAATATGTGCTTAGATTATGATTTCTAATTGTTTGGATTTTATTTTAATGAATTATAGCAAAATCTCTTCAATGACATCTTTTAAACATGAACCAAACTTAAACAAGGATAAAATAACTTCATTATAATTCTTAATTCCTAATTTAACTAATAGTACCTTAATATAGTTAAATACAACAGATAGCAAATGAAGGGGTGATGGCAAGAGTAAGTTCACATTTACTATTTATTCTATTACTTACTCCCCATACTTGGTTTTCAAATCCTTTTGTATCTGCACTCTTATTAGCTTCTATTTAATACGATCTATTCCTACATTATACAACTTGAATACTTGCACCCGAGGTGCATAATTTGCTAGTTACTGTACATATTATTACAGAATGAACCTCGGTTTATTGAGTTCTTTCTACATTCCAAGGACTACTATTATAACTTTATAATATCATTGGTAGTACATACTATTATATATACTATAATACGTTCTACATTACATATTCGATCCAGCAGGACTGGAATCTCCCCTTCCATTAATTCGTAAAGACAAAAAGAAACGAATCATTATTTTAAACTGTCATATGCCCTTCACAGTGCACCGGTATTAGCTCTCGTCGTTCAGACCACCTTTCAAACCATACGGCAATTTGCTATAATACCACGGTTCTGGTTCCGTTGATAACCGGCTCCGCCACACTAATTCAAATGGCGTATTCTTTTTTAATACCCATATCATGGGACCCTTAACGTTCTACCTACCACCACTGCGGTCCAGAGAGACCAGGAGCAATGTGGATTGAAGGCGGGTGCTCCACATCTCTCACATACTTCTCCAAACACTGGTAATTCATCCAACCATCCGGACTAGGGAGCTTAACGTCTTCACAGCACATAGACCCGCGCAAGCGCACCGCTCTCGCACCATGTAATAAAGAGTGAGCATAAGGGCATAGGGTTGAGGCACAGCATATGGTGCTCAGTGCTCTATGGTCTGATCTGCTTCGAGCCGCCGAACTTGATCGGAGGGGCCTCTCCGACTCGCTATCTCTAGCACTGCCTGACAGAAAGCATCTCGCTGGTATGTTGTCGGTTCGTGCGCTGGCCACGCCCCACCTAAGGACTTCCTCCTTCAAAGTATCACGAGTCGCCACCCACGGCCAACGGTTGGCCCCAATTTGGAGGAGTCTTGATCCCTCTGCAAGCAGGTGTCAGTCTCGGAGTCTTCTAACGGCCCCAGCTCCGACAGTAGGGCAGCCAAAAGAAAACAAGGTCGGGTCTCACTCTCGTGGCCGGACCGGTTACCGGCCGAACACCGCTCGAATGCCTCTAGATGCAAATGATTCAAGCTAGTCTTGTACTAACAAATAGCTATTCTGACAACATCTAGTGTATAAAAGCCATAATAATATAATCTTGATTTTTAAACTCTCTAATCTCACTCTCTTCTCTCTATCTACCGTCTTTATCTCTCTTATTTCTTTCGTGTGGCCGCGACGCCTGCTCTAGTTCTGTCATCTTGTCTTGACATTATCAGTTTCTGATATTTGAAACAGTAACCCTTTTAGCGTAGCTACTCGCTCTACCTGCAGCACTTCAGCTCCCCTCTCTCTATCTTTCCTATATTCTCTTTCTTTCCTTCTTCTTTCTTTCTTTTTTTTCTTTTCCTCTCTTCTTTTTTGTCTTTCTTTGGTTCTTACTTATAATTATCTGTGTTTGACTATGCCTTTTCTCTCCCTTTCTCTTCTTGTTATATTCAAATTTCGAATTGGTCATATTACTTCAGCTAGCTTGAACGTACAACCTCATATAGTGAAAATAAGTAATTCCCGTGGATTAGCACCATTCCAGATATTATGTGGATTAACCGACTTTCTTGCATGTTCGCATTCTTGTACCGATTTGGTCGGGTCCTCAATTTTTAACTAAGAGGCCTGTCCTTGCAAGTTTGATAACCGTCGTATCTTTTTTAGGAAGACAAGAATTAACTATTATAAAAGGTAAGTTGGTCGGCAGTGGCCTTATTTCAGTATTCGCCGGTAGCGGACGGAGCCTATTCTCCTTTTCGCTTAGCGCTAGACGGGTAGATTGGATTTATTAAGGATGAAGCGCCACACCTACCGTCAGTTCTCTACTTTATCGCACAATCAGATTATCCAGTCTGTGACTCATTCGCTGAGTTGCGAGTTGTTGGGTTGGGTTTTACGCATGTCAACCCTATGGGGTCCATTTTATGCCGAGACACTTTTTTTTTATTCATTCATTCTTGAAGCGGTACTATGTTTTTGAAAAGTGCAATATTTTGTCTATTAATCCATAGATGTGACCCGTAAACAGTTACTTACCCACTCCGGGTCAGCGTGGGTCCTGGGGAGCAATGTGCATGAAGAAGCAATTCTCCACTACTTTCCCCGAGCTCCAGGCCGATAATTACAATTAATTCATGATAGCCTCACCGCATCATTGCATTTTTAATTATGGCAATGGTCTGATATGTTTACTAAGAGCTATTTGCTAATAATACTCTTCCAATATATAAACAGTCATAATACTTTATTTAACACTCTCTCATCTACTTGCTATGTTTTTTCTTTTCTTCTTTTTTTTCACATTCCCCAAGCTCCAGAACAGGAACTCAACCATCAGATAGTTGTTAATTTCCTAATAACTCCAACATAAACAAAGGGGATCAGCTCTTACTGATATAATTATTTATTCTATTTATTGATATCATAAGAAAAAAAGAGATTGGGTTAGGGTTAGGGTTAGGGTTATAGGGTAAAGGTGTTAGGGGGCGTCAGGTTTTAATGGAAAAAAATACAAAAAAAAAAAAAAAAAAAAAAAAAACAAAAAAAAACAATAGAATAATAGTTTATCAATCAACGGAAGTGGTTGTCTCTTTGTTTATCGTTGGTAGTTATAGGAAATAACCCAGACCTATCTATGTGAAGTTCCTGTTTCTGGAGCTTGGGGCAAACCGGAAAAAAGAAAATAAAGAAGGAAAAAAAGAAGCGCAACACCCCCCCGCCAGAAAACCAGCCCCCCCCCCCAAACCCACAGATGAGAGAGTCGTAAATCAAAGTTATCATAACTTTACACTTGAACATATTTACAATAGTTCTTAAGTAAACATCATCAAACATAGCATAAACCAGAATAGTTTTAGTTGCGTGCATAGGACAAAGGTTTCGGGACTCGGTACGAAGCTCAGAACTTGCGATTCCAATGTGGGTCTCATACCGACTGAGCTATTAGTAATTAAATTTGAACTAGGCAAGCGAATACTTGCAATATTGCCGTGTGAATTGAATTCTAGAAATAAAATGAACAGAGAGAACACTATAGGCAATTGAGGATAAAACGGAGATTAATTATACAAGAGGATAATGGTAATTCCCTAAGCAGTGTCATTCAGATTAGAATTTTTCTATCTAGTTTGACTTTGAATCACGTGTTCAAAGAATTACCGCCGCTTGTTTCTTATTTTTAATAAGCCGTTGCTTAAGTTTGGTACACAGTAATAACGGTCCCTTACTGTTCAATATTATTGTTAGACAATAAATCCAAATGGGTCCTTCCAAGGTCCACACACCCCTGAGCGAAACTTCCTGAAATTTATCAGCGGTTCGTACACCATTGTGCACACCACAGATGATAACGGTCGGACAACTTTAAGAACACGCATTAGATATAGATGTATTTACCCTCTTGGCGATTTGGATGGTCTCAATTTTAAACCCAGTCTGTGTGGCAAGATGATAACGGTCGCTAACAATTAAGAGAACAGCGACTTATATAACTAATCATTGCCATTTCATCTTCGATTGATTTGGACTGTCTCATTTCTAACCAGAGGGATTGCAAGATTGATAACGATCGCGACCAATTATAGGAACAAAAATTAATATATAGATTGTATTCCTTTGGCGATTTGGATCGGTCCCAAGTTTAACCAGACTGTGTTACAACGGATGATAACGGTCGTAACCATTAAGGAACGCGAGTGATACATATATACATTGCAATTACTTGGATCGATTTGACTGCTCTCATCTAACCAGAGGGGTTGCGAAGATTGATAACGGTTGACACACTTAAGGAACAAACATTAATATAGCACTGTATTTCTCGTCTGAACGATTTGGATCTGGGTCTTCAATCTTTTAACACCAGGTCTGCTGTTGCAAAGATGATAAGCAGTGTACAATTAAGGAACAACGGATTGAATATACAATTGCATCTTCATCTTGATGATTTGACGTTCTCATTTTAACCAGGAGGTGTTGTAAGATGAAACAGGTTTACAATTAAGGAACACGAGTATAATACTATAATATATATGATATTTTTTTTGATGTTAGCTTTTTTTTTTAGATAGCATTGCCGGAACAAATGTAAATATATTAAAATATTAGTATTTTGCTTAAGCCACATGCTCTACAATGCGAATAATCGCATAAATTTCCCTCGACAGAAATCGAACACGGACATATCATGAGAGATACTTTAGACCACTATACTGTTTCAGCCACGATACAGCACCGAGAAATCCTTGCGAAAAATTAACCTGTTAATGCTTACTAGCATCTCTACCATATATTTGAGCAAAGGGAGGCGCTGCGGAGGGTAATCGTTTAGGTAAGTATCGCTGATGAGACTTCAATTAAGTTGAAAACAGTCTGATACGATATTCTACACTCCGAGTAATTTTTGCGAAATTCACTTGTTATGCGATAATTTCGCATTGTAATTGCCTTCAAGCAAAAATATAATATATATATATATATATATATATATATATATATATATATATATATATATATATAAGGTGGACCATAATGAGGGGACACATTTTAAATACTATTTTCTCAGATTATAAAAAGATTTGAATATTACATTAAGTTTTTATTACTTTCATCACAACTTTCAATGACAACACTTCGAGCAAATTTTCCCGAATCTCATTTCGAGATTCGGTGATATCCATTGACCATCCAGATCACCTGGTCTAACCCCAGTGGACTATTTTCTGTGGGGTCATCCGGAAGATCGGGTATACGCAGGTAGGCAGGCAGGCAAGCGCCACAGGACAGCGGAACTGAAATAAAGCATCCGTAGAGAGATAATAACTATTTCAGTTGATATGCTAAACCACACTTTACGTGATATGAGAAATCGAGCTCTCGAATGTTTTCGTCATGATGGTGACCATCTCAAGAACATAATATTCAAATCTTTGATCACGTAAAAGTTCTGTGTACCAGTTATGTATTAAATATACTTAGTACTCTGTGTCGCTTTTGTAATCTGAGAAAATAGAATTTAAAATGTGTCCCATCATTATGGGATACACATTTCAAGAATCTCGGCCAGGGTGTGAAACCTTTGAAGGACCCATTGGAATTTGTTGTCTGCTAATGAAATTTCCCTCAATAATTTTAAAAATCTGTTTGCAATGAAATTTAAACATTTAGTTAATGACTCGCTGTCATTTTAATTAAAAATGATGAAAAACCTTGCTAATTTTTTAATTACTTCCTTTTTATTGCTCTTTACGTGAAAGAAAGCATTGAATGATAGAAAATGGGGGTGAGTGCGCGGAAGCGATGACGCTAATATATTTCAATCGAACATAATGAAAAGAAGAAAAGAAGGAAAGAGAGAGAGAGAGAGAGAGAGAGAGAGAGGGGAGAGAGAGAGAGAGAGAGAGAGAGAGAGAGAGAGAGAGAGAGAGAGAGAGAGAGAGTTAAATCAAGATTATTATAATTTTTACATATTGAACTATTTAGCAATAGCTCTTAAGTAAACATATCAAACGCTGTAATAATTAAATTATCATACTATGGTATATCCCCAGGTCCTGAAGTAGTTATAATCTCTTGTACTCTTATTCATACAAGCAAATATATTCACCCTCCGGGTGCAAGTATTTAAGTTTTAATGTAATAAAATATTGTATTAAATTAGGAAGGTTAATGAAACTAAATAAGAATGCAGATGAAAAGATTTGAAACAAAGGGAGGTATAATCGAAAAATAGAACAACTGAAACTTACTCTTCCATCACTCCCGTCTTTCATTGCGAGTCCTTCTCTGGACTGGGTGACTGCTCATTTCTTGTTTGTAATAAATGAGTAAGACTTTGTTGGTTTTTTTTACGTCTATTCTTTATTACAAACACCCAAAGCCCAAAAGGGTTTCCAACTGCGGTGAGACCTGACATCTTCTGGGAGCAGACGATCCTTACGTCTGCTTCCCTCAGCTAATGGCCAGCATCTCTAATTTCCGTTCTCACGCCTTCTTTTAGCCAATCAGCATTCAGATCAGAGAAGGTTAAACTGCCGTCAATAACTTTTTTCAACGGTTAATGGTAATTTTCCATTTTCCGTTATTTGAATTTTAACTACACTTACATATATAATTCGTAGGCTACCCACGAATTATGTAACAGCGATCCATAATGGTTAAGGACGGAATTCTGGTGGAGGAGTAGTCGTTAATTGTTTTATTTTCGAACATACACATACACACAACTGCCTTTTATATATGTAATAGAAGCGGCTAGTCACCTGGGAAGAGGAGATGCAAAAAAGGTTAGTCCCACAGATCCATTATTATTGAATCGCGAGTTGGATCCTGGTATTATGCCACTTTAAAATCCCCATGTAAAAAAGACATTGCGTTGATCCAGACACTCTGAAAAGAAAAATCAATGTCTACTATTTAAAATTATCCCCCCCCCAAAAAAAAAAATCTAGTCTGTTATCATCTAAATTTAATTTTCTTTAATCATCTTCACGAATATAAATCAAAACCTTCATTATTTTTGCTCAAAACCAAGCCCTGGTGATATTTAATGTGTATATATACTTTGTCGTTAATTGTTTTATTTTCTAAGTTTCCTCCGGACATACAGATACACACAAATGCCCTTTATATATGTATAGATTATATTCGGACATACATACACACAACTGCCCTCTATATATGTATAGATTACATTTGGACATACATACACAAACTGCACTTTATATATGTATAGATTACATTCGGACATACATACACACAACTGCCCTTTATATATGTATAATTACATTCGACATACATACACACAACTACCCTTTATATATGTATAGATTACATTCGGACATACATACACACAACTGCCCTTTATATATGTATAGATTACATTCGGACATACATACACACAACTGCCCTTTATATGTGTATAGATTACATTCGGACATACATACACATAACTGCCCTTTATATTTGTATAGATTACATTCGGACATACATACACACAACTGCCATTTATATATGTATAGATTACATTCGGACATACATACACACAACTACCCTTTAAATATGTATAGATTACATTCGACATACACACAATGCCCTTTATATGTGTATAGATTACATTCGGACATACATACACATAACTGCCCTTTATATTTGTATAGATTACATTCGGACATACATACACACAACTGCCCTTTATATATGTATAGATTACATTCGGACATACATACACACAACTGCCCTTTATATGTGTATAGAGAGTTGATTTATCCAGAAAGTGACCAAATAAGGGAAATAAGAATCTACTCTTTTTTTAGGTTTAATTTTTAAAAAATTCGAGTTGTTTTTTTTTTAAAGAATGAACGAACCTTGAGAAATAGTTTGGCTAATGTGTAGAACTGCTGGATAAATATGTGGATTAAGATGCCGATTTCAAGAATCTCGGTCAGGGGTGTGTGGAACTTTTGAAGGACTCATTGGAATTTATTGTCTGCTAATAAAATTGCACTCAATGAATTCAAATTTTAAACTTTTGATTTATGGCTTGCTGTCAATTTAATTAAAACTAGTGAAAAACTATGCTAATTTACTAATTAACATAATTTTATTACTTATTACTTGAAAGCATTGAAATATCAATTTCTCAGATGGAGAGACGAAGTTTTTAAATGGTCTTTCCACAAGGACGTGGAAAGTCACTTCATACAGACTTTTTTTGAAAGTCAGGCCTGTTTTTTTTTTTTTGGGGGGGGGTCACCTTATATCAGTCGGTAGAGCGTTCGGCTAGAAACCACAAAGTTCCTAGTTCGATTCCGGTCCTCGCCAACTCAGTGTATGAGTAGCACAGGGATCTGTGCGGTAAAGTAAGGAGCTGATGGTAGGTGTGGCGCTCCACCTCAAACACCAAAACAATCTCCTTGGTCTAGCGCTATTGAAAAGGGGATATACTACCTCGCTGACTGGCCGATACCGACTTGAGGCCGCCCCGACGACTTTACTTTATATATATATATAATATATATATATATATATATATATAGCACAATCTTTACAGATCACTTTCGTCCCTCACAGTGATCTGTAAAGATTATGCTACAGCACACACACACACACACACATATATATATATATATATATATATATATATATATATATATATATATATATATATATATATATATATATATATGCACAGATATATATATATATAATATATATAATATATATATATATATATATATATATCGGGTCACCCCAAAAACAAAAAAAAAAAAAAAAAACAAAAACAAAGAACAAAACAAAAACAAGCCTGACTTTAAAAAAAAGTCTGTTTTTTTTGATCACCCTATATTTTATGATTTTTCAAATCCCATCTCACTAACAAGTTAAAGCGACCAGTATTCCAAGCCATGTCAGTGCTACTGTATGGCTTAGTTTAACGTCCTACTTGGGACACATCTACAGTGAACGCGATTCCCGAAGTACTAATTATAAAATAACCTCATACGGATTGACATGCCGTTAAAATCAATCAATCAATCATTAATGCCGCAGGTTTCCTCGCTCATACCCTAGATCATTCTTGGTCAAGCCGAGAACTTTTCAGCACACTCTTGAAAAAAATTATTTACCCTACTAATAGAATTTGACACAAGGTCACAAGTATATATTCCCCAACCCCTCCGCACAAGTAGGATGTGACACAAGGTCAATTTCTTACGCGGAGTTTACCAGGTTTGAATTCAGAGTTTTCATTATCCTAGACTAGTTACCTGGCCATGGTTAAAGAGCCCAGTCTGCCCTGCTATTTACCCATAGTTGGAGGAAGAGTAGTTGGATGCATACTTTTCCCAAGGGTATTTGCGTAATGTGAAATGTAAACAGCCTTGTCCAGGATTTCGACGAATGCATTTCGTACGACTCTACACCACGCGCCTCCAATCACACAAATATCCAGTGAGAAATGAACTCGCTTTTTCAGTAGAAACGGAACTGCGAGACTAGTTTGCTAACTATTTTTCTGAATGTTTGAGATGATTGATGATTAGTATTATCTGCGTTATTCGGACTATTGTCCTCATCTTCATTGTTATCTGTACAACGTTTCGGCCGATGTGCCCCCGGCCTTCTTCAGGTATTTCTTATCGACTCGGGAACCTTCTTTTCGGACTCAGGAACCTTCCAATAGGACACATGGCCTAGTGGATAAAGGAGTTAGGTTAAGACAGTTCTAAGTGACAGTTATCTCTAGACTGCAGGTTCAATCCTGGCCAAGGGCAGCAGTAACATATAATAATAATTAACACAGCTAAACGCCTCTACCCCAGCTATGGTTAGCGGAATGAGAACAGGATACCCCTGTGGACCGAATAAAGGGTTAGGTTCAAAGTTCCGTGATGGCTCCCGATTACGACAAGAAGGTTCCCGAGTCCGAAAAGAAGGTTCCCGAGTCCGAGAAGGTTCCCGAGTCCGACAAGAAATACCTGAAGAAGGCCGGAGAGCCCATCGGCCGAAACGTTGTACAGATAACAATGAAGGTGAGGACAATAGTCCGAATAACGCAGATAATACTAATCATCAAGCCTCATCTCATTCAGAAAAATAGTTAGCAAACTAGTCTCGCAGTTCCGTTTCTACTGAAAAAATTTCTCGCTGGATATTTCGCGTGTGGACAATAGATGAGGACAATAGTCCGAATAACGTAGATAATACTAGTTTGCTAACCATTACAACATGATGGAACACCTATCTGCAACTCCTTGAAATCATAATAATCGAATTAATGACATGACTGAAATGCTATAGATTATTGTGCCTTTGCGAAAGTTAGTTTTTATTTTATTTCCGCAAATAAAAATAAAATAGCCGAAAGTGTCATAAAGGAATGTGTAGCTAAACTCATTCTATGATTGTGTGGCTTTGTTATTGTTTTTTGCATATTTAATATCGACTTCTCTAAGATCTGCGAATGCCCGGATGCGTGTGTGCAAGAAAGAGATCTTACCTATTTATGGACCAATCAGAAGACACCGTCTTCACCTCGCACTGTACTTTACAGATCTAAATCGGCTCCTGCTGCTTTCAGAATATTTGCCCTCGATTTCGTCACTGTTGTCGTTTTGCATTGCCTTTGTTATGGCCAGTTTCAAACGCGTGCATTTTTAGCAATGGCGCTTCGAATGCACTGAGATGTCTTCTTCCTTTTCCCACGCTCTCTCTCTCTCTCTCGCTCGCTCGCTCTCTCTCTCTCCGCCCTAGCACGTACACACAGACACGGGGACACGTGAACTTTTCACGATTTTCTCCTGAGTAAATCCGAGAAACTCCAACTATGTTTTTGTTATGAAAATCGATATATATATATA
>CM042161.1:21956953-21986953 GCA_023376005.1 Doryteuthis pealeii | reverse complement strand
TATCATAAGAATACATTTGTATTTTTTTTCTTTCTTTCTTTCTTTCTTTCTTTCTTTCTTTCTTTCTCCTGCAATTTAAGAATAAATCATCGTCATCATCATGATGTCACGCAATCAACACGGATATCCATGACAATCTCTTGACAACCTTCTCTATCATTCATTGTTACAGAGAGGTCCTCTGCGCAGGGACACTGATAGGACACGCTGGGACACTGCTGGAGAAGCAAGGACGAACTCATAGGACGTTCTCCTATGGAAGCCAACTCAGGAACATGTTAGTGTGGGCCGCCCAGCAAGGGCCTACATAAATTTTTAATATGTCTTAATGTAACCATGACGGGGCAAAAACAGCAAATAGGAATATTTATTGAGAGAAATTCATTTAAAATGAGTCAAATTCTGGGAAAAAGAGCATTAGGTTTATAGGTTTTAAAAAATTCACCCTGAATTGTCCAGTTAGACACATGGCGTAACGGATATATGGGTTGGATTATTACACTTTTGTTTTTATTGTATTATAATTGTTTTTAATCGCAATATGAGTAAAAGTAAAAAGAATCACACATAGGTAAAAATGAAAAAAAATCTCGGTAAAAAGAGTATTTGGTTTATAAGTTTTAAAAATTCACCCTGAATTGTCCAGTTAGACACATGGCGTAACGGATATAAGGGTTGGGTTATTACACTTTTGTTTTTATTGTATTATAATTGTTTTTAATCGCAATATTAGTAAAGGTAAAAAGAATCATACATAGGTAAAAACGAAAAAAAATCTCGGTAAAAAGAGTATTTGGTTTATAAGTTTTACAAATTCACACTGAATTGTCCAGTTGGATACATGGCGTAACGAATATAAGGGTTGAACCCCCCCCCAAAAAAACAAAAAAAAAAAAACAAAAAGCAATCTTACAAAAAAACCACACATAACTAATAAAACCAATTCAATTCTTTTGCAATAAAAAGAAATAGAGAAAAAAATAACGATAGATAAGAGTGCGTTTATCTAAACAAATCCGTTGATTCTAGTGCCTTGAAGTTGGCGGGAAAAATAGGACACGAAACCGGAAACAAAGGAAATATAAAGATAAACTCGTCGCGCATGCGCAGTAATACATTCCTTAAGGAGACAGATTCACCGCGAAAATATACCAAAATAAACATTGCGATGCACACAAAGAAATAGATATTATCATTAGGTTGGCTAAAAAAATTCTCTTTGTTGTTGTATGGCATTAGGAGCGTTTAGTTTTAAATGTTTAGAAAAGTTCATTTCATTTTAATGAAGGTAAACCTGAATACATTTCTAATTACAGTGAGGGGGCCGGGGTACATTTTCGTACAAATAAGTAAGTAAAGTCGTCGGGGCGGCCTAATGTCGGTATCAACCAATCAACGAGGAGTCTATCCCCATTTCAATAGCGCTAGACCAAGGAGAATATTTTAACCTGTGAGGTGGGAGCCACACCTATCATCAGCTCCTTACTCTACCGTACAGATCACTGTACTACTCATACGCTGAGTTGGCGGGGGCCGGTATCGAACCATGAATAAACATACTTATCATATAATTAACTGTACACAGATGCATAATAACTAAATATGTATACTTTCCAATGGGGCAACCTGTTTGCCGTGGGTACCGACCCGATGCTTAAGGATGGAATCTTGGTGGCTGAGCAGTCTATGATATGCAACAATGCACTTTGGACCTTACTTAGGCTAGACAGGCGATCAGAGAGGCCCGTCTGATCAATCGGCTGGTCACGTCAAGCCCTAGCATTATATGATTGTCCCAACCCTATTGCCATAATGGCAACCCCCAACCCTTTTTATCATATACGTGCTAGAAGGCAGTGGCTGAGGGTCTTTATGTCCTGGGAATAAAGTTAAACTCTATCTCTGGGATTACCAAACTTTTTTCACGGTGGGTCGGATAATTAAAAAAATAACGAGCGCAGGCCACATTATCATTGTGTTCAATACTTGCTAGCCAGAACGAAAGCTCTGAGAAAAAGATGTAATACAAATTTATCTTTCCATGTTATATTCATGGATGGGTGGTATAAGATGCACAAAAACAAATTTAACCAAAATATTCATTTTCAAAACATTAACAAAGAACGCAAACAACCACATTCAAGTACCGTCGGTGGGCCTGATAAAATACCTTCACGGGACGGATCGTAGTTTGGTGATCCATGCTCTATCTGATGGCGAAGTTCTACTTTTGGAGGTCTGGGGAATGTGGAGTACCCCGTCATCACCATTACTCCCGGGTCCACTCTGACCCAGAGTGGTAGTACCTGTTAAGGTCCGATCTATGGGTAAATAGAAAATTTGTTTACAAAAAAAATTGAATTAAAAAAAATTCTTCCAAACTATTGCTACGAATCTTTCAAAACTTTGTCGTCATTAAATGACCCACTGTGGTTGATATGCCGTAAAACAAAACAACAGGTGGTCCCATTTTGAAGGGTCTTACTCCTCTGTAGAGGTGCAGTCGGTGTATTTTAAAGCCCCATCTGATAGGGCTCCAAGGGTGATAATAACATAGAATACTTAACATAGCTTAACAGTTGTAACTGGTCATGGTTAGCGGAATGAGAACAGTCTATCTCCGTGGATTGTATAGAGAGTTGAGTTCGAAGTTCCGTGAAGGCTCCCGATTACGACATGAAGGTTCCCGAGTTCGACAAGAAACACCTGAAGAAAGCTGGAGGGCACATCGTCCGAAACGTTGTGTATATAACAATAAAGATAAGGACAATAGTCTGAACCCTCCCCCACCCCCAAAAAAAACAACAAATAATACAAATGAAAAAAATTGTCTGATACAGTTCAGTTTTAAAATTAAGCGTTCAAACGAATTGCATAAATTTGCATAAATTATCACAAATCACTTCCTTCGTTTCTCGTTATAAAAAAAACCATTTGTATTTCGATAACGCTAGTCCTCTATCGAAACATGCCAATCTATTTTTTTCACTCTTTTTCTTTCTAACACACACACACACACACACACACACACACACACACACACACACACAAGCACGCCCGCGCGTATTTCAACAAGTAGTGTAAGGTATCAAAAATAATTATCGAGACGGTCAAAAAGTGTGGAAAAAAATGGTAACATTTATCCATTTCAAGTTATTTGCAATCAAATCAGACACTACGCGAGAATCAACAATGTCCGACGATGCGAGAAAATACCAAACGTCCTCGAAATGTCCAAATCAACAGTTGGAAATCATTTGGACTCGCTTGGATATGTTAGTGTTGTTGTTATTTTTTAAGAAGAAGAAGAAGAAGAAGAAGAAGAAGAAGAAGAAGAAGAAGAAGCGGAAGAAGAAGAAGAAGAGGAAGGAGAAGAAGAATCGGAAGAAAAAGAAGAAGAAGAAGAGGAGAGGAGGGGGAGAAGAAGAAGAAGAAGAAGAAGAAGAAGAAGAAGAAGAAGAAGAAGAAGAAGAAATATAAAACCTAAGGGGAACAGTGATTTTAGCTTAAAGGATACTCTTCCGCCCAATAACCAATAAAGCAATAAACCAGCAAAATTACACCAAGAAACCAGCAAAATGACAAAAAACCAGCAAAATAACACCAAGAAACCAGCAGAATTACACCAAGAAACCAGTGAAATAATATCAAAGCATTAAACCAGCAAAATAACACCAAGAAACCAGCAAAATTACACCAAGAAACCAGCAAAATGACAAGAAACCAGCAAAATAACACCAAGAAATAGCAAAATAACACCAAAAGAATAAACCAGCAAAATAACACCAAAAAACCAGCAGAATTACACCAAGAAATAGCAAAATAACATGAAAAGAATAAACTAGCAAAATAACACCAATAAACCAGCAAAATAACACCAAGAAACCAGCAAAATGACAATAAACCAGCAAAATAACACCAAAAGAAGAAACCAGTAAAATAACACCAAGAAACCAGCAAAATTACACTAAGAAACCAGCGAAATGACAACAATAAACCAGCAAAATAAAACGAAAGCAATAAACCAGCAAAATAAAACGAAGCAATAAACCAGCAAAATAATACCAAGACAGAAGTAAAGTAACACAAAAGCAAAAACCCCTTTCGTCGCCATTACTCATAGGACCACACTGACCCGGAGTGGTAGTACCTGTTAGGGTCCCAACTGTAGGTTAAATAGATAAAAAATGAGTTAAAAAGATTGAGTACTCAACAAGAATTATTATAACAAAATGTCTTCGGCATAAAATAACCCAATTGTTGACATGCCATAAAATCCAACCAACCAACCAACCAACCAACTCCTATGATCAAAGAATGATTGAATAGAACAAGTACTGCTCTCAGACAAATTAGTTAACAGAAAACGAGACATCCCATAAGAATTATAACTTGTATAGGAAGCGCGTGGTGTAATGGTTAAAGTCATGGGAAATGGACTCGTCGCCCCGAGTTCAAATCCTGGATGTGGTAACTGTATTTCACTTAGCGCTAATACCCTTGAGAAAGGTATGAATCCTACTCTCCCTCCAGCTATGGATAAATAGTAGGATAGACTGGGCTTTTTAACCTTGTTACGCCACCGGTCTAGGAGAACGAAAACTCTCATTTCAAGCCTGTTGAACTCCCCTTAAGAAATTGACCTTGTGCCACATCCTGCTCGTGCGGAGGGGTTGGTAAATATATATAACTTGTTCATTGTATTTTCAGTTGTTCATTGTATTCAGCAAATCATGTCCGCTCAGGTTATTATTTATTCCGATCTTTTAATTACCATAGGAGCCAACAATTATCATCGGCGACCCCGAGTTCAAATCCTGGACGAGGCTGTTTGCGTTTCACTTCGTGCTCATGCCTTAGGGAAAGGGATGAATCTAGCTATGGAAAAATAGTTTGTCTTGTTTTGTTTTACGGCATATCACCCACGTTCTGTTCTCCTCTCTCACCCTCTCTTCTTCTCTCTCATGGTTCTCTCATTCTCTCCTTTTATTATAATTTCTCTCTCTCTCTCTCTCTTCTCTCTCTCTCTCTCTCCACCTCTCTCTCTAATTCTCGTTTTCTCTATTTCTCCCATTCTCTAACACCATTCTCTTCCTCTCCCGCCCCGCTCGCCCCACCTTCCACTATTTTTTCGTCTACTTCTATCTCCACCTCTCTCTCTCTCTCTCTCTCTCTCTTTATCTTCCCCTCTCTCTAGAACACACACAAATATGCATAAAGACACACACATATAAGACTTATACACAACACACACACAAAATATGCATAAAGACACAAACACACAACACACACACACACACACACACACACACACACACACTCACACACACACTAATATACATAGAGGTACACACACATAAAGACACACCACACACACACACTCTCTCTCTCTCTCTCTCTCTCTCTCTCACACACACACACACACACACACACACACACAGACGTTGTTCTCAAATGATTCTCCGAACACACCTACCGACACACCCTTGAAGAGGCCAATGTGTCCACCGGCCTTTGTTGTAACTCAACGTTTGTCATTCCGTAGCGTTGACACATTTATAGGTTCGGTTTCTTAAAATCAAAACAAAAACATGCGCACGACCACTCGTGCTCACGCACACACACACACACACACACACCCACACATACTGACACACACACAACACATACATACACACACGCATGTACACACACATGCATACGTGCATACATGTTCACATATAGTTATTTACTAAGCTTAGCTTAGATGTGGCATAAGGCCAGAATAAGGGGCGCCCAGTGAGAATCGAACTTATTAAAAATAGTCTGTGAATCTAGCTTGTTAACTATTAACCACATGAGATGCCCTACATGTTCACATATAGAAACATCCTCACGACCACACCATGTATATATATATATATAACACACACACACACAACACACATACATACACACACACACACACACATAACACACACACACACACATAACAACAACACCCACAAAAAAAAATGCTCATGTATAGAAACATTCACATTGTACGCTATACATGTATAAACACACACGCACACATACAGGCACACGCACAGAGGCAAATATATATACACAAACATGTATAAAGACACATACATACACACATACACACATACATACACACACATACACAAACCCATGATAAAAACACAATGTGCAAATAATCCCTTTACAAACAACACATGCATATACATAACATTTGTTCGAGACTTGCTTCCTGCGGCTCACCTCTTTTTTAAACGGGACCCGAATAATAAATCATATAAACTGAAACATACATAAAAACACAGACATACAGACACAGGACACAAACACACCACACACACACCACACAACACACACACACACACAAACACAACACACCAATTTTTAAAAAAGTGCCCAATCTATGGGTTAAATTAATTAAAAAATGAGTTTAAAGATGTGTTAAAAAATTGAGTCTGAAAAAATTGAATACCCAACAAGAATGAATAAAACAAAACGTCTTCGCATAAAATAACCCAACAAGGGTTGACATGCCGTAAAATGCAACCGACCAACCAGCACACACACACACGCACACACACAAAAGCCAGATAAAAACACAATGTGCAAATAATCCCTTCACCAACAACGGATATAATCACAACACACACACACACCACACACACACACACACACACACAACACAGAGAATACGTATACGCAGGCAGACGCAGCCACCCTTAAAATGACACACAGAAAAATAGACAGAAAAACTACAGACAAGCACAAATGTATATACACCACATTCGTTGGAAGCTTGATTCCTGCGGGTGACAACTTCATTAAACCGATCTCAAGTCGTATTTTAGTCACGTGGGGTACCGAATAAACACACACACACGCACACACACAGAGTTAGATAGAGAGAGAGAGAGAGAGAGAGAGAGAGAGAGAGAGAGAGGAGAGAGAGAGAGAGAGAACATGCATAAAGATACACACGCCACACACACAAAAACCCACATATACACAAACATGCTTAAAGATACACGCACACAAACATGCACACATACAAACCATATACACAAACAACATAAAGATACACACACACAGACACACAAATATGCATAACACACACCACACACAACAACATCCTTAAAGATAAACGCACACAGACAAATCACACATACACAAATAAGCATAAAGTTACACACACTCACATACACACACACACACACACAAACCATATACACACAAATATGCATGAAAACACACACACACACCACACGCAAACTATATACACGCAAATATGCATAAAGACACACACACACACACACACACACACACACAACACACACACACACATCCCTGATAAAAACACAATGTGCAAATAATACCTTTACAAACAACGGATATGATCACAATACACACACACACACACACACACACACACACACGGCATACGTATACGCAGGCATACGCACTCACCCTTAAAATCTGACGCACATTTTGTTTTTTATGAAATACACTTGTAAATAAATCCAATGAACATTTCAGAAAATCTCATTCGCTCTCTTTCTATTTTCTTAATAGACCAACACGAATAGTAATTGTTTTCACCCTCTATTCTACGACAAAGCCCACAATTACCAAGAACCAAACATGTTACAACCATCTGCCCATCTTGGACACGCCCTAACCTAAATAGGGCTGCTATTTGGGGGGGGGGGCGGGGCCTGCATAATTAACCCAAAAATGCACCAATGAAAACCTTCGCTTCATCTCCCAGTTCAGTCATCTTGGAGCCTTCACGTTCTCGACCCCCGTAACACTTAGTTTAATTCGTTCGATGACTACTGGTGCACCCCACCAACAATCCCCCCCCCACGGGACAGAAAGCCTTGCATAGATGAAGCAGTGACACGCGGAAATCTTGGTCAGTGATAGTGGGGAGGGGGCGGGCAATAGACAAGGCTTTATTGCAAGGGCTCCCTGAATCCCGCGGGAGAAATGATGACAACAACGGTAGTAGTGGAGTAGAATTACAACATAATCTACGATGACTCAACAACAACAACAACAACAACAACAACAACAACAACAACAACAATAATAATAATAATAATAATAATACGTAGTTGGTGCACTTGGAAAGGTCCCAAAAAGTTTGGAAAAAAGACTGGAGGAATTGGGAATCAGAGGAAGAATTGAGACCATCTAGACAACTGCATTGCTGCAATCAACTAGAATACTCCGAAGAGTTCTGGAGACCTGAAGAGACTTGATGTCACTCAGACTCCAGTGAAAGACCATCAGCTAACACAGGTGTGAAAAACTTTATAATAATAATAATAATAAATTAAAACGGATCACCTTATCCCAGCAAGAAGGCCAGAACTAGTGTTGATTAACAAAAAAGAAAGAACTTGTCAACTGGTGGATTTTGCAGTGCCAGCAGATCACAGGGTGAAGTTAAAGGAAAATGAAAAAATGGACAAATATCTGGACCTTGCCAGAGAAGTGAAAAAGTTATGGAATATGAAAGTGAAAGTTATACCAATTGTAGTGGGTGCACTTGGAACAGTCCCAAAAGGATTAGAAAAGGGCTTGGACAGTTTGGATATCAGAGGAAGGATTGAAACCATTCAGAACACTGCACTGCTGCAATCTGCCATAATACTCAGAAGAGTCCTGGAGACCTGAGGAGGCTTGCTGTCACTCAGACTCCAGTGAAAGACTATCAGCTAACACTGATATGAAAACTCAAAAGGAGTAAATAATAATAATAATAATAATCTATTGATAATGGAGATTCGCTTTCGGTTTTTGTCTGTAACAAAAACTACGTCACTGCCTACGTCACTATACCCGAAATCGTCATAACATAGAATAAATACACTCAAAATTTGAGCATGCAGCATTAGACAGTCCTCATTGTTTTTTAAAACAAGTTTTAATAGATACATCCTCAGTATCATATATTTATATATAGTTTGTTTTATTTTAATAGATATTCAAAGTTAATAGAACTTAGTTTCGATTTCAAATTATTTTTTTTTTTACTCCTTTAATAAATTTGATGATTTCATGATTTATGGTTCAAACTCTCCGACATTTAAGTTTTAACTTCCACCTCCTCAAGCAATATCTTTCAAAAATTTATTTTTTACATCGCCTGAAAATTTCATTAAATTCGGTTAATTCCCTGATTTTTGGTATTTTTTCTTTCGGCGGGGTGACATTCGATGGTGGAATTTAGGTCTGTTAAGTTCAATTGAACCCCGAATAATCTAAATAATACTAATTATCAAGCCTCATCTTAAAAATTTAGAGAAATAGTAACTTCGGATTAATCCATGAAATAGTGGGGGGTGCTCAATACTAATGATCTGAACATTAACAATGGGATCTTCCAAGAAGACTCACTTTCTCCTCTTCGTTTTTGTATAACTCTTATTAATTGGCAAAATTAGAGATTCCTACCTAATAACGTGTGGATTCTCCCGTTGCCCGAATAAAAGCGGTTACGCGACTTAACACGGAATGCAAGATGCGCTAGGGTTGTAATGTGGATATGTCAATCCAGGCACGTTCCAGACCTGCGGTAGTAGAACAGGTTTAAGATCAGTAGAAAATCAAGTGAAGAAAGATGCGAATTCGGGTCGACCCTCAACGACTACTAATCGGGGTTGGGAGGGAGGTGTAGGATGTGCACAGTGAACTGGTGCCCTCCCCCTAGAGTCAGAGATCGACTGTAGCGTTCTGCTGTATCGTTGTCAAAGTTGTTACGATTCGTGTGGCCATTTTGAGACTGTAGGTGACACAAGTTTTACAGTAGAGATCTCTTGTGGCATAGTTTGAGGTTAGATCGAACTTAACGGACCTAAATTCCACCGTTGTATGTCACCCCGCCGAATGAAAATAAAACCCAAAAATCAGGGAAATAACTGAATTTAATTAAATTTTCAATGTTGATATATTAATGAATCAAAGATATAATGCACCAGTTATTTTATTTAAAAACTTTTACAGTTTTTCAGGTCAGTTAACTTTGAACCACGTACCTTTGAGGCGTAACACAGATTCTGACAGATACGTGGTTCAAAGTTAACTGATCTGAAAAACAGAATTTTTTAAAAATAAAATAACTGGTGCATTATATCTGTTATTCATTAATATATCAACACTGAAAATTTCATTAAATTCGGTTTATTCCCTGATTTTTTGTATTTTTTTTCTTTCTGCCAGGTAACATAGGATAGTGGAATTTATCGTAAAATCGTAAAATCATTGTCCATTTTAAAGAATCGTATAATCCTTGTCCGTTCGTCAGCACATCCAACCAGCAATTGATCGACAATCCACCAACGCCTTTAAATAGTAAATCAACTACTATATGATAACGGTCGTACAATTAAAGAATACGAAAATTAATGACAGTTGGGATAACAATCTAATCTAGTTTATTTAACGAATGAAGTCAGAATGTTCAGCTGTTAAATAAAACTGTTTTGTGTCTTAGACAAAATAGAATAGATAAATGGACAAAAGGATGCATCCTCCCATTCCCAAAAAAGGGAGACCTAGGAATCGCTAAAAACTACAGAGGCATAACTCTCACTGCTATTGCAGCTAAGATATATAATGCCCTTCTTCTTAATCGCATCCGAGCCGAAATAGAGAAAATCATTAGGAAAAATCAAAACGGATTTCGCAGAAACAGATCCACAACCTCTCAAATCCTGACTATACAACGAACCATAGAAGGGGTTCGAGCAAAAAATCTAGAGGCAACGCTACTATTCGTACATTTTTCTAAGGCATTTGATTCCATACACAGAGGGAAAATGGAACAAATACTGCTAGCATATGGTCTCCCCGAAGAAATTGTTGCCGCCATAATGATGCTCTACAAAGACACTAAAGCAATGGTACGCTCACCCGACGGCGACACATATTTCTTTGACATCACCGCTGGGGTCCTGCAGGGAGATACATTAGCACCATATATATTTATAATATGCCTAGACTACGTTCTCCGAACATCACTAGATACCATAAAAGAAAAAGATTTCACACTAAAAAAAGGCAAGAAGCAGGCGATACCCCGCACAAACTATCACAGATGTAGACTATGCTGATGACCTCGCGCTTCTTGCAAATACACCGGCACAGGCTGAGACACTTCTACACAGTCTGGAGGAGGCAGCAAAGAACGTTGGCCTTTATGTGAATGCTGATAAAACCGAGTTCATGAGCTTCAAAAGGCAGGGAGACATCTCCACACTTGACGGCAAGCCTCTTAAGTCAGTGGAAAAATTCACATATCTAGGTAGTAATATCTCCTCCACAGAAAGTGATGTTAAGACTCGAATAGGAAAGGCATGGTTGGCCACCAACAAATTATCAGACATATGGAAATCCGATCTCCCCGACAAGCTAAAGAGACGATTCTTCCAGGCTGTAGTTGTGTCGGTACTGCTGTATGGCTGTACCACCTGGACCCTAACGAAGCGCCTTGAGAATAAGCTAGATGGGAGCTGCACAAGAATGCTGCGAGCGGTCCTGAATAAGTCGTGGAAGCAGCACCCCACAAAAAAAGCAACTGTATGGCCACCTGCCCCCATCTCACAAACCATACGAGTGAGACGGACTAGACATGCAGGACACTGCTGGAGAAGCAAGGACGAGATCGTAAGAGACGTACTACTGTGGAAACCAGCACATGGGCACGCCAGCGTGGGCCGCCCAGCCAGGACCTACATTGACCAACTATGTTGGGATGCGGGCTGCTGCGCGGAGGAGCTCCCAGAGTCGATGAATGATAGGGAATGTTGGCGAGAGATCGTTATGGATATCCGTGCAAATTGCACGACATGATGATGATGAAATAAACAAGGTGAACATCCTCTACATGTGCTAATTCCATGTTTTTGTTGCCAGATTTAGTATGTGTTTAGCATTGGATATTTTTGGAATGGCATATTTTAAACGTGGAACCTTTAAATAGTTATTCTTGTTTTGTAGATATTTCTTCAACTATATAATTATATATAATTCTATTGTGAGAATTACATTCGCCCGGACCTCCTGTAAGGACGAAGCTATCACATCAGAGCATCAATATGCCAGAGTTGTTTATTCTCATAGTTCACGCAATAAATTGGTAACTGAGCACATGCAGCTGATATCTCTATGGTTTAACTGTTTATGACAAGAGGTTATTTCGGTCAGTCGATGACAGGTTGCGAGATATGAATGCTATGGAAGGGCCTAAGGGCCAATATGAAATAACGTGTTTTTGAAATATGTCGTGTAGGGTCAAGTGTTAGAGCTGGTAAGAAATGGATTTGATGGACTGTAATAGGAAAAACTAGCGACGATACAGATTTAGATATAGAAGCATACGAGGGTCATTCAAAAAGTTCAAAGCCTCACCAGTATACGTTATGAGTGCTCGGGTCTCTTTTGTTGTCCACTCATAGATTTGTCCCAGATGTTATATAGCCGTTCATCCCGGGTATCTAATTTAAATACGTTTTCTAAGTGTTTGACTAGCCGCAAAGATTCAGACAAAAAAATATATTAGAAGTGACGAGTCCATCTGTTCGGTAAAAAACATCTTATGGTTAAATTCGTTTGAAACTTGTTTTTATATATATATGTGTGTGTGTGTGTGTGTTGTGTGTGTGCATATGTGTGCATGTCTCTCTCTAACTATATATATATATATATATATATATATAGAGAGAGAGAGAGAGAGAGAGAGAGAGGGGGGGAGAAGAAAGAGAGAATGACAGATGGATGGATGGATGGATGGAGAGAGAGAGAGAGAGAGAGAGAGAGAGAGAGAGAGAGAGAGAGAGAGAGAGAGAGAGGGGGTTCTTACTTATGTACTTGTTGTTACTTGTTTCTGGCATCTTTTATGGGCTGATTTCTTCTCTGGGCTGGATGTTTGCTCATTTCTTTGTTAATAACGGAGCAAGACTTTGTTGCGTTTTTATTCTTTACTAAGAACCCACAGCCCAAAAGGGTTTCTAACCATGATTCTTAAGGAGCGAGGACCCTGACGTCTGCTCCTCCTGACTAACTACGGGAATCTGCTTAACTAACTTGTGTTCCTTTCACATTCCTTTCTCTTGACGGGTTTCAGGGAGTCAAGTAAAGGGTAACTTCTGTCAATAACTCCAACAGCCAACGCTATCTTTCCATTTAACCCTGTTATTTGAAATTTCAACGAACTTCAATTCAAAAATCTAACTACACTTCATACATAATTCGTAGGCTACCTACAAACTATGTAACACCAAACCTCTCACCTTTTTATAGGTCCCACCTGCACAGAAATTAAGACTGAATAAGTTTTTCGAGTTTTAAAGGAAGTCCCTCTTTTTTGAGTGAGGCTTAAAAAACTTTGAACGATCCTTGTATACGGTTGGTTGGTTGGTTGGTAGGATTTTTCGGCATGTCAACCTCTGTTTGGTTATTTTATACCGAAGACGTTTTGTTTTATTCATTCTTGTTGGGTATTCAATTTTTTTAAAACATGCTTTTTTAAAAACTCAGTTTTCCTCTATTTAACCCACAAATGTCACTATAATAGGTAATACCACTCCGAGTCAGAGTCCACCTGGGAGTAATGGCGATAAGAGGTACTCAAATCTCCAGAATTGTAGCCTCACCACTAGATGCAGTTTAACGTCATACCCAGGACACAGATATCCTCAGCCACCGCCTTATTGCACATATATCATAAAAAGGGTTGGACTGCTTAACCCCCAAGATTCCGTCCTTAAGCATCATGGATCGCAACCCATTGCCAACAGGTAGCTTCATTAGGGGATTTTACCCCTCTGCAAAGGTGCTGTCGGTGTATTCTACAGTCGAAGCCGACAGGATAGCCTTGTATACTGGTTAACCTGTTTGGCTGTACACGTGTGTGTAGGGGGTACCGTAAATTGGATCAATAAATCCGTAGCATTTTGATAAGAAATTCACTCTGTATGATGTTGCATCTATCTCTAGTTGGTTGGTTGGTTGGTTGGATTTTACGGCATGTCTACTTTTATTGGGTTATTTTATGCCGAAGACCTTTTGTTTTATTTATTTTTGATGGGTATTCAACAATTTTAATACTCATTTTTTTTAAAACACGTTTTTTCAACTCATTTTTTCTATTTAACCCAGATTAACAACATGACCCTTATATCCAGGTTTTTGTTTTCAATAATATCCTTGATACCCTCAGGTGTTTTCTGTCTACAATTCACTAAAAACTAATCCGCTTCTCTTAAAAATAGTCCCCTTTTTTTATATTATTTTCAAGGTTTTTTCTATTGGGTTGCGGTTAGTGACCCTTAATTCCAGTCAGGTCGAGTGAGAGTATTGTGTGTCATACGCCCTTTACGATGGAATTTGACCCGTAAACCTCGTGCAAGTATTGTAGAAACGCTACCAGCAAGAAGGGTTTTAGTGTCTCTATTGCAATGATCCCACAGTAGATGAAATAAGGAATGAATCTGATGACCTTGAGGAATTTCAAGAAATATATTTCACATTTTTGGTTTGGTTTGGTTTGTTTTTTACGGCATATCAATCTCAGTGGGTCATTTAATGCCGATAAAGTTTTGAAATAATCAATTCTTAATGGATGCTAAATGTTTTTTATGGGACCCTAACAGGTACTACCACTCCGGGTCAGAGTGGATCAGGGGGCAATGGTGATGAAGGGGTGCTCCACATTCCCCAAACCTCCAAAACTGGAACCTCACCATCAGATATCTACCTATTCATTTTATGCATGATTTTTTTTAACTACTCATATTGTGTGTGTTTTTATTTTTTTTTTTTTTAAATCTGATCTAGCCTTCTTAATTATGGGTTCCCATATTGTATTCTGAAGAAGGTCGGAAGGCATATCGGCCGAAACGCTGTACAGATAACAATAAAGATGAGGACAATAGTCCGAATAATGCAGATAATACTAATCATCAAGCCTCATCTCAAGCATTCAGAGAGAAAGGTTACCTTCTTATTTACTTTCTACTGCTTTCAGAAATTATAGACAGTTTCATTTTTATTACCTGACTGAGTTTATATAAAGATCAGGAAATACTTATGAACGTATATACCATTAAATTAACTTAAATTGTATTGAAAAGGGAGGATTTGAATATTTTAATGGACCATGTCACCTTTAAGTACCCCAGGTGCAACCGAGATTCACAAGGACATTTTTTTCATTTACACCGTCAAAATCCGGATGTTTCTTACCAGACGATTTTTAGACGTATTTATTTAGTAGCAAAGACACTTTTTCTTTTTACTTATTCCATGTTGTTGTTAATTCAATAGCAATTCTTTTTATGGAGTTATTGTTACTTTTTTAAATTATAAAACTTTAAACGAAAGACACGTTTTATATCAAAATAGTTTTTTTTTTAATCAGAAGAGAAATGCATGCAGATATGTTTATTTCAATAGTTTAAAAAAAAAAAGTTTTTTATTTACAAAAACATTAAACAAAAAAAGTTTACACGGGAATAGTTAACAGTTTCATGGACAATCCTAAATCACGCACAATCGCCACTCTGGCACCAGCTATTACTTTTAATAAATCAGAAGTTTTGCTTATTAATCAGAAGTTGATGAATATTTTTCAACACTAACAATAATATTATTTTAAATTAGGAAAAAATATTAATTTTTAATTCTTAATCTGATAAAATAGTTTTTGATTTTAATAATAAAAAAAAGCTATTTCATGTTGTTGTTGATAGCATATGTGAAAAAAATAATTTTGCACTAAAGATAAACTAATATTGTTATTTATTTTTAAATAAAACTTAAAACGAAAGACGTTTATTTATTTTCCATGTGCCTCTACGGATAGTTAATATTAAAAAGTATTTATTAAAAAAAAGATTTTGCTAGGTTAGGGTTAGGGGTTAGGGGTTAGGGTTAGGGTTAGCAGTTAGTTTTATAATTTAAAAAAATGCGTCTAAAAATCGTCTGGTAACAAACAACCAGATTTTGACGGTGTAAATGAAAATAAATGTCCTTCTGAATCTCGGTCGAACTTGGAGTGCTTAAAGGTGACATGGTCCATTTTAATCTATATAGAACAGTGTTTTAGTACCATTTTAGTATCATGCCCCACTTTTTTAATTTAGTATGATATGCCAATATCAGTTTTGAAGAAGTATAACATAAAAAAATGTATCTTTCAAATAAAACCAAAGGTTGTGCTCAGCCAGGTTGTAATTACAATTTTACCATTTATCATTTTTACCCCTATAGGGTAAAATAAAAAAATGTTGATATTACTATATTTTTCATATTGCCCCTCTATTATTATTGAATTGCTCCCCCCCCTTAGGGCGTAGGCCCCACAATCAACTGACATATAATAAGCTTTGAAACGATACCAAATTTATCTTGTTCGAAATTTGTTCCAGGTGAAATATTAATTTGATCAGACTACTAACAAAACCGGGTTAGCTCAGTCGGTAGAGCGTTCGGCTAGAAACCACAAGGTTCCTAGTTCGAAACCAACCTCAGCGTATAAGTAGCACAGGCATCTGTGCGGTAAAGTAAGGAGCTGGTGGTATGTGTGGCACTCCACTTCAGATGCAAAAAACAATCTCCTTGGTCTAGCGCTAATAAAAAGGAGATAGACTCCCTCGCTGATTGGCTGATACCGACATTAGGCCGCCCCGACAACTTTACAACTTTTTTACTAGCAAAACAAAAGTACGTGTAAATCCGTGTCGTGTCCTGGAAAGGCTGCAAATACCACTGTCATGTTCTTGCAGATAAAATTCAAGATAATTAAATTCAGGACTAAATTAAATACATCACATTACATTCGAAATACCGACTGCATTTTTCCTTTCGAGCGCTTAAAGTTAATCTCTGAGCGTAACTTCTCTGTCGCCTGGGCGTCGAATATGCAAAAATGGCTGTCCTGGCTATGACGCTAAACTACGCCATGTTAGAAATAATAACAATGAACGGGTACTCCACACTTCTAGCAAATGATAAAAACGTTGGTGGTTTACCATAAGAGCAATATGGTCGGGACAATTATATAGGTGCTAGGACTTGACATGACCAGCCGATTGATGGTAGCGGGCTTCTCCGACCACACATCTGGTCCAAGTAAAGGCCAAAGTAGAAGGTTGCTTGTCATGGACTGCTCAGCCACAAGAATTCCGTCCTTAAGCATCACAGGTCACCCTCCATATCCAGCAAGTAACCCCATTGGAGGTGGACGCAGTCTTCTGCAGAGGTGCAGTTGGTGTATTCTACAGTCCAAGCCGACAAGGCAGTCTTTCTTGTGGATTTCTGTTTGTTCCTTTGGTTTGGTTAGGATTTTACGGCATATCAACCTCGGTGGGTCATTTAATACCGACAAAGTTTTGAAATAAATTAATTCTTAATGGATAATCAAATTTTGTTTATAAACTCATGTTTTTCTATTTAACCCATAAATGGGACCCTAACAGGTACTACCACTCCGAGTCAGAGTGGATCAGGGAGCAATGGTGATTGAAGGGGTTTCCCCAAACCTCCAAAACTGGAACCTCACCATCAGATAGAGTTTAACATCATTCCAGAGGACATGTGGACCTTCAGCCACCGCCTTCTAGCACCCATATGATAAAAGGGGTTGGGGCTTGCCATAAGGTCGATCGGGTTGACGCAATCATATAGGTGCTAGGACTTGACGTACTTAGCCGATTGATCGGAGGGGCCTCCCAACCGCTCGTCTAGCCCAAGAAAGGGCCAAAATGGAGCATTGCAAGTCATGGACTGCTCATCCACCTGGGTTCTATCCTTGAGCATCACGGGTCGCCATCCACAGCCAACAGGTGGCCTCACTGGGGAAGTCTTACCTCTCTGCAGAGGTGCAGTCGATGCATTCTAACGCCCCAGCCGACAGGGCCGTTGTTCCTTTGATACATTATTCGTAACTGCATATAGTGTATTATCCGTGGACTAGTATAGCGTCCTGGAAAATCTGCTTTTCAAGCAAGTGACAATCTCATGATCCTGGAGATAGAGTTCAAGATAATTAATAAGATTGAATTAAATGCATCACATTACATTCGAAACACAGACGGCATTTTCTTTTCGAGAGCTTACAATTAATCTCTGAGCGTAACTTCCCTGTCGTTTGTGCGTGGAATATGCAAAAATGGCTGTCCTGGCTATGACGCTAAATTACGCCGTGTTAGGAGTAATAGCAATGAAGGGATACTCCACACATCCCAGCGCTTCAGAATTGGAATCACACCACTGAAGACAGTTTAACGTCATACCAAGGACACTAAAATCCTCATCCACCGCCTTCAAGTACATATGTGATAAAATATATAATAATATACCGGCCTCTCACCAACTCAGCGTAAGAATAGTACAGGGATCTGTGTGCTAAAGTGAGGAGCTGATGGTAGGTGTGGCGCCTAAAACAATCTCCTTGGTCTAGCGCTAGGGAAAATGGGATAGACTCCCTCACTGTCTGGTTGATACCAAATTTAGGCCACCCTGACGACTATATAATGGCTATAGAATTCAACTTAATTAGCAATTAATTAAATGCATCCCGTTACATTCGAAACGCCGGACCATATGACATTAGGCACCCCTTTTGCGATCTCAATTCATAAGAACATTTTTTCATTTGCACCGTCAAAATCCGGTTGTTTGTTAACAGACGATTTTTAGAGCTTTTTAAAATGATAAAACTAACCCCTAACCCTAACCCTTAGCCCTAAACCCTTACAAACAACCGGATTTTGACGGTGTAAATGAAAAAAATGTCCTCATAAATCGAGATCACAAAAGGGGTGCCTAAAGGTCATATGGTCCGAAACGCCGATTGAATTTTTCTTTTCGGATGATTGTAGGGGCTTCTTAAAGTTTATCTCCGAGCGTAACTTCCCTGTCGCCTGGGCGTCGAATATGCAAAAATGGCAGTCCTGGCTATGACGCCAAATTACGCTGTGTTAGTAGTAATAGCATTGAAAAAGGTAGTCCACACATCCAGCGCTTCAGAATTGGAATCTCACTACCAGAGACAGTTTAACGTCATACATAGGACGCTAAGACTCTCAGCTACTGCCTACTAGCACATATATGATGAAAAGGGTTTGGGGTGTGCTATACAAAAAATAGGGTCGGGACAATCATATAGGTGCTAGGGCTTGACATGACCAGCCGAGTGATCAGAGGGGCCTCCTCCGACCACCCGTTTAGCATGTCTTGTACTGCTTAGCCAACAATATATATATATATATATATATATATATATATATATGTTGTGTGTGTGTGTGTGTTGTGTTAAACTGTATTCGATTTGCCATCTTCAGGTAGGAAACTGATGGTATGTTCCGTGACTCGCTTTTTTCCTACAACCTCCCCTCACCAATTGTTACCACCTCCCACTTCCAATTCCTACGCTACTGCTCGTTTTCCTTAAAAGCGAGACACGGAACATACCATCAGTTTCCTACCTGAAGATGGCAAATCGACTTGCCGAAAGCGCACGTAGAGACACCTTTGGTGGACTGCTACACCAGTTCCACCCTGACACCAAAAAGATGTCCAGAAAATTAGAAAGGATCGAACAAAAACTTGTCCGACAAGAATTGTCATTACAGTTTAATGCAACATGTTTAAAAGAAAAAATTCTGCCAAAATACACTTTATATATATATATATTTATATATATATATATATATATATATATGAGAGGTATCCAAAACTTGGTAGTGAGGGATGATTCTATATGTGATTTCTAAGATACACTGTATTATTATTGTATGATCCAGTATGTATAAATACAGTGAATCTTTAAATCACTACAGAGAGCTCAATGTATAATAAACTTTTTAGATTATATACAGAGCAATATTTATCTTAGAAAGGTAGGAAAAACTCAACACCGTAATACCATAATAAATTTATTTCGACCAAAATTGGGGCCTATATAAATCTAAGTTGATTTAATATAGCTCCCCAAAATTCAGTCTCATCAGATAGAAGATCAAGTTATTTGAATTGCACAACTCAAAAAATTTTTTCTAAAAAAAAAAAAAAAAAAATATATAAAAATATTTTTACATTGTAAGACTGTCACCATGGGATTTTATTATTTTATATATATATATTCGTTTTTTCTTCTCTATACTTGTTCAGATTCATTCAATAGGTTAATTCATAGTTTAATTTTGTCTGACTACCATCCACCCATGAAGCCAGAACTCAAAGTGTATCCTTTTTTCTTATTTGACTTCCTGTCACCATGTGTATATATATAGTGATTTTGATAGCTTTTTGATTTAGTGTGTCCTGGGACGTGTTGCGGAGGGGCCAACGGAAAGCAATAAACTTAATGAATAAAGCTATTTCTAATTTTGCACGGAAATATTTTTAATGGATAAGCAATGTGTCTTCATTCTTAGGAATAAACGCCACTGGTAATAGAGTTAGACGTATGGGGATGAATTATTGCGAATTCTCGCAATAACTCATAACCCGCTGTCGACCGACTACATAACGTGTTTATAGAATACTAAGTCCAATTACCGTCGAATTGGCAAGACAAGGCGGCAAACAGTCGTAACTGAATACGATTCTGAGATGCCGTAATGACCATTGAAAAGTGGCAGGATTTATGGAGCCTCAGAGGACCCTACAAACCAAGCAGCCAATCAGGACTCCCAAATGCATGGGTGGACTGTTCTGAATTCCCATAAATACCAGTTGTCTTGACACTGGTGCAGTTGTGCTTGGCCAGTCACATTGCTCAGACCAATTGTTGACTGTCTGACTTACTTCAATAGTGTTGCGGATGTTAAGTTTTTAAATGCCATCCTTGACCAGTTGAAAAGGGCTTAAAGTAAGTCCTGAGTTATGGAATCCTTTGGTAAGCGTATAAGTCCTATCCTGCGTATTGGTAAAGGTCCAGTGATTTAATCCTACGTCCGTCGTCCACGAAGGTCGGAAGTAATTATGTCCAGTAGGGTTGGTTTAAGTATTGTATCAACCTCAGAGTACTGCCAGTGATTGGCCAAGAGATGGGTCACATGATTATGGACGAGTCTATAAGTAGGAGCGGGTATCTAGCATATACCTTATATAAAAATTCTCAACAGCGGAGGGGCCAAATCGGGTAGTAGTCGTTAGTAGTAGTAGCCGTCGTTAATTCAGTAACAACATACGAAAGTCGTATAGTCAAAAAGGAGTTGTTTATTTCTTTCTAGGCTCGTGGGTTCTTTTTCAGAGAGAAGGAGAACGAGAGTGTAAGGTCAAGCTGTTCTATAATAAATCACGTTCATGTGCGCTGTTCGTTGCTACCCTAGACATGTCACGATGGAACCTCAACAAACATGTCCGACCCTCCTCGGGTCAGGCGAAAGAGAAACCGAATTTTCTTTACTTCCGTTTGTAGTTCCGGGGTGGGGGAAGGTCACGTCCGCTCTGCTCAAAACCTGGAACTTCCGTTTTTATTTTTAAATCTAGTTCCAGGGTCATTGGTCGATCAATGGCTGGCACCCGTTGAGTGTTTACTCTTCCAAACTTTGAACACTTTAATTAATAATTACGCTACAGAACGGTAGCAGCAGATTGCAACAAACTCCATCTCGGGAACCAAAACTTCAACAAAAAAATGTTGGCTCGTACACACACACACACACACACACAGATATATATATATATATATATATATATATATATATATATATATATATTCAAGTTTTGTTGAACTGACAATTCTTGTCGGACAAGTTTTTGGTTGATCCTTTTTAATTTTCGTGCCATCTTATTGGTGTCGGGTGTAATTGGTGTAACAGTCCACCAAAGTTTTCGGCAATACAGTTTGCCATCATCAGGTAGGAAACGATGGTATGGTTTCGTATTTCGTTTCTAGCGCTCGTTTTGAAACCTTTGGTGGACTGTTACACCAGTTACACCCCGACACCAAAAAGATGGCCCGAAAATTAGAAAGGATCAACCAAAAACTTGTCCGACAAGAATTGTCAGTTCAACAAAACTTGAATATATATATATATATATATATATATATATATATATATAATATATCTGTGTGTGTGTGTGTGTGTGTGTACGAGCCAACATTTTTTTGTTGAAGTTTTGGTTCCCGAGATGGAGTTTGTTGCAATCTGCTGCTTTTGTTGAATTGTCTGCACAGTTCAACAAAACTTGTATAAAAGAAAAAATGGTGCCAAAATACACTTATTTTAAATATATATATATATATATATATATATATATATATATATATATTATATATTGACCAACCCCTCCGCATGAGCAGGATGTCAGACAGGCCGAACAAGACACCAAATTATACTACACAGTAGTCCAACAAAATAGAAACTTCTTTGAAAGTACCTTAGTCTAACGAGTTATAAACTCTTTTACCGACCATCTCTGCAAAAAACTACTTTTTATGCCTACTGGACTGGATCGAGAGTAGGCAGGAGATAGGAAGAGCTAGTCCACTATTGGCACACGATAGATACGCAACTACCCGCTCACTCCTATCTTAGAATTAATTTTAACAGAATACCTCAGAATAGGCACAAAAAGGATTTGTAATTGCCACGGGTTTCCGTTCGTGCGCATGCTTGCCCCCACACGAGCACGTGTGCACATACACTCAGAACGCACGCATACAAAGCGACGCTGACACACCTATGGGGGAGGGGAGAGGGGAAGGCTAATGCATACTTTTGGTTTTATATCTTCTGTATCGTTTTCGTGAAAAAACTCTGCCACCATTCCACTAAGGGGCGCTTTCTAAAGGAAATACACCTTAAAGATAAGAGAGCAACTTACGCGCTCGTAAATCTTGCGATACAATGTTAGTCACGTGGCAACGCTGTAATCAGAGGCAACAATAATTTACAGTGGAAATTGTAGCGTCAGGAAAAAGGCATATATTTTACGCACGCACACACACACACACACACACACACACACACAATGTTTATTTTTAGATATGATAACATTCTGTGTCAATGCCCTTTATGAACGCAGATGGAACATTATATAAGAAACATTTCAGGTAAAAATTAAAGTAAAAGTTATGTCAATGCTACGAAATTATTGATTGTTTCTCATGTTTAGTATTATCTGCGTTATTCGGACTATTGTCCTCATCTTCATTGTTATCTATACAACGTTTCGGACGATGTGCCCACCGACCTTCTTCAGGTACTTCTTGTCGGACTCTGGAACCTTCTCGGGCTCGGGAGGCTTCTTTTCGAACTCGGGAAGCTTCTTTCGAACTCGGGAACCTTCTTATCGTAATCCGGAGTCATCACGGAACTTCGAACCTAACCCTTTATTCAGTCCACGGGAGTATCCTGTTCTCATTCCGTTAACCATAGCTGGGGTAGAGATAACTGTCACTTAGAACTGTATTAACCTAACTCCTTTATCCACTAGGCCATGTGCCCAATTGGACTTAGGCCTAGAAGGTTCCAGAGTCCGAAAAGAAATACCTGAAGAAGGCCGGAGGGTACATCGACCGAAACGTTGTACAGATAACAATGAAGATGATGACAATAGTCCGAATAATGTAGATAATACTAATCATCATGCCTCATCTCAAACATTCAAAGAAATGTTTCTCATGTTTATATTAATACTCGTGTCCCTCAATACACACAAATGCTGCAAAATCTATGGTAGTATAGATTATTGGCAACACTCTGTAATTCTGCGGGGGCGAGAATACAAAGGAACCCAAATGGAAAGTTACAGACCGTTGGGCAACTTTGACCCCTAGAGGCGGGAAAACCGCAAATCACGTAAAGTCACGTGAGATCTAGTTAGATCGTTAGTTCCAGTCAGGATGTTAAGCAGAAGAGACGGCTTTGGCTGGAATCATGTCCGTGCGCGCTATGTTAGTCAGAAACGTTAGTTGAGTAAATAAAGGTTTTAAAAAAGACAACAGACGTTGTGAAATGATTGCACATGCCTTAGTTAAAGACTGGCCAAGCAAGAAACAGAAAGAAGAACCCAGACGTAGAATCCAACATGGCCGGAAAGAAGAACCAGACGTGAACATCACGCCGAAGTAAGAATAGAAGACTAGGCGGTCACAAATGGCCAAAGAAGTAAAAGAAAGTACAAGTAAGTTATGCATCTATGCATCGTCTAGATATGCATGTGTGTCATATATTTCTCTGTCTACTCTCTCTATTAAAAGAATATTGTTTGTATACCCGCAACATGTGGCGGTATATAACAATATTTTTCTCGATCTATTATTATTGGATCCTTTCCGATGGCGTAGTGTCCAAAAAAAAATAAATAAATAAAAGTAAAAAAAAAAAAAAAAAAAAATTTCATCTGCATCTGCGCAAGTGATTCTGCAGGCCAATTCTTGGGTGACAGTCTTTGGTGCACTGAATGCACACAAACTGTGATGCTTTCTGGCGCTGCCGTCTTTTCTCTCTCTTTATATTTATTTAGTAAGTTATGCATCTAGGCATCGTCTAGATATGCATGTGTGTAAATACCTGACTGTCTATCTCTCTCTCTATCAAAAGAACATTGTTTATATACCCGCAACATGTGGGGTATATAAGACACACACACACACACACACACACACACACACACACACACACACATATATATATATATATACATATATATTTATGAATATAAGAAGAAGAAGAAGAAGAAGAAGAAGAAGAAGAAGAAGAAGAAGAAGTGCCTGGGAACCACAAAAATCCCCACATGGACGATACGCCCATAGAATTAAAAATGCTGTTATGAAAAATATAAAATGCGATAGACTGAAATCTGGCAAATATTATAAAAAAATGGATCAAACCCACCAAAAGAATGTGCGAAGAATAAACTTAATCAGTTGACCACTTCATGTCTGGTTGCTCAATCCTAACACCCCTCAAAATACGAAGCTTCTTCAGGTCGTAGGATGTTAAACCTGTGACACGTAAGTTTGGTCAATTACTACTAGTAGTAGTAGTATAAGTAGTAGTAGTAGTAGTATTGACCAACTTACGTGTCACAGTTTAACATCCTACGACCTGAAGAAGCTTCGTATTTTGAGGGGTGTTAGGATTGAGCAACCAGACATGAAGTGGTCAACTGATTAAGTTTATTTCTTCGCACATTCTTTTGGTGGGGTTTGATCCATTTTTTTATAATATTTGCCAGATTTCAGTCTATCGCCATTTTATATTTTTCATAACAGCATTTTTAATTCTATGGCGTATCGTCCATGTGGGGATTTTTGTGGTTCCCAGGCACTTCTTCTTCTTCTTCTTCTCTTCTTCTTCTTCTTCTTCTTCTTCTTAATTCATAAATATATATGTTATATATTATATATTATGTGTGTGTGTGTGTGTGTGTGTGTGTGTGTGTGTGTGTGTGTCTTATATACCCCCACATGTTGCGGGTATATAAACAATGTTCTTTTGATAGAGAGAGAGATAGACAGTCAGGTATTTACACACATGCATATCTAGACGATGCCTAGATGCATAACTTACTAAATAAATATAAGAGGAGAGAAAAGACGGCAGCGCCAGAAAGCATCACAGTTTGTGTGCATTCAGTGCACCAAAGACTGTCACCAAGAATTGGCCTGCAGAATCACTTGCGCAGATGCAGATGAAAAATTTTTTTTTTTTTTTTTTTTTTTTACTTTTATTTATTTATTTTTTTTTGGACACTACGCCCATCGGAAGGATCCAATAATAATAGATCGAGAAAAATATTGGTTATATACCGCCACATGTTGCGGTATACAAACAATATCTTTTAATAGAGGAGTAGGACAGAGAAAATATATGACACACATGCATATTCTAGACGATGCATAGATGCATAACTTACTTGTACTTTCTTTTACTCTTTGGCCATTTGTGACCGCCTAGTCTTCTATTCTTACTTCGGCGTGATGTTCACGTCTGGTTCTTTCTTCCGGCCATGTTGGATTCTACGTCTGGGTTCTTCTTTCTGTTTCTTGCTTGGCCAGTCTTTAACTAAGGCATGTGCAATCATTTCACAAACGTCTGTTTGTCTTTTTTAAAACCTTTATTTACTCAACTAACGTTTCTGACTACATAGGCGCGCACGGAACATGATTCCAAGCCAAAGCCGTCTCTTCTGCTTAACATCCTGACTGGAACTAACGATCTAACTAGATCTCACGTGACTTTACGTGATTTGCGGGTTTTCCCGCCTCTAGGGGTCAAAGTTGCCCAACGGTCTGTAACTTTCCATTTGGGTTCCTTTGTATTCTCGCCCCGCAGAATTACAGAGTGTTGCCAATAATCTATACTACCATAGATTTTGCAGCATTTGTGTGTATTGAGGGACACGAGTATTAATATAAACATGAGAAACATTTCTTTGAATGTTTGAGATGAGGCATGATGATTAGTATTATCTACATTATCGGACTATTGTCATCATCTTCATTGTTATCTGTACAACGTTTCGCGTCGATGTACCCTCCGGCCTTTCTTCAGGTTTTCTTTTCGGACTCTGGAACCTTCTAGGCCTAAGTCCAATTGGGCACATGGCCTAGTGGATAAAAAGGAGTTAGTTAATACAGTTCTAAGTGACAGTTATCTCTACCCCAGCTATGGTTAACGGAATGAGAACAGGATACTCCCGTGGACTGAATAAAGGGTTAGGTTGAGTTCCGTTGATGACTCCGGGATTACGATAAGAAGGTCCCGGAGTTCGAAAGAAGCTTCCGAGTTCGAAAAGAAGCCTCCCGAGCCCGAGAAGGTTCCAGAGTCCGACAAGAAGTACCTGAGAAGGTCGGTGGGCACATCGTCCGAAACGTTGTATAGATAACAATGAAGCATGAGGACAATAGTCGAATAACGCAGATAATACTAAACATGGAGAAAACAATCAATAATTTCGTAGCATTGACATACTTTTACTTTAATTTTTACCTGAAATGTTTCTTATATAATGTTCCATCTGCGTTCATAAAGGGCATTGACACAGAATGTTATCATATCTAAAATAAACATTGTGTGTGTGTGTGTTGTGTGTGGTGTGTGTGCGTGCGTAAAATATATTGCCTTTTTCCTGACGCTACAATTTCCACTGTAAATTATTGTTGCCTCTGATTACAGCGTTGCCACGTGACTAACATTGTATCGCAAGATTTACGAGCGCGAGTTGCTCTCTTATCTTTAAGGTGTATTTCCATTTAGAAAGGCGCCCCTTAGTGGATGGTGGCCAGAGTTTTTTCACGAAAAACGATACGAAGATATAAAACCAAAAGTATGCATTAGCCTTCCCCTCTCCCCTCCCCCATAGGTGTGTCAGCGTCGCTTTGTATGCGTGCGTTCTGAGTGTATGTGCAACACGTGCTTCGTGTGGGGCAAGCATGCGCACGAACGGAAACCCGTGGCAATTACAAATCCTTTTTGTGCCTATTCTGAGGTATTCTGTTAAAATTAATTCTAGATAGGAGTGAGCGGGTAGTTGCGTATCTATCGTGTGCCAATAGTGGACTAGCTCTTCCTACTCCTGCCTACTCTCGATCCAGTCCAGTAGGCATAAAAAGTAGTTTTTTGCAGAGATGGTCGGTAAGAGTTTAATAACTCGTTAGACTAAGGTACTTTCAAAGAAGTTTCTATTTTTTGTTGGACTACTGTGTAGTATAATTTGGTGTCTTGTTCGGCCTGTCTGACATCCTGCTCATGCGGAGGGGTTGGTCAATATATATTATATATATATATATATATATATATATATATATATATATATATATTTAAAATAGTGTATTTTGGCACCATTTTTTCTTTTATACAAGTTTTGTTGAACTGTGCAGACAATTCAACAAAAGCAGCAGATTGCAACAACTCCATCTCGGGAACCAAAACTTCAACAAAAAAAATGTTGGCTCGTACACACACACACACACACACACAGATTATATATATATATATATATATATATATATATATATATATATATTCAAGTTTTGTTGAACTGACAATTCTTGTCGGACAAGTTTTTGGGTTGAATCCTTTCTAATTTTCGGGCCATCTTTTTGGTGTCGGGGTGTAACTGGTGTAACAGTCCACCAAAGGTTTCAAAACGAGCGCTAGAACGAAATACGAAACCATACCATCGTTTCCTACCTGATGATGGCAAACTGTATTGCCGAAAACTTTGGTGGACTGTTACACCAATTACACCCGACACCAATAAGATGGCACGAAATTTTAAAAAGGATCAACCAAAAACTTGTCGACAAGAATTTGTCAGTTCAACAAAACTTGAATATATATATATATATATATATATATATATATATATATATATATTATTCTGTGTGTGTGTGTGTGTGTGTGTACGAGCCAACATTTTTTTGTTTGAAGTTTTGGTTCCCGAGATGGAGTTTGTTGCAATCTGCTGCTACCGTTCTGTAGCGTAATTATTAATTAAAGTGTTCAAAGTTTGAAAGAGTAAACACTCAACGGGTGCCAGCCATTGATCGACCCAATGACCCTGGAACTAGATTTAAAATATAAAAACGGAAGTTCCAGGTTTTGAGCAGAGCGGACGTGACCTTCCCCCACCCCGGAACTACAAACGGAAGTAAAGAAAATTCGGTTTCTCTTTCGCCTGACCCGAGGAGGGTCGGACATGTTTGTTGAGGGTTCCATCGTGACATGTCTAGGGTAGCAACGAACAGGCACATGAACGTGATTTATATAGAACAGCTTGACCTTACACTCTCGTTTCTCCTTCTCTCTGAAAAAGAACCCACGAGCCTAGAAAGAAATAAACAACTCCTTTTTGACTATACGACTTTCGTATGTTGTTACTGAATTAACGACGGCTACTACTACTAACGAACTACTACCCCGATTTGGCCCTCCGCTGTGAGAATTTTTATATAAGGTATATGCTAGATACCCGCTCCTACTTATAGACTCGTCCATAATCATGTGACCCATCTCTTGGCCAATCACTGGCAGTACTCTGAGGGTGATACAACTTAAACCACCCTACTGACATAATTACTTCCGACCTTCGTGGACGACGACGTAGGATAAATCACTGGACCTTTACCAATACGCAGGATAGGACTTATACGCTTACCAAAGGATTCCATAACTCAGGACTTACTTTAAGCCCTTTTCAACTGGTCAAGGATGCATTTAAAACTTTAACATCCGCAACACTATTGAAGTAAGTCAGACAGTCAACAATTGGTCTGAGCAATGTGACTGGCCAAGCACAACTGCCAGTATGTTCAAGACAACTGGTATTTATCGGAATTCAGAACAGTCCACCCATGGCATTTGGGAGTCCTGATTGGCTGCTTGGTTTGTAGGGTCCTCTGAGCTCCATAAATCCTGCCACTTTTCAATGGTCATTACGGCATCTCAGAATCGTATTCAGTTACGACTGATTGCCGCCTTGTCTTGCCAATTCGACGGTAATTGGACTTAGTTATCTATAAACACGTTATGTAGTCGGTCGACAGCGGGATGAGTTATGCGAGAATTCGCAATAATTCATCCCCATACGTCTAACTCTATTACCAGTGGCGTGTATTCCTAAGAATGAAGACACACATTGCTTATCCATTAAAAATATTTCCGGTGCAAATTAGAAATAGCTTTATTCATTAAGTTTATTGCTTTCCGTTGGCCCCTCCGCAACACGTCCAGGACACACTAAATCAAAAAGCTATCAAAATCACTATATATATACACATTGGTGACAGGAAGTCAAATAAGAAAAAAGGATACACTTTGAGTTCTGGCTTCATGGGTGGAGGTAGTCAGACAAAATTAAACTATGAATTAACCTATTGAATGAATCTGAACAAGTATAGAGAAGAAAAAAAACGAATATATATATATTAAAAATTATTAAAAAAAATCCCCATGGTGACAGTCTTACAATTGTAAAAATATTTTATAGTATTTTTTTTTTTTCTTTTTTTTAGAAAAAAATTTTTTG